>CM043701.1:105235432-105700432 GCA_023935145.1 Bretschneidera sinensis | reverse complement strand
GCGAAGAATTCAGCATTTCATTCCAGAACCAAGCATATTGGACTTCGTTACCACTTCATCAGATCTTTATTGGAAGATGAGGTGTTAATAATGGAGAAGATCCAAGGAAGCAAGAATCCAGCAGATATGTTAACAAAGACGGTGGCTATCGACAAATTGAAGTTGTGTTCAACTTCAGTTGGCCTGCAAAAGTAACAAGACCGGAAAGATCTGCTGCTTAGATCAAGGTGTGAAGACAGATTGAAATTGGTCTTCAAGTGGGAGATTGTTAAGGTAGGGGGCGGCAAGTAGGGGGCAGCACCATAAATGCTCCATGAATGCTCCATAGGTAGGGGCAGCACCATAAATGCTCCATAGGTAGGGGACGGCACCATAAATGCTCCATAACTCCTTACCTAAACTCCACCAGCATTTGTGTTTTTTGAAAGCCTATAAATACTCTTCAGCTTTCATTTGTAAGACACCAAGTAGAGAAGAGAGAGCTTGAGAGAAAATATTGTGAGAGATATAAGTGTCTCGTACAAAATACAATTGGGTGTGGGTTGTGAGTTGTAAGTGTTGTAAACACTTTGTATATTTTCTCCCTTTAGTAAAAAACGATCTGCAGCAGGTCCGGAGACGTAGGCACATTTTGCCGAACTCCGTTATCAAATTTGTGTGTGTTATTTCCGCTGTTATTTCGCATTCTCGCTAATCTGGTTTATAGGAAAATCTGCGTAATTTCCCCAACAATATGATGGTAGAAGTCTGAAGTTGGGTTGATCTTACTGTTTAGCCAAGTACGTCCTTTAGGTCAGAGCTTTTGTAGTCCTCTTGTTATGCATTGTGGTCCCTTAGTATTTCTTTATTCTTATTGTTGCTCATTTTGTTTATTTATTTTAATATCCCAAAAGCATAAGTCTTCCATTCCTCCAGTTTACCTTATTGAATAGGTCAACTCTTCACAGAAACCACTATCAAGAAGTACAACTTAGTTGAGTTTACTTCCAAGTTTAGATGCTTAAAATGCTGCAAACTCTTGGTATGACTGCTTCTTTATTGGGTTTTTAGCACTAGATTGCAGAATCACCATCAGCACTACATTCGTGTGAGTTACTTGATACTTGTGTATCGATGTAATCTGCTAATCGCAGGTTGGAGACCCTATTAGTGGAGGTCTGTCATCTTAAATATTTGAGGCAGATTAATAGGACCTGACCCCTTGCTAGTAATGTTTACATGGAACTGACATGATTGCAATATTCTTTTCTAGCATTTGAAGGAAGCTTGTCAAACAAAAAGGGTAATTCTTCAGCAAACCAGCTGGTGAACTTTTATCATACGCCAGGGATGAAGTTTTCCACCCTAGCTTGAAAACTGTTTAACTGACTTCGTTCTCCATCTTTTTACTATGACCCAACAACCTACTTTTGCTTGTTAAATAAGATGATGATGGTATCAATAGAAGTAAAGATAGATAAAAGAATTATATAAAAATACTACTGGCTATAGGCCTTTGGGCAGGCATGAAGCAACTTGAAAAGGAGTGGGCTCTTGTTTTTTAGTCCTTGGAGCTTCTGATTGCATGACATGTTACTCTTGATGAGAGACCTTTAATCCCAATGATAATGAAGAAAGTGTAAACTTACTAGAAAGGAACAAAATAATTCTGAAAGCACTAAAATTTTCATTTACAGGATGTATGCAAGTTTCTGACAGAACCTCTATGATCAAAGTGAAAAGAAGTCCTACTTGAAGTATCACCTCCACCCCACCAACCCTCCAACCCCAACACTTCTCCAAGAATGTTTCTTTGGTGGATCTTTCAAGCTTGGCTCAGATAAAAGCCTGGAACAGTTTGTTTTTCAGAGATTGGTTAGGTGCAAATAGATACCTTGTAGATGCTGCTAATGAATTGTTAGAAAGAACTATTATATTGGCAGAATAGAGTTTAGGACTGACTTCTTGATTTGGTTTGGCTTTACAAAAGGGTATAACTGAGGTCCAAATAGAGGAAGAGTCAGAGCGCTTAAGTTCAACTGTTATGGGTTTTATAGAGGATTTTTCAAGGCAGCTGGAGGGGTAGCATAGTTAAAATCTGCAATACATTCTCAAAATTATCATGTGGCTGATGGCTAAATGATTTGGTGATGAGACTGCGGAGACAGGCACTGGTATTTGCTTGTTGGAAAAAATTTGGGGCAACTATCTTCTCCCTTTCCCCGCCAAGAAAAAGAAAAAAGAAAAAACCACAGGGCTTTCCCGTTATACTTCGTATTTTGTTGTGATAAATTTCCTTGAAAATTATTGAATAAATAAACAAATAGCTGGTATGTATGGCATTTTGAAAAACTTTCTTTTTCTTTTTCTTTTACTTGAAACGTACTTTGATATTTTCTGTTAAACAGAGTGGCAGGCTGGAGGAGAGAGAGGGAGCTGTTAGGATCAGGCAAGAAGATCTTGTACTAGTAACTGTTTGTTAGCATGCGATTCATGCTGGTCATGCAGAATTCTCTTTTTAATGTTTTCACAGCATGCTTTTGGCCTATAAATCATAGCTTGTAGCTTGGTCTGTGATCCAACAAAGCCTCTCAACGAAATTTCTCCTCAGAGGGAGAACAACATAGCAGCTGTCTAGAAATAGCAAGCCAGCAATGTCAATGCCGTATGTGAGAATTGGAGGGAAGTAAACAACTTTGTGTTTTTCAATGCTTGTTTAGTTTCCTCCAATATCTCGTGTCCGGCTTTCACTTATATATGCATCCGTCGAGTGTTAATGCTTTAGGTTAGGATCTGAGGCCTTCACTTTAAATGAGTTTACGTAGTATGAAGTTGATGTCGTAGTTGAGGATTGGAGAAAACCAAACAAATCATGATGTTACGGTTCTCTTATGTTCCGTTTTCTCCAATGTCTAATCTTCGGTCTTCACTTAACAAGACTTACCATACCAGGAGAAGTGTATGTCGTTGGTGAGAATTGGAGAAAACTAAACAGATTGGTAACTTGGATATCTTTGTTTTGTTCTCTCAATATATAGCTATTCCCAATCTAATTTTCTTTGTTATTTCTTAAAAAATAAATCTGTAATAATTTTAAGTGCAGAGTCTCCTTTTGTTGCCTTTACAACGTTGAATGCATAGTGGTCGAAATTATGCTGGTAGCAAACCTCCTTTTCCCTATAATTAAAAAAGCAGTCCCTTATATAAAAGAGACTTGCTGCCCATGGGAGCTACCTGAAGGACAGTGTTTCTCGCTAGCAATGAAGATTGGAATTGGATACATGCAATCAGTTTATTTATTTAGCTGGATTTTGGATTTTGGATTTGATGGACTTAGTTGCGTTTATATCTGTGAAATATATTAGTTGTTTGACAATATTGGAATTTTGTTAAAATACACTGACAGTGAAATAACCAATGAAGAGCATTCAACTCACGCTCTACTGTATGAACTTCTTGATGGGCAATATGCAATATGTATGGGTGTCACTGAGAATAATATTTTTGCCCCCACTTTTTAACAATTTGGTCCAGTGGAGAGATTTCTCCCCTCCTCTGAAAGCTTCCATCTCCCTCTGACAAAGCTGGGATCGTATTTAGGTTTCAAATATTTAAAGTTAGGACATTTTATCAACTACTAGCACTCTCCATGTACGAAGCAGAGGAACTTCAATTTCATGTGGGGAAGAAAATGAGTAGTACCATGGAAATTATTGAATAATTTCAGCCATTGCTCCTATAATCTACTATAGAAGTCTGTCTTAACGGCACGCCTAAAAAGAAATCATTTGTTGCAAAGCCTTAATTTAAATAAACCAAGCAAATAAGTCTTTCTTATAATATATTTCCTTCCAGCAACCTGGAACCAACTCGAGAAATAAAAAGGACAGTAACAGACTACACAGATCACCATGCCGTAAATATCTATCAATTAATTAGAACGAACACCAACCACTAACACTTAACGTTTAACTTATATGAGTTAAGCTACAGTATCATTATTAAAAATGTAAGCACTAATATTCATGATTTAAGTATCGTTGATATAAAATATCTTCAAATCTTAACACATGAATTGCTATAAACACCATTGAACTATCCTGCACATAATCACTTTCACAGTAATGGATCATCTTCCCACCGGACCTCCATGCAAATTCAAAAATGATAGTAGTGTAAGTAGAGCTTACTTTACTAGAGTGTGAGCTCCATTCCTGCTCTTTTAGAAGCACCGAGGAAAGTGGAAACTAACTCTTTTATCTAACAGACTACCAAGAAATCCATAAGCTGTGGAGACTAGAAAGCAACCTACGTACATATACCGTTTCCTTTTCTTTTTTTATTGAACCAAATAGCATTTTCTTATGAAACGACGGTTATGTATTTATAGAAAGGTTTCATATGAAAATGATGGCAGAGCTAGATTGACTACACTTCGTCTGCCCAAAGAAGCCAATTGCGAACATCCTTGACGGGCTGTTATGGAAGAAGTTATGGGGGTACTTATCAAAAAAGAAACGAAAGAAGTTATGGGAGGGACAAGATATAAAATATGGCAACAAAATGAAAACAAATAAAGCAGTAAAACAAATCAGGAAAGCAATAACAAATGGATATTCAATTAAACCAACTGGAGCTGGCAGAAATTATAAAACAATTTTCCACTTACCACCCAAGGTACAATTGTGAATTTGCGATTGTCAATGCTATGTTCTCCACAAGAAACAAATAACTACTCAAGCCATTTCCTTAAGCTAGGTATCGATACAATTTCCTGTCCGTATTATCCCTCTCCAAGAATTCCCGTTCAATGAGAGATTCAATCCGTTTCTTTATCTCAGTTGGGTTGGCCAGAAAACGCGACTGCAACTGTTTTGTGACCTCCGCGATTATATTGTTGTGATCTAATACCCTCCTAGATTTCATGATCCTAACTATCGCAGCTTCAATCTGGGGCTTCCTGTCCTCCTCTACTCTCTGTCTGGTCTCCTGTTTTTCAGGTTCAGATTCCTTTTGAGCAACCACCGTTCCTATCTTCACTTTATAAAATTTGCTTGTAAACTTGTCATTCACAAAAAATGCATCATCCTCACCAATGTCTTTACTCATAGGCTCCTTCCTAAGAACATTCTTTCCCTTCACACAAGCCATGGATTGCAAACACCTTTTCAAATCCGAAGCAGGAATTTCTGTGGCCTGCACAATCTCCATGTAGGTAAGCCGGTCAGCATTGTTAAACAACATGAGAACACACATTTGGTAGGTTGAGACATTCAACTCATGCTTCTGGCCCTTTCCGAATATTGCTTTTATATCCGCTGTGCCCATGTTAGTTTGCCAGGATAATCTTCTACCAGTATGGGTCCCAAGATAATATGATCGAAACTTCTCGCATAGAACAGACATTTCAGCTGGCAGGTTACAAGTAACACTTGGTTGAGTGGGCCAAGACCCTGTTGTCAGAACCTGAACAACAAGCGTTGGGCCATCTCCTAGCTCAGGGTGGCTTGAATAAAAGTCTTGCACTGTATCCTGAGAGGTCTTCATATCTGTAAACATGCCTTCTAATTTTGAAGTAAATTGGTACCCACATTCTGTCTTAAGCTTGACTATCAGACTTCTCTCCGCATCATCAGATACAGTTTTCCCTGACAAGAGCCGCTTAGCTAAATGCTGTTTATAGTACTTCTCAAAAACATCTTTCTCCTGCAAGTAGCGGAAGAGCATTATTACTTTGTCAAGAAGAATCTCCACATCCTCCTCACTAACTCCCTTAAGACCTTTGCGAAGTTTGTCGTCCACAAACAAGGAAATGAACTCAGGAGAACGAGCATTCAAATTAATGAAATATTCAAAAGAGGAATTCAAAGCATTTTGGAACGTCTTGTCGTTGTTAAATGCCAAGCTAATGATGTCATCGTATTTATCTTTTTCAACCAGAAGCCGCTGGACAAATTCCACTGGATCCTTTAACCTTTCCGGATCAGTAACTAGCTGCTTACCCATCTCCCTGAGGTGCGAAGTCATCACATCTCGTATTGTTGAGAGACCATTGGGAACCCTACGAAATAAGTTGTACATTCTTCTCAAGTCTTCATACCTGTCATCAAGAAGCATATTTACCAAGCCCGAATTCTCCATGTGGACTAGTCTCAGCATGTGGTTCGCAATCATCTCCTTCTCCACCACATTAGTTATCTTCACTTCACTCTTTGCATCCAAGTAGTGGGCCACTCTCTCCATTTCTTCATTTAGACGTCTCTCTGCCTTCTTCAAGTATTCCCCACAATCGCAGCAGTCAATAAACTTCTGAGATTCACCCCTGTAAAACTCAGCTGAAACCTCAAGAAATGGCTTCTCAAAGTCTTCTTGGTAAACAGAAGAACCTAAATCCATTAGCATCTTAATTATATTCCTCATCAGCCCCCGGTCTAAAACTTCACCAGTCCGTTCTCTATGAACTAGTTCAAGAAGTGTATTTAGAAGTCTTGTTTGAATTTTGCTGGAGTGTATTATGTTATCCCTCCATAGGTTAAGTCCAAGCTCGTGAACAGGGGTTTTATGTGTACTTGGAATATAAGTCCTGTCCATGTACATCAATATGTCTCGGATCATTTGCAATGCTTTGTTATGATCATTCCATTTCCTGTTCAGCTCTTCCAGAAACAAACCTCCCTGAGCAGCCTCAATAGACTTTGATATTTCTTTGAGATGTGAAGTCATTGCTATAACAAGTCCTGAGTACAGCTTCTCACCAAATTTGTGGAGCACCATATTGTAGGCATTTCTGAGTTAATGTCAAAACAATAACATCCACATCAGAATCAAAACTTACAAACTTCAAGGGCAAGTAAATCTTTTGTGCATGCATGTGCGTGTGCACGTGCACACACACGTGCTCCATCTATGTCTATGTCTCTGTCTCATAGAGAGAGTGGGGGGGCTAATCTCAGCATATATTAAAGGTCATTTGAAGCATAATCCTCAAATTATCAATAAAGTAGAGAGAGTGAGAGAGAGAAAGGCTATTCAAGCATATAATCAGAGAGCATTTAAATCAAAATCCTGAAATTATCAATAAAGTAGAGATGATAAGCAAACAAACTGACACTAAATAAACTGACTTGATTAGGTATAGGTTTTTACATACAGGCATACAGCTAACATGCCTCAAACTGCGGATCAGTTGAGGATTAAAAAGAGAAACACCATAAACATGAGACTCATACAGAAAAAGAAAAGGGGGAAAACGACATAATACACACACAATGTCTGCTTTTATCGTGTGTATCATGATTTCATTGAAATTGAAAGTCATATTGCTGGTAAATATGAAATACACAAAATCCAAAACGAAACAGAACCACAAAAATCCACAAAGCCTTAAAATCGTCTCCAGATGCTCATGGGAACAACATAAGGAAATTGTCAAGGCTAGTTTTGAAGTTGAAGTGAATTGAAAATAGTTTTTTTTAAAAGGACTTTGAAACTAATCTTTGATTTGCTAGTGGAAAAATGTGTCAATAAACATGAATATAGTAATAGTTTGTACCCAAAAAAGTCCATATCCATAGGAATTAGTATTATGATAATTTATGATACCTCTAATTTCTTTTTTTCGTGTATTCTTCCCAAGTAGTGGAAAACCTAAATGAAAAGGAATTAGAAGCACAAGAAAACACATATATAATGCGCCCGGTTCTTCCAAATCGGTTTCCAATTAACACACCATCCCCTTAGAAACTGAGGAAGCACAAAAATGAGGTACTTGTTGTATGAACATTTTGTAACAAACTGATCATGCACAAACAAATCCAAACAATCTATGCCAAAACAGTATTGGCAGACAGCCAAGAAATGGTGTTCTGGTAGGCATGAGTATCCTATGCACTATGCAACTAAGGAAATAGGTCTTTAGTTCTGTGTAATCATAAAGCTAAAGGCGGTCATTTGATTGACGTCTATTGCTCATGGAACCAAGTGTTGGCAGTTGTTTTTAGGCATATAGGGTCATCCTAAAAACCCTAATCTAACTGCCATATGACAGCCAACTAAGCAATCAATAAATAGAACTTCGACAAATCTTACAACCGTACGGCATAGCCACGTTGCAAATATTCTGTTATTAACAAATATGAATAAATAACGACAATCATTATATCATTAAATCCCCATATTTTACTTTCTGGAACTCACTGGATCTAACACCAACACCAATAATGATCTCTGACAGTAATTCCACACAATCGACACACATGCAGCCACGAATCATCTTGAAAATAGAAAAAATTCATTGTAGCAACTGCAATCGAATGCGTTACCGGCGATAATATAAGTTGGTACATCAAAGCAACATTTATGAGCATCTCTTAATATAAAATCTTGCAAATAATTCTATCATCACCAACAAGATAGCAACTAGCAACTAATAAGCTAATCTGATACGGAATTTTAAGGGCAGCAAATAAATAATTTACTGCATCAAGCTCTAATATGCTCTGATTGAGCAAACCACCACTTACTACCTCTGCGCATAAGGCAAGAATTTAAGCTAATTATTTTCACCAACTTTGCTCAAAGTATCCTATCCCAAACAGCAACTCCTCAGACCACATCAAGTGCAAATTGTTACTATAGAAAATGGCATTCCCCAGTCAATCCAGATGAAAAATCCATTTCATTCTTTTTCTTTTTTGATAAAAAAAAATCCACTTCATTCTAAATAGTTTTAATCACCGAATTATAATATTTTTTTTTATAAAAAAAAATCTGTAACCGAACAAAGCAACACATTAAGCATAATTTTGATCCATTATTACTACTTTAAATATCCTAAACACGTTAGTATTCCTAAAACTTGCCCATCACAGAAAACTAAACCACCATATACATCCCAATCACCACAAATAACCTATTCAAAAGATATTCCAATCAAGCAGAAGACACATAACACAACAAAATAAGACTAACACCTAATCAAACGGTTACTTGATTAGAGAGAGAGAGCATACCTGTAAAGCTCTTCAAAACTGAGGCCACTAGCATTGTGATTGTAAATCTCATGGATTGCATGCTCCAGAATCTTCCACGTTTTGTCCGCGTATTTCGGATCCACCACTACCCGGTGCTTGAACGCCTCTATCTGGAAATTCCTCTTCTTTTGATTACTCATTTCTTTTAAAGAATTTCGAAATCCGAATCCTAATAAATCCACCCGAAATAGAAAAATCCGATCTCCCAAGCAATTTATAAATAAATAAAAAATAACGCAGGTGAATATCGAATGATCGATAACCCTTTTGATTGATATTTTTTTTTGGATATATCATAAGCAAACCAACTGGATACAGGTGACTGACCGTGAAATGATTGTACAGATGGACGGGTTAAGGTTTCAAACAGAAGGTTTCTTGGGCAGATATTGGAGAAATTTCGAAACAAATTAAGTATGTTATGCGTGTATAATTTAGGGCTTTCATATAAAAAAATCCTTGACTTCTGAGTCAAGTCTACAGTTGCTCTAAACTTCCAATGGTGTATAATAGGTCTTTGTTTAGTACTGAAATCTCAAATTGCTCCTTTTCCCGAGAGAAAATCTTAGCTGCAGTAGACACTGCTTTTTTATCGGATTTAAACTTTATCGGTAATGATAAGTAATTTTATGAGAAACGATTATACAATTATTATTTATATTATTAATAAAATTATTTATTATTATTAATAAAATTTTTATTTGATATAAAAATAGTGGTTTGTACCATGTGCAACTAAGAATTTCTCTTTACTTCTACCTTGAAATCTTGTACACGTTTAATATGTATAAGTTAAATATGTGACCTCAAATGACATATAAATTAAACGTGAATCAATAAAAGTCGTAAATGCCATTATTTATATCGTAACTCTAAAATCGTTTTATCTTTCTTAATTCAAACAATTCACATCTTTTTGTCATTCAATTTGAAATTCTCTCCCTCTCCATCGATTTGCTCATATATCATTATTGCAAATTGTTTCCCATATTCAATTTTTCAAGATCGTGTGTGGTGGTCGAAATCTCTGCATGTACTCTTCTTTCTTCCTTTCTATGGTAAGTTCGTGAAATGATGTGAAAAAACTTTAAAAAAATAAAAGTGAAATAGCTCGAAATTCTCAATACACCTGTTTAAATATGGATGATCATTTTGCTTTTATTTATGTGTCACTGTGAAGTCACGTATTCAACTAATACATGTAGCACGAATGAAAGATTTCAAAACTTACAAATAGCAAAAATGGAAAAAAAAACTAATTGAGATTTGCATGTCATACAAAAAGTTGTTATGTGCAATTGAAAGTTCAAATAGCTATTGTAGACTTGATTTGGTTTCTTATATAAAAGCTCTTGAATTTAAAATAAATTATAGGAATAAAGGAAACATAAATAAATAAAATAAAATAAAACAAAGCAAATGAGAGTTGGTTTTTTGGATGTGATGATGTATGAAACAAGTGAGAGGCAAAGATAGAAAGATACGGTGGTTTACGGATGCCGTTTGGTTAGAAGATGAAGTTACTTATTTTTCTTTTTGCGTTTGTTCCTTTGTGTGCCGTTGTTACAATAACTTAAAGTCCTTGAGCAAGATTAGCTGCCATATTGAGCTCTCTATGGACCAGAGCATTCTATTGTGTTGCTGTTAACTACGACAAAAGCACGACTAGGAGTGTGAAAAAAACCAGTCAAACCAAATCGATTCAGTATTTTCAGTCTGGTTTGGTTTATATTTTTATTTGGCTTGATTCGGTCTTAAAATCTAAAATCTCAAAAATTTTGGGTCGAAATGATATTTAAAAAATCATCAAATCCAAATCCAAATCGAATCGTTATCTATTATTTTATTAAATGATGATATATTTGTTACTTTGTATTAGTGGGATTAACTTATCAAGTTGTATATGCCCTTAATTGAAAAAAAACTTAATAAATGAATGAAAACTTAAACTTAAGTTTTTATTATTTACATTTACAGTGTTGCAGATTCTTTGGCACTCTCAATCTTCTTTAACATGTATTGCTTTTCATTGTTGATGTGAGACATATATTGATTTTATTGTGTTTTTATTTATTTTTTGAGTTTGAAAGCATTGATTTAATTATAAATTATAAGACCATTTGATTTAGCGAACTGAGTGAAATTAGATTCAGTTTGGTTAAATTTTTCATGTTGTCGGTTTAATTCGGTTTAATCATCAATAAAATCGATCAGAATCGATTTGGGTTTGGGTTAATGTCAAACGCGAATCGACCCAAACCGTGCTCACCTCTACGAATTATGCATCTCTTGGTTTTTTTTTGGGCAAATCTTTCGCCCTAATATTTTTCAATATCAAAATCTTTAACTCCTCAATTTGCAATTCCTGAAGACAACTTTAAGAAAATACTATCAAAATTGTCTTTTCGAATTCAAATAAGACGCATGTTTAAATTGTACGTGTATATTAATTTTAATTTAGACGGAAGTTTGATCAGAAATGCATATTGAATACCCCTATTATGTAGAATATAAATTGTTGAAATTCAAAATGTAAGAGAAATATTAAAAACACAAGGTAAAATACATAGTGATAATAACCCTTTGTATTTTTTCATCTCTCCTCGCCCCTTTGGTCTCTGTTTCATTGAAGGTTACATCCCCTGCATACTTGTGTAAATAAAGACCTTTTTTTTTTTGACTTTTGTCAAGAATACAAAGGATGAGAAAATAATATTTTGATCAAATAGGCTTTGACTCGGTGGTGAAATGATCAAAGTTGAGACATTTTGAGACCATAAAATCTTAGATTTGATTTTCATCGATATATGAGTTGTTTGTTTAATTTATTTATTAGTTATTGTCTCATTTTAGATATGTAATATAATAGTTTTATGGGTTTAGTTATGATGGTACTATAATTGAGCCAAATAATTCTTAAAATTATATAAAAAATTATAGTTCAGTTAATGAAAGCCTTAAGAAAAAAACAAGAAAAGAACAAAAAAAAATATATGAGCATATCTGAGTAATAGTTTTCTGTTTTCAGTTTTCAAAAATGAAAACTGAAAACAGTTTCTGATATTTCCTGAAGAAAACATATTTGGATAACTGTAACTCCAAAACTGTTTCCAAAACAGAAAATAGTGAAATGTTGTTCAGAAAATCTTATTTTGAAAATTGTTTGATACACCTTGTAATTATTTTTAGTTTTGAGTTTAAATTTAAAATCTATATTAATTTTATTTCTTATATTTACCAAATACTTAAAAATAATTAATATTATTTTATTTTTAAATTATTATTATTTTTAATATACTATAGAAGAAAAATAAAATAAAGAAGTGAACATTAATTTTAGGGTTATTTTTCAAAAATTATATCAAAAAACACCAATTTGGAGTTTTCATAAAACTGTTTTAAAAAATTATTTTGGAAAACTATTTGTCAAAAAAAGAGTTTTTAAAAACTGTTTTAATTTTTGAAAACGGAAAACAGTTTTCAAAATTCTTTTCTAAACATGCCATATATTTTGTGTTTAGTCAAAGTTACCCAAAAAAAAAACTAAATTCCAAGAAACCTAAAAACTAATGTTCCTTAAAGTGAAGTAAAAAAATCTCCTCTTTTGATTTTTTTTTTCTCTAAACATTTAATAATAATTTGGAAGGAAAAAAAAGATATAGTCGATGTTTGATATTTAAATTAATTCAACTTAAATTCAAAATTTTAAATTTTTTTAAAACAAAAAGTTTAAATTTTTTTAAACAAAAAATTTAAATTTAAATGGAATTAAATACAGCATCAAATAATTATGATACAACATATACTTTTTTAAGTCTTATTAAGGAAACTAACTCACAGTGGGACAATGGACGTGCGGTGAATCCATACCCCAGGTCTTCCGAAGCCAGCCTCTGATATTTCCTGATGCGATCTTCCTAATTATTTTCAATTTTATGATACGCCGCCGTTTGGACGCAGTAATAAATTATTCTTTTTTACTTTATTGCCCTCGGCCCTTAGCGTATTTATCAAGCGGGGGTGTGGCTTTTGGGAATATTTCATTTTAGTGGTAATATATGTTTATAATATCTGGTTGGTTTTGGGACCTAAAGATCCTTTCATTTCAGTTTTCAAATTTCTGGGTAAAATCTCAATTACTCGACCACATGCGAATCAACAACTCTCTCCTCCTCTCGAGTCCACGAAAATGCTGAGAAGAAAACCAAGCAAAATCGAAGTCGAAATCGAAGACAAAGAAGAACTCGAACAAGCCCGCAAACCGCCAATCACCACCACCGTTGCAAAACCCTCTACTAGCTCCTCCTCCCTCGTTCACCTCCTCGACCCGCCCCACAAACCTTCCTCCAAATCCCACCGTATCGGCCTCTCCCCATAACAGCTAACACTAACTTATATAAACATATCCAAAAATCGCGAATTATAGAAATTTCTGCCGCAAAAACCAAACACCTCTCTTTCTTCTTGCAGGTTCGGTTCTTCTGTTGAATCCTTTACTTTCACAGTTTATTTGAATTTTTTTTAACTTCTCTTCGACATTATACTTTACGCAAATCAATTTCACTCAGTTAACTTGAATTTGTCTACTAGTTGATTGTAATATGTTGACAAGTTGGATTTATTTAGTTCAATTCTTGCTGTTTTGAATTGTGCTTTTGTGTTTGCTGTATGTTCAGTTGATTCAAATTAATTCTGCGTGTGGAAACAGTTTGATCATTTGGGAGACCGGCTGCAATTTTTACTGCGAATGATGTCTGGAGATTTGTATTCAGAGCGACCTTTGTTTGGGGGCTCCATTTTTAGTAAATTCCCTCTCAGGTTTCAGGTTGGTCAATTGATTTGTCGTTAACCAATTTACATGTTGGGTACTAGATAATGTAAATTTCATTATGTTTTCATGTAATTACACGGTGTTGATTGATTGCTTGGTGTTAAAATTGTAGGATGTGAGTAACATCCGTCAAGTGCCTGATCATCAGGTTTGTAACTATTTATGCTAGCATTTTTTAAAGTATATGGAAGTATGAAACCCAATTGTGGATAAGTTTGAGAAACATTTATGCTAGTATTAGCGATAGAGAAAATGTTTCTTTTTTTTATAAAAAAATAAATAAATTTTTTGGGTATTATATGATTGTTGGCTTACTGATTGATCGATCATCTTTGCTGTGATGGGTTTAAAGGAGGCATTTGTGGACCCTGCACGTGATGAGAGCTTGATCTTTGAGCTATTAGATCTCAAGCATGATATTGGAGACAATGGAAGTGCTGCCTGGTTCCTTCAAGACCTTGCCACTGACGAAGATGCAGAAGGATGCACGGTAACTTTCAAATGCTTTTTATTGTCACTTTTGATTTTTTATCACATCCTTATTAAGGGAGTAATTGAAATAATGATGCTGTTAAATTTACCTTCTTTGTTTGCCCTTCTGTCTTAATTTTTTAGTTTTTATATCCATGGCTTGGTTAGTCTTGCAAGTTGTGTTCACTTATTCTTAATACTGCACTTTGATTTTCCTTTGGGAGTACTTTATCATTATTATTTTGGTTCAAAATGCTGGAGCTAACAACTGTGCACTCGAGCTAATGACAATTAGATTAGACTACGTGTTGTGATCTCAATTGAATTAACATATTGTCAGTAGCCTTTTTTTTCCGACATCTTATCCAAAAATAATACAGGTAAAATTAATCGCTAGAAATTTTTCTGAGTTTCTCTCTCATGAACGTTAGTCTGCGACTTTTTTATCTTTAAATACTGGTTGCTCCTCCATCATTGTTGTAAATTTTTGTATCATACTATACCAACAATCTAGTTACATCTTATTCATAAAAAAAATAAAAAAAACAATCTAGTTACATCTTACATTGGTTTACAAATTGCAACTGAAGTAATTAATAGAAACTTTTAATTGAAATTGCAAACTGAAACAGATTTGGCAAACTTTTTAGTTACAATTCTTTCCTAAATTTTTTCCTTAAAGCATATATGATAACATCACAATGATTCTTATTAAATATAAACTAATAAAAAATAGTTCATCCTTGTTTAACTCTTTCTGATTTTTATTCATCATCATATCATTGTTTGATTAAAATAAAAATGAGATTGATATGTCTCATGTTTCTTTAATCAAACGGTGATACGATGATGAACAAAAATCAGAAAGAAAAAGAGATTAAATGTACAGAATGACGTTGTAGAGAAAAGTGTAAAAGCATGGTAGTCGTCAAAGAAAGAAAGTGGATTCAACAACATTTAAAATCTCATAAATTAAGGACTAGATGAAGATGAGAAGAACTAGTAGAAGAGAAAATCGAGTTTAAGTTTTTCAGTACCTAATATTTTGCTGCTATTAAACTTATCCAAAAAAAATATTTTGCTGCTATTAAAAAGAGGGAGGAGCAGAATAGAGGGAAGAAGCACTGTATCACCTTACAGATCTGGAGAAGATTCATACTTCTCTGGTTTCTGGCATTAGCAGGAGACCTGTCAAGTTAACAGCCACCAATCAAAATCAAAATGCTTTCTTAGTTTTCTTTTTGCCCTTTTAATGGGTGACATGGCAATTACATAACCAAAGGGAAGGGAAACGGGTAACAGGAATGTTAAAAGCAAACATCAATCCTGATGAGCAACTAAAATCGGACTGTTAGCTCTTGCGCACAATTGAGGTTGTCCACACTTGCTTCTTAAATCAGTATCTTTTTTTTTCTTTTTCAATATTTGGACTTTAGCAGAGTTGGGGGACATTCTAGCTTACACTTCTGAACTGTAAACATCAGACAGCTTTCTTCCTTCGACTAACAAGGCATTTTTTTTTCTTGGATAACTACGGAAACCTTTGTGGCCCATCCTGCCATCGATACTAACCTATGGTTTTATTGTCATTGATTTTCTAGGGTTGCAATTTGCAAAGCTTGCAAACTCTCTATCTATCTCTCTTTCTGTTTCTCTCTCTCTCTCTCTCTCTCTCTCTCTCTCTCTCTCTCTCACACACACACACACACACACACACACATGGGGAGAAAGGTTTTTTATTGGCCAGATGTGGATAGAAAGGTTGGGCATCTTGTTTTCATGAATACTATAGCAGTTGCTTTGTGACTTTTTTCTATTGAAAGTTGATTTATGACTTGAATGGCTGTAATTATAAGTTTGTGCTACATTTCAGTTGATTGAGCAGTCAGGAGTGGTTGATGCCCCTGGATTTTATTACAGAAACATCCCAGCTGTCGTTACAACTGCTGTTGGCCAAATGGTATGTGCCATATCATTTTGTGTAGCAAAATTTCCCATTTCCTTACTGTTTTGGCTTTTGGTTTTCTGCTGTGTATTCTACTTTGTATCCTCCAGGCCACTCAACTTTTCAGAATAAGTTTTTACTGTTTTCTGTGATTATGTCTCTTATTCCTCTGGATTTATTAATGATTACGGTACATTCATTCAATTTCACATGCGAGGAATACTAGCCTTTGAATTCTGGGAAATGATGAACTAGTTTGGAATCTCAATCATGGGCTTCCCAAATGCCATTCTCTTACCCTGTCCAATGTCCATAGAAGTAATCCCCCAACTACAAACAATTATAATTTGTCAATTTAATGTGATGGTTTCAACTGAGAAAGGGTAGTAAAGTAGGATGAGAATGAAGTTCACTAAAGCAAAAGGAAAAAAATTGGAATCTCTCTCTCTCTCTCTCTCGCTCGCTCTCGTGTGTGTGTGTTAAATAGTTATGTTGATTTTAGGAGAATATATTCTTACTCTTCTTTTTTTTATTTTTTATAAAAAATCTGGACTTCAGATTGCCTTTATTCAGCTGAAAGTATTTCTATGATTAAGTTGTGGCTGCTTACTTTTTGTAGTTTCATTGTTTAATAAAACAGAAAAGTTTGGGTATATCTGCTATCCTGTAACACTTTGTAGCACAGGCTGTGCACGTGGTGCACATTCACATTGTCTTATTGGTCAAGAAAGACAAGAAAATTTCAGGGTAGCAAACATTCTCTAGAATTTCTCTTAGATACATAGATATTTTTGCTTTTAGCCTGTCCAAAACTTTGTTAACTTAAATCCATTTGGAAGTGTGAGCATTATAACGTATCTGCCTGTGTTGATGGGCTTTTCTTTTTAGATCAGTCTCCTCTAGGGACTACTCCATTCTTTGTCACTTTTCTCTCTTAATATAACAAATGCATGTAAATATGCAAAAGACTGAATAAAATTTTTCTTTCTTGTGGGAATGGTTCACAACTTTGTTATAGTGTAATGTAAATATTACAGGCAGAGAGTACTAGTATGCATGCTTAAATATTACATATGAAATATTGGTTGCAGTCTTCTCCAAATCTCCATTCTCTGGCAATTTTTTGGGTGCAAACACTAGTCTATCTATTCCTTTGAATTGATGCTTGATTAACTTACTTTCTACCACGACTTCTTTTTAGTTTCTGAATTTCATTTATCTTTTTTGTTTTCTTCCATTTAAACAGTGATTCCCTGCTAGCAGTGTCACTGAGTAGGGGAGCCACGGGTGGAGCCAGGAATTTGAACTTAGACGCCCGAGTATTATTATAGTTTCATGACAGAATACATTTTATGGCAGTTTCATGAAAAAAATTATTATATAATAATTTAAAGATTGTAAACTTCAAAAATGATTTTTATTACTTAAAAAATAGGTTATAACTTATAGAACATTTGTGGTCAAATATTTTAACAACCTATAGAACAGCAATACGTATTTTTAAGAAATAATACCCCACTCTTAATCATCTAGTCATTTGATTTAATTTCATAACCTAAAAGAATATCCTATATATTTTTCAGTAAGTTAGGTGGTTTCACATATCTTTTTCATTAACTTAGAAAATCTCAAGCAAAATGAAAACTAGATTTGGGGTTACGAACCCATCATCTTCATGAACTACTGTAAACCTAACATTTCTCTATGGTCTCTCTCTGCTCTCTGCTCTCTTCTTCAACTGATTTTTTCTACCACTTGTATAAATAGGCCATTTCCAAGGGGCGACAAGGAAGAGAAGCACAAAATATTGTGAGAGTAAGTCTGTTTAATGTTTTCTTCTTTGCCATGGAGTTGTTTTTAAATTGCTATCTGGGGTTTATTGAATAATATCTGTAAATTTCTATCTGAAGTTTATTGATTAATATCTGCAGGTCTATTTGGCAAATCTACGTCTTAAGGGAGTTGGTACTGATGTGCTAGTAACTGCATATGAGCCTATCTTAATAAAGTAAGTACTAGGAACACACTGCTTTACTTTAAATTGCTTTTGTAAGTTACTGGAAACAGCAGAGGAGTTCTCTCTTGTATTCCCTTCAGAATTTGGAAAAATATGAACTCTCTAACCTTATAATAGACCATACTTTGAGTGCACCCAATAATTCTTCAGTTTCAATTTACACATTCTTTGTGGTAAGCATAGTGCCTTGTTGACAAGTAATTTGGCTGAAAACAATGTCTATAAAATTCAGCTATCTGATTGCACATTTGTTTCCAGAACCTAAGCAAGATAACTGGATCAGCTATGAAAGGTGTAGCGTGCAGTGCATAATTTTTTCAGCCTTTCAACACATTTATAAGAGTGCCAAATTTTGTATTGATGGCATTTGAGTGTTTCTCTGATGCTTTTGCTCTCATGTTAATGTGGTTGCAGCCCTTTGAGTGAAAGTGCTAGCACAGTCGGTGCTGGTTTAGCTGTTCCAGCCACACAATCTGGATTTATGCCGATGTCTGAGGTCTTTAAACTTGCAGTCTCTAGCTTCAAAGTGAACGACTGGAGCCTTTTTGGTGCTTCAGCTTGAATTTTATTTAAGAGTGGCTACAAAAGAGAAGTCGAAGAACAAGTCTCTGTTTTGGAAGTATAAGGCTAAATGCTACAGCTTTGAAATTTCTATAGGAGTATTAGTCTTCCGACCTTTATTGTGAGTTCATATTTAGCAGCAGTTGTCGCATATAGATTGAACTCCTATTTATTCAGTTTATTGCCTTGGTGGAAACTTTGTATTCTGATCCTTTCATGGTGATCATAAAGTAGTTGATTTCTGTTAATTCTGGGTTGTCGTTTTTATCAGTTTAACTGATGGGAGTCGAACACCATGTTACTCCAGTCAGAGAGACATAACAGTGGGTCTGACATGCAGGGGTTTAGAGGAAAGCAAATTTGACACAATCGTTAACATTTCTTTTTAGAGTATAAAATCATGGTACTTTAGTCATCTGTTTGGAAGAGTTTATGAAATGATTTATATTTCTTATAAACAGAAGTTAAACCAAACACTCATAAAAATCGGTTTATGAAATTATTTGTGATAACAGTAGAAGCTTTATAAATTGTTTAGCATTTGATAAAACAATATTGAAAACAAGTTTTTTAGATAAATTTCAGTTTTTGAAAAACAAAAATAATTTTACGCACTTTAAGGGATGTTTGGTTTAGTTTCTGTTTAAATGAAATATAAATCATTTTATAAACTCTCTTAAATGAGTTATTTGCAATCTCAATTTTTCTTGAAATGATGTGTTCAACTAAAAGAAGGGCCATGCATCCATTTCTGGTTGGCTATGCAAATGCAGCGAAGATATGGTTCAAAAAGATACATGGAGAAAGAATCTTACTTTTGAATTTCTTGATGAGCAATGATTTAAAAGGCCTTACGTGCATGTGCAGAAAGGTTGTATCATTTTCGAATCCAAGAAAAATTTGGTTTTATTCTTCTCGTTTGGTAGCAGGCTGTATTTTCTTCTCGGATGTGAAAGCAGGAAAGTGCATCTTCCACTCCAGAAAAAGAAAAACTTCATTTTGACAAGATTATGATGATTAGAAACGAACTTTAGAGAAAGAGATGATTAGCTGATTAGTTTTCTGTTATTTATCAGCAAATTTTTTTTTTCTAGATTTATTACTCTCAAAGAATGCTCGATGGTTTGCTAAATCCAGTGTTGCCCGTCAAAACCTAAACAGAGATTTCAAGAATTTGAGAAGACATGACTTCTTTCTTTCCTTGTAGCTTTGAATTGTTTGCCAATTGCTGTCAGTAATACTTTTCTAGGCATCATGGTCCAGTTTTGCGTTTGCTGGTGATGTCTTGTAAAGTGGAAGCTATCTCTATATAACCACAACCAACGTAAACAGAGATAGCGAAAATATGGATAAGGATCTGTAAATCAAAATTGCTTGAATTGATATGTTAATCTTGCTACAATCTTTACTTCTCTAAAAAAAAAAAAAAAAAAATTAATTACTCTCTTTCTTTTTTATCCATCAATATTTTTTTTTTCTTCCTTTGATAGGATTAGGGTTGAATTCAAACTGAACTTTTATCGAGCTCGGTCAAAGCTCAGTTCAGTTAAGATTCGAAAAACTTATCAAACCGAGCTCAAATACATTAAATTTTAACTCGAAAGGTTCTCGAAATGTTCGATAAAACATTATCGAGCTCGAACTCGAACCAATATTTATTTATTAAAATTATAATTCAGGTTTGAGCTCAAGTTCGAATTCAAATATACTCGTTTGTTATCGAACTCGAGCTTAAACTTGAACCTATTCATTTTAAGTCGAAAGTATTCAAGATTGCTTCGATTCGAATCCACCCCTAAATAGGATAACCCTAACACATCATATTTCCAAAATCAATTTTTTTCTTCTACCCATTAATTGATTGAGTTGACTGATGATTAATAATAGAAAGAAGAAAAAAAAAACTCGACATGATTGATGTGTCATCTTGCGTTTGAATGGATATAAAACCAACGTATTAAATCAATTTATCGATGATTTTAGTGACCCAATAATTTTCTTCTTAAAAAA
Source organism: Bretschneidera sinensis (assembly GCA_023935145.1). NCBI lineage: Eukaryota > Viridiplantae > Streptophyta > Magnoliopsida > Brassicales > Akaniaceae > Bretschneidera > Bretschneidera sinensis. Next base: position 105,679,586 of record CM043701.1, on the reverse strand, counting down.
AAGCATCTAAAAAAGACACCCCAAACTAAATGTATGCTATTATTTCTTTTGGATGAGACTGCTTCAATCATACAGATAGAAATCGATAGTGTCTGCTCTGAAAACTACACATGGACTACCAAATACCAATATAGATTTATCCTCTTAAGCCAAAAATAAAAATTTACTGCATAGAATTTCACTATTTGGATGGGAACCGCACAAAATCAGAATTCGAGCACTCAAAAGACTAATTCATTTAATTTTGCAAAAAAAATGGTCGGAAAATTATGTTGCGCAAAGCACGGATTCCACTTTAAACGCCCTATAAATGATTCAATAGTCAATTTAATGGGTCCTTTGAATTTTGTATAGTCCTATATCTTGCACTAGATACGTGATGTCGACTATGGTAGACAATCTTAATGTCTAATTATATTTATTTTATTTTATTTTTCGTGTGTTTGATTTAAACGAATATTTTTAAATATATAAATTTATACAAACTTATTTAAACGAATATAAATAAATAAACGATTGAAACTGATAATGTAATAGATAAACGGGATCAGTGGTTTCCAGCAATGGAGCCAAAACAGCAACACCCATCCGCAACCACTAACATATCACGACATATAATACGACACATGGCAAGAGCTGAGGGTGATGACATAAGCAATGGAAGGGGAGGAGATTCCGTCCGTGGAAAGTGACGTGGCATTGTCAGCTCACCCACCAACTTTGCCAGAGGTACTGGAGAAGGACATTCCAATAAGTGAGCTGGACTACGGGTCCAACTTCCCTGTGTAAGAGGACGAAGAAGCACTCCACACACCAGATTAATTGGAGGGTGGGAGCGATGTGCTCAAAGTCTCAGTTAGCCATTTAGCCGAACCCTGGCTACCTCTTTGTTTCGTCTCCATCATTGGCTTGGCTTCACTCGGTTTGTATCTTTCAGTTCCATACTTCATTTTTGCATTTAAAAAGTATTTTTTTAAAAAAATTCTAAACAAACTGAAAACTTTAATCAACCATGTTTGACTCATTGATCACCGTCTCAAGTAAAATGTATTTTTGCTAATATTATGAGTTTTTGCATTTAGATCTATCAATAGATCGAATTTGAATTTAAATTTGATTTGTATCTGTTCTATTTTGTTTAATATGTATAAGGATTTTGATTTAAATCTGATAATCTATTTAATAAACAATTAAATTTGAATTTATCTTGATTGGTTGTGATAATAACCAGATTTGATTTTAATATTATTATATAGTATATGTAATTATTTGCATTGTATTTATAATATAAAAATGCGTATATGTTATAAGTTAGTATTCTTCAAATATGCTACAAAACTAATTTATCTGTATTTTTTAACTTATATTGATATATATTTTTTAATTATCTTATAATATAATTAAGTTTTAAAAATATCATTTAATTTTTTTAATAATTCAATTATAATCTCATATCCAACGTATTCAGATATGGATTGGGTTTAAAATATCCAATAAATAGTATGATTAAAATATAATTTGATAAATTTTTAACAAATGGATTTAGATATACCTTGATCTGAGTCGAATCTAATCCGTTTATAAACTTATATGTATGCATGGATATAAATAATGAGATAATACGAGTTTATATTGAATCAAATCAATTATTATGTATGTGGATAAAAAACGAGATAGATTAAATAATCGATCTAAATCAACCAAACAATAAAAGAGAAAACTTCAGGACATAGTTGGAATATTGATTATATATTTCCAAAAATATCCATTTAATATTTTCTATTTTTTACATTTACTTTTTATAATAGCATTTAAAATTATAAGAAATCTCATTAAAAAGTTATCAATAAATCTCATTAAATTGAGATAAATTTAAATAATAGTTATCCAATTTTTTTTTTTAGTGAAAAACATAAAACTATCTTTATTTTTATTTTTTATTTAAAAAAAAAAAATTCTTATCAACGTTGCATAAACATTTTGATTCTTATTATTGTTTTGAAAACCAAAAATAGACTATATATATATCCTCCACCCCCAAAGAAAAAAAATTTATGCCGACATGGTTGTGAGATTCTTCTCGATCTCTAAACTGGTCAATTAAGTTGTTAGTGCATGAGATCGATGACTCCGTCCATTATGAGATTTCCATGGTCAACAGGCAAAGCACACATCAAAGAAAGAGACTAGTAATAGTAGTAATTAATTAGGAATTCTATTACTGTGCCCAGCAAATCGAATTGACCACCCATGCTGGGCTACATTAATTCTCACTCACTTTGGATCAAAATTCCAACTTTTGCAACAAAATATGGAACCTGGCACTGAAATTTTCAAGTGTCCAACCTTCACTTTCCCACGTTTTTCTCAACAATCAAATTAATGTTTTTAGATTAGTTGGAAATTTTATTAATAATTTTAAAAATTTTTATTAATAATATTATTGTTAGATTTCATATTTATACTAACTGATGTGGAGAAAATTCTTCTACCAATAACACAATGGCACATGTCTTTCTTCGTGATAGAAATGATAATTTCCTAACTATGACAAGGCAACAAATCACCTTCCGTCACGTAGCAAAGACATAATGATAATTTCACACTGAAATATTAGATGCTGTTCCACTGTTCTAACTTTTGGATAAACTTACATAACATACGGATAACTCCAAAGAGTATCATTCCCATCATAACATTTTAGTTGCTCTCCTACTCAAACTCTAATCCTACACGTTATAAACAGGGGGCCTTATAAACCAAAAGGTACACACAATTTTCTTAGTACACAGCCTCATTTCTTTCCATTTTTTTTCATTCTTCAGAAAAAACCCTAAACTGACTTAAGCATCAGATAGTCTTCCGGAATATATTCCTCAATAGACTTTAGGTTTCAGCTTCGTTTCGTGCATGCAGGTTCGACTCCTTGACGGTTCGACTCCCAACAAAATTTCGACATTAACACTGACGGTATCAATTAAATTCCTTTAAATTATTAATGAAATTTTAAAAATATCTAAAATATTAATTTTATACCCAACCTAACCAAAAAAAAAAAAATTGAGCATGAGGCATACATGAGTAAATGCATTACTTTTCGTTCAGGAAAAATGATGCTGATTTTCTGATTGGCTTATATATTACCTTTAAAAATAGTGCACATCACTGAATCTGTCATTCTTTTCTTTAAGAAAAAAAAAAGAAAGAAAAAATTGGAAATGTGTTGGCCAGCTTTTCATTCTTCCTAATTTTCCTTTTCCTGTGATTTGGATAACCCTCTAAATATTCTTCTAATCATAGTCAAGATAGAAAAATGGCTCTTTCTTAAATTAATTATTCTTTTTGAAGAATCATAAATTATTTATTAAACATAAGTGAAAATTATATCTATACTTTATTTTACTGAAGATTTCTTTTTTAATAAAAAAATATAGAATCTTGCAAAGAACTTTTTTTGAAGGAAAAATCTTGCAAATAATTGACAGTTTTTTAATTCAATAATGATGATTGATGTTGACCTTACAACTTATCCATCCAAAATAAACAATCTCACCCTAAATTATACTTTTCTATTATTGCAAATTTTCAATAAATTTTACTAAAAATTGTCCATAAATCAGATTAATCCAATTGTCCAAATCAAATATCTATCACGGTTTTTAAAATATCAACGCTTTTTAAAATTAGGTGTCATTAATTAAATATAGAGTAGAGGTAGACTTGAATCGAGTTTTTATTGCGTTATTTGAGTTTGAGTTTAGTCAAAATTCGGTTTGAGCTTAAAAATTAGACTCGATTAGCTTATTCAGTTGAGCTTGAATACCCTAAGGTTCGGTTCGAATGGCTTTCGAACAGTTTAATAAGGTATTACTGAACTCGAACCGAGTTCGAATCAATATTTATATTAATATTAATATTTTTATTTATTAAAATTAGAGTCTAGACTCAAGTTCGAGCTCGAATAACCAATACAAAACTCAAACTCGAACTCATGCTCAAATAGATTCGTTTGTTATCGAGCTCGATCTCGAATCCAATTTTTGAGTTCGATTCGAACTCAAACTCGAACTTGAGCTCAAACTTCTTCATTTTACGTCGAGCTGAGATCAAATACCTTAGTATTCAGTATCGGCTCAGCTCAAGTCCACCCATAACTAGAGGTGATTTTCTTTTATTTTAGTTAGTATGAATATTTAATTAAGCTAATGGATCTTTGAAACTTGTAGCTAATAGCCAATGTAAACAGACTATCAAATTGGGGTCAAATTAATATGATATTGAAAGTTAATTTAAATTGACCCGTTAATTAGATAGATATAAATTAATCTCAAAATAAAAAATATAAATTAAGTTAAATGGATTTGTAACTTTTCCAGTGAGCAACCAGGTTGACCAAAACTAGGAGAGGAAAATGACAATTTCCAGATTAGTAAGAGCCAACTTTCCGACAAATTTGAATGAATGATTTAGCCAAAATGGAGGGTAAGCCATCGGCATCACCGGCATAAGTGGCAAGGCACGTGATATCTTAGCAACCAATCGTGAAGCAATCCATAATCAATTCAAGGACGGGATGGCTTTCATTGTTTAATTGGTTTTGATGTTACACTTACATATATATACTATACAGTAAGTACATGCTATGACAACTGACCATAATGGATTTTAGCGAGGCCAAGATTTTTGGCCTATTTCTTTTTAATTATTCATTTATATTTTTATATATATAAGGGATCGTCACATGCCAATCCTTAATCTGTAATCATCAGTCTCTTACTGATTTTAACTGGGTTTATTTTAATTCGGATGGATTTTTTAAGACTTGCACTTTTTGATGATTAATTAAATTTTGTTTTATTTTATATTTGAGGAGACAATCTCCCATGATCGGCAAAGACATGTTTAAGTTCATATAATTTTTGTCATTTTGAAAAAAATGGTAATGGCAAAAAATTCATCTTGAATTTTTAATTTTATCAACGATAAAAAAAAGAGTTTGAATCACAATCTCTTATATAAAATATTCAAAAAAATCATTAATCCAAAAAATCAAATCGCATCGTGCACACTTAATCTCAAAAAATACATAAATAAAATTTGTTGGTTACGAGTTAATTATATGAGTTTTAAGTGCTAAAATTAAAACAATATGTCTCGGTGGACTTACCTTAGATTTTCAGAAAAAAAGTAATATTCAATGTCATAAATTTTTAAAAGACAAGTCCTCATATGTAGATCTTGTTATACTACAAGGAGAAAAAAGTAAAATTTCCTTTTTTTATTAAACAACTGAACAGTTTAATCCATACTTGTCAACCAAATTTTAACAACATCATCGTATGGAAAAGCGTGGTCCAAAAATATTGTTCTTAATCTGAACATTAATTCATGAGCTAGAAGTTAGGGTAACACTCAATATCTCAATTCTTAAGGTCAAACTAAGTTTAATATTTGAAAAAATCTTATCTTTTAATTATAAAATTTTAAACTTTACCTTTGATACTAGATGTGTTAGTAAGAATTATGATACAAAACGTTGACTTTTCATACTACTTCAGAAATATTGAAAATAAACTGTGTTTTGAAACGATAGAAAAAATTAATAATTATTAAAAATACCAAAAAATACATTTTGATTTAATGAATTTTTTTTATATATAACATATTTTTTATTGCTTCAACCATAGAAACACTATCATTATTATATTATTTTAGATATTTTATCTAAGTACAATATTTTCACAATTAATTTTAAATATGTAATTTACTAAATATTATATTGTGATTGTCTCACGACACTTATATTACAACACTTCTGAAAACACTATAGTAATCCAAAACATTATTTTGTGATCATCCCACAACACTTCCTATCAGCAAATGATCAATTATGGATTTTTTTTTTTGTCAAACAAAATAAATTTGAAATTCCCTCCCACCTTTTTTTGTTGTTGATAAAACCCCTTTTTGTGCTTAAAAAGTTAAATTAAAGATACAATTTGTTTCTTAATTCAATTATATATGTGTATTTACAAGTTTTTCTGACATATGATAATTCGAAGTCTGATTAGGGTTTTCAAGTGGAATGAGATTATGTCGCATAATCAGAGACAAAAATAATAATATATTTTGGGAATATTCTTAAAGAATTATTTAGAAAATAAATGAAAATATGCACCTTGTGCTTAATTAATTATGTGTTACAAGATAAAATGATTAATTAAAAGGAGGACATGCAAATATATGGTGGGTGAAATGTACATTTTGATGATAATATATGTTGGGGATATTGATATGACAAAGTGTCAGATCGATAAACAAAAAGTTTAGTACAAATCAAACTTAATCCAAACTTGATGACAAGCTTAGTAGTTTCATTTACATAAATCATTAATTTCAATAATTGATATTTGGTTCATCATTAGTTAGGTATGCTGGTTGTTGCATTATGTATTTGAGCTCTGCCATTTTATGGGATTGTACTCTTTAGCCTTTTCTTTTCTTTTACTAAGATTTTGTTCCCTTTTAAGCTACACTTTGAGCTCTTTGGCACATGACATGTTCTCTCTCTCTTTCTGTCATTATTAATGGGTGATGGTACTCATCTTTTTTCTTTTTCTTTTTCATAAAAGGCCTATTAATTGGGTCAATAGACAACATAATGCAAGGTAGTTCTGATTTTTTTGTGAGAATCTCAAATTTTTCGTTGGGATTGTAAATGATTTTATTGGCTAAATTAATTGACACCAAATACTAGTTAGAACTTGTTATTGGGTTAGTTTATTTTCACTCCTATCTTTATTTGTAGAGTTGTGGGCTATTATTTATAGATAAAAAAAAATTTGAGAGAAAATAAAAGTGAATGGAGATATTGAACCTTTTTTTTGTCGTACAGTAAAAAAAAAAAATGAGATGATTGATATTTTTTCTGTATATACAAATCATAACCATTTTTAAATTAAAATGATTGGGAAGTGTAACCTAAAACAAAATAGTTTTTTATTATTTTTTTTCTTATTTTTTTATTATTTTTATCAATTGTGTGATGAAACATCAATCTTCTTATTTTTTTTCATCAGCTCTCACGTTATTCGTCCCTTTTTTATTTCTCAGCCAATCAAAGCTGCGTAATGTGAAATAGGTGTGAACTCGAATCGAGCTTTTATCGAGTTATTCAAGTTCGAGCTCGGTCAAAGCTCGACTTGATCGAGCTCGAGCTCGAGCCTGAAAATTAGGCTTGATTAGCTTATTGAACCGAACTCGAATACCTTAAAGTTAGGCTCGAAAGGCTTTCGAATAGTTTGATAAGGTATTATCGAGCTCGAGCCGAGCTCGAATACCTTAAGATTCGGCTCAAAAGACTCTCAAAAATTCGATAAGGTATTTATCGAGCTTGAGTCAATATTTATATTAATATTTTTATTTATTAAAATTAGAGTCTAAGCTCGAACTCGAATGGACAATCCAAAACTCGAGCTCAAGCTCGAGCTAAAACTCGAATAAACTCGTTTGTTATCAAGCTCAAGTCATCAGAAAATTTATCGAACTCGAGCTCGAACTCGTTTTATAAACTCAATTCGAACTCGAGCCTGTTAATTTTAAGTCGAGCCGAGCTCGAATACCTTAGTATTCGAGCTTGGCTCAACTAGAGTCCACCCTTAATGTGAAACATATATATTTTTTTGGATTTATAGGTTACACAATGGAACGTATAGCCATCCATCATTGATGTGTATTGAGTTTGACCTCTAATCTCTTGTGCAATGATAAGTGATTTTATATTTAGGTTTACTTAATAATTTTCTATACAAAACAAGGGATGGAAATATTTAGATCAGATTTTATAATTAGACCATTGGTTTATTATTTATTTGGTGTGGAAAATAATATTACTATTAGTCTTTTAAACTGGGTTTATCCACTAGATTAATTAGTCTTGATCATATGTGACAAAGTAAGATTAAAAAAGATGGAAGTTTCAACTAGTGGAAGCTTTTATGACTACATAGAAAAGGCATAAGAAATTGGAATTTCAGCTTTTAGATCAAAATCTTTAAGGACCACATATCCTTGCTCAATGTCTCTCACATGTACCAAAGATAATAGACCTGAAAGCGTTAGGTATTGACTCAGAAATCTACCATAGGTTTTGCAGATCAACGATATATATCTACTCATACTTGATTTTTCAGATGAACTAAACACATTCCTTTATTTATTTTTTGATAAATAACATATTATTTTGTTACTTGAAGATCATTTAAGAGATTAAAATTTCAAATTTAATATTTGAAGTTTCTATTTTCATTTTTTATATATTGACCGAGAAAGAGATTGAACTATGTAAATGTAATTTTGTGGATAAATCACGTGGAAGACGATCATTGGTTTAAGCACAACCACTTCTAAGAGGTTTGTGACAGAACCGGACAAAGAGGCGCTAAAGATGTGGTTTGTTTGGTTACGGCGTAGGTTAAGTTCATAGAAACTCAAAACTATGCGTTTTAAGAGTCTCTTATATTTGACCTGTTAATTTGTTCATAATAATATACCGGAATGTATTCTTGAATGTTGATATAGTCTTTTCTTTTTCAAAATCTCTTAAATATGTGATATGCAGCGGTAGATATGGTTTGGTAACCACACAATTTGATAGAACTATTACTACAAATCAAAATTTTGATTTTTTCTAAATCATAATCGCATAAATCAAACAATTTTTCTTGGTAATCAAACTTTTGGTTTGGTTTGGTTATTAAAATTTTACAATTAACCATGGCTAACAAAAAAACAAAATTTTCCCAAATAGAAAAGTTATGCTAATTAAATTATGATATAATTTAAAAGTTAAAGCACTACAATATCATTCAATCCGTACTAGTTAATCAAAATTAAAATTCTTAACACTATTCAATCCACAATCAAATACTTTAAAATAAATTAAAATTAAAAAAAAAAACCAAAACATTCAACCACCAAACCATATTGCTTTAGGAATAAAAATATAATTAAGTATATAGGTAAAATTTCGGTATGCTTTGGTTTTATGATTAACCGATATTTTTCAAAATAAAAAATTATAACAAAAAAAATAAAAAAATTCGAACTATAAACTTAGCCTTTCTTTTTTTAAAATCACAATTTTAGTTCGGTTGTAAATTTGTAATACCCAATCCTAATAACCTGTCTAATTTTATGTTGTTTGAATTGTTGCCAATGGAGTTTTCAATAAAAACTAAAGAAAGTAGGGCAAAGAAGCAAACTGCAAAGGCCAAATGCAATGATTGTTTGTGAATGAGAACGGGAGCCCACCTGATTTATCTTTAATCCAACCAGTCTCTCTCTTTCAGTTTTTTTGACTTTGGTCCCATCCTCAGGCCACCACTGTGCACTTTGTCTTTATGGATTGAATGATAAAGAGCACCGCACGTGGAGTCTGAATCAAGTGACTGTCCAACCACGATAAAAAGGACGGTTACCGATACGTTGATTTAGCAGTAAAATCTGTTGATAATAAAAAAAAAAAATGAAGATATAAATTATTTAATATTTAATAAAAAATAATGAAATTATTTTTTTGAAAACAATTTTTTTAAAAATTATTTTATAAACTATTTTTTTAAAAAAATATTTGTAAAACAATAATAAACCATAATTATATTTATTTTTTGCTAAAACATAAGTGAAACTGTCTTTTAAAAATAAAAATCATTTCGTAAACTTTTTAAATGTTTGATTTATTTTTTTATTAAAAACAAAAATTATTTTAAAAACTCTACCGAACAAGTTATGAAAGGCCATGCTGTTTTAAAACAAAATTCATAGCATTTAAAAAAAATTACATTTACCTCGTGTGAAACTTTGTATTATATCCCTCTAATTTTTTAATATTATAGTTATTTCATTTGATTGTGTCGGAATAGAAATGGAGAAAAATTTAACAAATGTTTACAAAAAGACATGAATACCCTTCTTATGAGGGTTAGCCAAATTGGTTTAGGACGCACAATGAGCTCTGACAATTCCATGTGCCAACATGCTTCATTGGTAGAGTAAGTTTATGGTCTCTCTCGCTACTCTTTCTAATAACATGTAATTTGTTGAAAAAAGAAAGGAAAAGAAAACCCATAACCCAACAAAGATCAAAGAAGAATCAGCAAAGAGAAAATTAGTGAAATAGAGTAGCAAGATAGCACCTAACAAGATAGAACTTTGATTTAATTTTCTTCAAAGGGATAGGGAGAAAGCAAAAGGAAGAGAAGAAACAATGATGGATTTGTGAGAGGTTGATGGCTGTTGTAAGGGTAGAAATGAAGTTTTTTCATTTAAAATCTGTGATGACACATTTTTTTTTTATCAAATTTATAACCGTTAACTAACGGAATAAAATGAAGATATTATTATGTAAATTCAAAACCATGCATATAATGAAGGAGATGATTGTAATTTTAAAAAGGAGAGGGGTGTAACGAGGGATTTCACTTAACTTCAAATAGGTCAATGAAATTTTCCATATAAAAAACACAAACTTACAAACATATCTCCTAACACAATAAATGCTCCGGACCCATAAGAAAAAATAACTTAAAGAATAAATAAATAAAACTTTGGTGTTAGCCCACGCTTATAATTCTCACTCATTGTATTTGTTGCTTTAAGCTTGCCATCTTCCCTTATCTATCCCCCTCCTCTCTCTCTCTACAGAGAGAACAACCAAGCTGCCAGCTCCCATCTCAAAGAAATTCCAAGCTACCCAAACACTTTCTTTTCTCTCTCTACAGACACAGAGTAAGAGAGTGAGAAATAGAGATATAGAGGGAGAGACCCACTTGGCCACCAGTGACTGAATTGAGGGTCACCTAAAGTAAGCAGAAAAAAACTCAAAAAAGGAAATAATCCCACATGATCATGGATGGAGAAAATGGAATCCGCAGACCGAATTTCCCTCTTCAACTCCTAGAGAAAAAAGACCATGACCACAACAACCAAGATCACCAAACAGCATCATCTTCTTATTCCAGTTCCGTTTACCCCTCTTCTCTATCTAGCATACCTTCCTCCACGGAACCAAACACCACAACCACCACCAATAACAATAATGATAAGGAACCCACCACCAAGAAAGCCCCTCCCAAACGCGCCTCCACAAAGGACCGCCACACTAAAGTAGAGGGCCGCGGCCGCCGGATCCGCATGCCGGCCACGTGCGCTGCCAGAGTTTTCCAGCTCACCAGAGAACTCGGCCACAAATCCGACGGCGAAACCATCGAGTGGCTCCTCCAACAAGCGGAGCCCTCCGTCATAGCCGCCACGGGTACCGGAACCATCCCCGCCAACTTCACCTCCCTCAACATCTCTCTCCGGAGCTCCGGCTCCAGCATATCGGCCGCTTCACACCTGAGGAACACTAATTACTTCCACCACCCCAATTTCGCGGCGAACCAATTGCGGCAGTGGGAGAGGAATATCGCTGCCGCCGATGAGTCCTCCACCTCGCAGTCCCGGAGGATTTTATTTCCCGGATTTGGCTTATCCTCGGAGGAAGATTCATTGTGTACTACAAATAATAATAATAATGTGAGCGCTTTCTTGCAAACCAAGCAAGAACTGAGCGATATGAGTGAAGCGGGAGGAGAGACAAGAAAACGAAGGCCGATGGAGCAGGAAACAATAACCCAAAGTAATCAAATGGGGAGTAATTATTTGTTACAATCGAGTACCGGGTCGATTCAGGCGAGTCACAGTACCATTCCGGCGACGTTTTGGACGGTGGGGCCAAGTCCTAGTAGCCAAGTGATGATGAGTGGTGGTGATAATTTGTGGCCGTTTACTTCTGTTAACGCTAGTAATGCGTATAGGAGTACTACTAGTACTAATAATACTAATACTATGTCTAGTGGGCTGCATTTCATGAATTTTCCTACTCCAATTGCTCTATTGCCGGGATCACAACAACTGGGTCCGGCCATCGGAGGTGCTGGTGGTGGTTCAGTGACAGATACCCATTTAAGCATGCTCGCGGCGTTAAATGCGTATAGGCCGATTTTGGGTACCGGCGTTTCGGATTCTCAGGCTAGTGGGTCGCACCAACACCGTGGAGAAGAGGATTCCTAGAGCCAAAACTACAAGTGTATGGCTTGATTATGTTTTTTTTTTTGTTTACCTTATTTTCAATACATATATGTGCAATTTGCAACACATGCGCAAGTTTGATTGCTTTGAAATTGAGTTTGATATTTCGGTTTTGGTGTGAGTAGTAGTACCAGTAAGGAAGTTTAGGGTTTGATAAGAGAGTATAATTAACAAGAATTATTGCAGCTGGCTCTGTTAAGGGCTTCTTTTTGGTGTGACTAAACAATTTATATATTTTATGAGAGTTGGTTTTGTTAATATTTTCAAGATTAGCTTTAACATATCTTTGGGTTCAAGAAATGGAGTTAGGCCCATGCAATATTGCATTGTTTAAGTCTCATTACTACCTTAGCTTTTTATTTTTTTTTCTCTTCAATTCATTGGAGTGAGTATACAGAGAAATTCTTGTCAAAGCCAAAGCCATGGGAGATGTCTCAATCCGAGACATCGGGCATTTGATGACAAGAATTTCTCTCTTCTTGCGTCATTCCACGGCGTCCTAGTCCTTTGATCTGGATATCTTCCATGGCTCTAGCATAAGCAAAAGAAATTCGAGCTTATGGAATGCACAATAAGAAGTAGCTTTCTTTTTTCTCTCATTTTTTAATTCTTGAGATGAGCAAAATTCGATTTTGTCTTTTTACGATGACGAATGATCATTTTTATTAGCTAAACTAACTTACATCCATATTAGTTTAAACAAATTCATAATAACAATCTCTTTCACACTTTTTCTCCCTCTCTCTCACTTCATTTGCATTCAAGTTCTTCATTCAACTGGTAATTAGAAAGAGTGAGGAACTTACTGAGCAGTACTTACTGTTATTGCATTGCCCTTCATGGAACAATTTTCCATTTTGATCCCTTAAATCACATCACTGTCTTGGCATCCACCTGTATTAGTGATTTTTTGTACCATCACATGAGCAAAGGGTCAAATCATATTCTAGAATAGAGGAGCCCACACATGATCACAATTCAGCCTATGAGCCTATCTTTTTTTCTTTTCAGGTTGCTCTCTCAGGTGGTCTGGTGAGCCAGCAGTGTACATGTCATTGCCTAAAAGCAATGTTCAATTACTGACTGGATCGTATTCATTTCTCCTCTTTTTCATATAAGGAATGAAGCTAGCTACTGGCAAATATATAGAGATTGATGACCCTACTTTGCTTGTCCCATACATTCAAATCATCTTTGAGGCATTCATATATTAACATGTTAATATATTGCTTGATAGTTGATTCCAAGATGTGGGTCTTCTAGATAGGTAGGGCATTTAAGATTATTTATAACTAATCAGTTGGCTTTACTTTTCTGCTATATATGGTCCAGTGAATGATTGCATATTAATTCATGAATTAAGTCTATTGGAGTACTTGAATTGTTACTTTGTCTCAAGTTGCAATGGTAAATCATCTCAAAGTTAAATAGAGGATTATGAATTTGGAAACATTTTCTGGCTGTGTTTTTGAGAGTTCTTTCATGCAAGTTTATGTTCTAATAAATCAAGGAAGATTATATCATCTATATATGAATTAGGGTTATTAATTAGGCTCCAAATTTAATTAGTTGCAAGAGTCACGTATTGTAATAATCAACACATTTTTATGTGTTTCTAGTAAATATCTACTCGCAGTTTATGCAGCTGGTACTTTTCTACTCACCTTTCTGAGGATTACTTCCATGATAAGTGTGAATGTCGGATTCCATTTGAACGAAAATGAGATAAAGAACCTCAAAGGGTATGTAACCCTAATTTTAGGATGAGTTCTCTCTAATCTTAGGGTTATAGATTACTATAGGTTATTACATAATTAATAGTATCATATCCTGTTTCTTTCTTGTCGTATCTTATTGTTTCTTCAGATTGCTTTTCATTTCTTTAGTACATATATTAGCGAGTATGAGAATCAAACCAAAATATCTTATATAAAAACACTGGAAGGTACCCATTGTTACTTGTCACCTTCATTTTTATCTTGTATTAGGTGAATAGGTCTCAACCTTATTAGGCAAAAATGGTTTGACTTCCATCTTTTGAGAAAAAAATGTGTTTGATAAGAGTTTCAATTCGGGAATTTTAAACTGAACTCATCTTAACTTTTAAATTATTTTTGGATGGACATAATTTTACCACCAAATAAAAACAATGCCATATTAATTTTTTAAGAATCAAATAAAATGAATTGTTGACATGATATTATTTTTTATTAATGACAAAATCATGTCCATCCAAAAACAATTGAAAAGTTAAGATGAGCTTAACTTAATTCTAAATTTCCCTCTCAAAATTGAGAGAACCAAAATTCCACTAATATGACTGAATGAATGTGTTGAAATCATTTAGAAAAATGTGTGATGAATCTTTAAAATCCATTAAAAGTAAAAGTGAAAAACAAGAAAACAAGGTTTTTCCAATGTCCCACGTTGCTGTATGATAATCTACTTCACTTCATATAGAAAAAAAGTGAGCCTATCAATTGTCTTAACTCTTAAGATAGTGGGTAAAGTGTGCTACGCTCCACAATACCTGAGTGGGAGAGTGCGAAATTTATTAGACGCACTTAACGATTTGTGGGCTAAGGTGACTTTACCAAAATTTGTATGGAAGTAAATATTTCCTTTAAGACAACGATCATGTGTTAGATTTTAATTTTTCTTCTATAAAGTTTTCAACCAAAATGTAATGTAATGTCAACCTTTTATATATTATAAGAGATTAATAAATTGATTTATTATGTGAGATTTATAAACACATTAGTTGAGATTGTATAGTTTTCTCGAAGATAAAAAAAAAAAGCATGGATGTTACACACTCATAGTATTATATTATGGTTAGAGGACCTAATACACTGACACATTTTTTTTGTTTGTTGGTAAGCAATGGTAAGTAATTACTAAGGGATTGGAATTACAATCAGGCTGCAAAATACCTATCGTGTTGAAAATCAATCAATTTTTGGAAAAAGAGAATCTTTCGAAGAAAAAAAATAGGAGTACTCCGTAATCATGTATTGGATTTGTATATATGAGTGGTGGATACATTGCTTGGTACACGAATAAGATTACAGTGAGATTAGAATTAAGATTATAGTGGGATATGATTAAGAGGATTAAAGTGTGACTATTTTAATTCTATGTTTGGTTCATGAGATTTTTGGATTGGGATTAAAGTGAGATAACAAATCAAAAGATTAAAATACCTTTCTATATCTTATTATAAATCTTTTTATTATATATATATATATATATATATATATATATATATATATATATAACCAAGATATTTTTTTCTTTGCTTTTCTGATTCTTCCTCTGTTAGAGAGTTTTTTTGTGTGCTTATTTTTCAAAAACCACAGAGAGGTGGAAGGAGGAGGAGGAGGAGGAGGAGGAGGGGCAACTACGGTATAGGGAAGGATGAGAAAAAGGAAAGAGGAGGAAGAGAATGAGAGAGGAGGAAGAAGGAAGAGGAGGGGCAGCCTGATCTGGGGAAGAAGAATGAGTAGAGAGGAGAGGAAGGAGGAGGAGGAGAAGAGAGGAAAGAGGAGGAGGGAAGGAGAAAGGAGGTGCGAGGAGGTGCGAGGAGGAAGGGGGAAAGAGAAGGGAGGCACGGGGGAAGGGGGAAAGAGAAGGGAGGTGCGAGGTGGGGGGGGACGGAGGGGAGGAAGCATGGGGGAGGAAGGAGAAGGAAGGGAGGAGGTGTGGGGAGGAGGGGAGGTACGCAAGGGATGAGGGGGAAAGAGGGGAGGTGCGCAGGAGAGGAAGGGGAAGGAGAGGAGGTGCGTAGGGGAGGAGGGGGAAGGAGGGGATGTGGCACGGAGAATGAGGAGGGTTAGAGCAGGGAAGAAGAAAGGGAGGGTAAAATGGTGTTTCAAAAAAAATTTAATCCCACCTCTATGGGATTAATTCCGTCCCGGGAGAGAGGTGTGGGACAAAAATTAAAGGATTAGGATTAAGTTTGTAGATGGACAGTTAGTCCCTCCAATCAAACATGAGACTAACTGTTAATGTGGGATTAAGTTAATCCTATCCCACCCTAATACCATTTACCAAACTAGCCCTAAGAGATAAGAAATGAAAATGAATCAATTCTATTGTAACTCATGACTTGTCTGAAACGTTTCTATTAATTATGCATTTCATAGCATTAATTAAAATGATCGAACAATATGCATTTTCCAGTATAATATGATTGTTGTTTTTTTTTTTTAATTATTGAAAAGGTTACTCTTCATTAAACTGGATAAAGATCCTTAAGGTCTAAGGGAGTTACAGGTAGGGGATTCTCCCTTATCCAAATGCAAACATTTGAAATAGGCCTAGCATATCTACCTAAAGCATGTGCCACTGAATGAGTTAAATTGGTTGTTTCTTGATCATAGTTAAATTGATAATCATACATCGTCAGGAATTAAAATCATCAGACAATGTGCACTTTTCTTAAACAAAAAAAAAAGATTTTACTAATATTATAAATAAACCAAATACTAAATTACAAGTATAACATAAATCGCATATGCATCACCAACAAAAACAACCAACTGAAAAAATATACATCTGAATAGTTAATTCAAATTCCTAACTTAATTATTTCTAATTTAGTTTTAACTTATAATGCACATAAATCATCCAACTAAAAAACAGAAATTAGGCCAAACATCTTAAAATAATGGTTTTTGAAAAGAATCAAAAGTTGAAAAAGAGTTTTTAAAAATTGAATTTGCGTCCGATAAACTATTTCACCAAACACAAAGCAAATTTTATTTCTTCAATGCTACTATTTGTTAAGACACCTTTTTCACGACCACGTGACAGCACCCTATTGGCAATCACAAAGGGCAAATATAAACCCCACACCACTCAAACACTCCCCCTTATCCTACTGCCTCTCTTGCAAAAGGCCCAGACAACCCATATTTCGCCCCAAACATATTTAAAGGCTCACTTTACCTAAAAAAGACTCACATGACTCACTCATCAAGGGTCCACTTATCTTAAATACAAAAACCCCATTAAAAGACCCACTCAATAAAAAATCCTAAAAAAGTTCACTCATTCATAGTCTTGACCCATTACAAAAATGCTCAAGTACACTCAAATGGCTTCCTATAGCCCCCCCCCCCTTCTCTCAAACTTGGCTACACAAACCATGGGTTCAAGGGTACAAGCTTACAACCATTTCTTTTTGCAACTAAAAAAGTTAATTCGTAAAACAAATTCTATGCCATCATGTTCTTTGATCGTTACGTGGTTTTCGTAATATAATGGCTTAAATAGTTGCCATCTACTATATAATCGCAAATGAAAAAGTTTCTTTGCAAAACAAGACATGCGTGATCATAATCTTCGATCATTACATGTTTTTAGTAAAACAAGGATTTAAATAGTTGCTAGCTACTATCAAAACTAAAGAGATACATCTGTAAATCAAAGCTTGCATGGTCATGATCTTCGACCATAACACAACTTTAATAAAACAAGAACCTAAATGGTTACAAATCCTTCAAGAGCTATTGCTGTAACAAAAGTCATGATTGTGGTTGGTTCTAGCTTAGTTAACCCAAGTAGCAAAGTTATCACAACTACTACATGGGCTTTGACCCAATGTTTTTGTCTTCAAAAACTTCTCAAGAGACCATATCAACAAGAGGCTTAATGGCTAAAATTGGGAACCAAGCACAAAACCACCGTTGTAACTGCTCCAACAACAAGCTCCAAGCCAAATAGAGACCATTACAAGCCTAGTCTAGCTAGCCCAAGCAACAAGCCCAACAAACAGGTCTAAGAAGCCCACAAAAGAGTTAAAATGTCAACAAAGGGTCTAATCCCAAACACACCCCTATCTAAAGCTCTTCCTATACTATTATACATGCACACACATCATGCATCATGTGGATCTTAGGACATGTCTTGGGGATCTCATGTGGAGATTGTGGTTTGGATGGTAAAGGATATCATGATCATAGCCTTATAGGAACCAAGTGAGCTCACACTTGCTTGAGGTGAGCTTGGACACCTCTTACAAAGTCTTTTAGCCACTTTAAATCCACATGGCTAGCTAGAAATTCATCATATGTACTTGGCACACTTTGATTAGCTTTCATTTTACCATTCTGCTACAATTACAGTAGTAGGTTTAAGCTCAACCCCACATTTTAGTCGCCTGGCTATTTATTTGCAAAAAGTCTGTTAAGAACTCGTGACTCAACTCACTCTCTGTTGAATCCTGCAAGAAACCTCTCAATTAGCTTCAATTAACTAAAATCTTGGTTAATCATCATTACAAGGTAGAAGACACCCTCCATCATGCAGAAATATTATACGACTATTGTGCATTCCTTACTTACTATTGTTGAGAAGATCTACCACTCAAACAACACCCAAGAAGTGCCCAAAATAGTATTTGCTAACCTCTTTACATGTCTAAGATTCCATTCCAGCCAATGTTCACCACTCCATACCTTACTGCAGTAGTAAACAGTGTCTAACAGAGCCCCACTAACCAATGGCATTGCAACACTCATTTATCCCTTAAATCATGGATTTTCTCAATAATTCTTATGAATTTTAGAGTTAAGCCTTCTCTTCCACATAATCAAGCTTCTCCATCTCTATATAAACCACTATTTATCTCCCTAAACACAAGATACAACAACTAATAACAACTTATAACTCACAATAATTTAGCACAACTCGAAGCTAAGAGCAAAACACAAAAGCCCTTGCTACATAAAGAGAATAACATAACTCACTTCAGTTCTTGTTCTCTTTCCACCAATAGATACCCTGGTCTTCCTAAACACTCAAGACCACCAACTACCTCAATCAAAGCCTCCTGAAATTGCCTCTCTATCACTACATGCTTTACACTGCTCTTAAGCCCTCTTTAAAGCACACCAAAAACCATATCGGTCCTCGTGCTTCTCTCTACGATCATTGTCTAACAGCAATTTGAGTCTCACCACCATTGCGAACACATTCTGAATATTCCCAAATAGATCACTATTACTTAAGACATATCATCTCTCACTATTACTGTTGGAAGGTAATCTCATTGCCCTCTTCTCATTCTCCAACACTGCATCATTCTCTTTCCCCTCACCCCACTCTCATGGGTAAGTCTCTTTATTACTGAATTTCATTTACTCCTCAATCTTTACTCTTAAGCATTTTACTTATTGTCGTATTTACTTACCACCGTATTTAATTATTGTCATTTACATATTACCATATTCGTTTACGGCTAATATCATCATATTCCCCCTTCCTATTAGTATTCTCCTTTGCTTGTTTCTAGTCGCTTTCTATAGGTTGATACAGATAGCAATATAGGGTCCAACTTGGCAGAAAAATGTGTCTTGACAGTGACTCTGGACCTAATCCCCAAAGAACTCAAGGGGAGGTGTCTTCTACGGGGATATAATTTGCTGTTATAGACTACAATCTTGTTTCTACAATTGCTGAACTTTATGACGCTAGGCTCTGATCTCCTTTTCTCACTGTAGAGTTCGAATCCTCTACGACCACAAGCATCACTCTACCACTAGAAGCACTCCATTTGTCATCACATGTCTCCCATTTAGCCACATGTTACAGAACAAAAAATCTGTCACCAACACTATTTTACCAAAATTTGTTTCAAAAACTAATTTGATAATCATAAATCGAAACTACTATTAGGTCAAACGTTAACCGATTTGTGGAAAATAGTATGTTATGTCTAGAGAGTGTTAATTAGTTCAGATCTAATTAAAGAACATATTAATCAGACTGTCTCCTTAATTCCTCAATGGCTCTCTATCGTCCATTATTTTTCATGGTCCGTGGAACAAAAATGTGCATTTCATGGGAAAGTAATAAAAGGGTTGTGTGTACGATAGAATGGTTAGATCAAACCAGATTGTGGGCCTTGAACTTTATCAATTGATCTGATTCATCAATATGTATGGACAACCACCATTTATTGCCCATGTTTCTCTTTTTGAGATATTCAACAGAAATTTATTCCTTTTTGAGTGGCATGGTCTAAATAAAGAAAAGATGATAAATTATAATGAAAAAACAAACAGTACTGATCTGATCTCCAATTTTTACTGCTTCTGCTTGTGTATTTTTTGAAAACTTTTGATTGATTACGATACTTGAGCCTGAAAAAATCAACTTTTCATTTTTTTTTTAAATAAAAAATAATTTTATCAATTAAATCATTATGATATATTATTTTTTTTATTAAAACGATGAAAAATAGAATTAAAACTGAGACATAACTTCTATATGGAAATAAATACAACCGTTGAGAAAAACTCATGATAGAGCAACTAACAAGTGGTGGGGAATCCAATCCCATGTTGTAGTTGAGCAAAGCTCATGATAGAGCAACTAACATGATGGAGCTCCTTTTAGTTGACAGCTAAAATTAAGTTGTTCTGGGCATACGTACTATATATTAGTAGTACAGCAGTACTGTTATATTCATGGCTCATCTTCATGCTTGTGTTGATATCTCTACTTCTTACTTAACAGACAGGCAAGGCCATCAATGATGGGTAGACTTTAATTATTACTTTATTAATCCAAAAAGGAAAAAAGTATGTTGGTATCTTTGGGTAATACTAAAATAGAATTTAAAGAAAATATTTTTCAAATAATTTAAATTTTAAAATTTGATTTAAGTTTGATTTAATTACATATCAAATGAGATTGTTATCACGGATTTTGAATTAAATCTATTTTTTCTTTAAAAAAACTCACGATTTTTTTCTTAACAATTGAATATTTTTTTAATTTTATACGAAAGAAAATACTACTACGTAAATGTTAAATTAATTAGATTGTAGTAATTCATACAACCAATCAAACAAAAACGAATACGCAATCTTGAGCAAATCGTGATTTGACGTCTCACAATCGAGGATTTTTTGACTGGTTTAGGTCTAAATCTAATGATTTAAATCAGCTGAAAATTTCATTGATAATTTTAAAAACTTTATTAGTAATGTTAATTTTTGGGTCTCACACCTATATTAACGTTATCAATGAAACTCTTTCAGATTATCAGTGAAGTTTTCAGTTGGTTTAAACAATTGGATTTAGACCCAAGCCAACCAATAATTTTTGCCCACAACCTTTAAAGGCCACTGTGTAGTTATTTTTTCTCTGATTTAATTGCAAATTTCTCAATCAAATTATAATCAAATAGCATATTTCACTTTCAGTTTTTAAGATGAACAATTCAACTTTTGACTTTAACAAATTAGTGTAATCTATACCTGTTGTTTAATTTCGTTTGATTTTCGTCAAAATCTTCATCGCATGCAGCTCACGTGACCTTTTTGACACCAAAATTTCGACCATATCAGCATTGGTTAACCTTGCATGTGAAAAAAAAAAACAAAAAAAAAACATAATGAGCAATTAAGACCATTAAAGAACAAAAATGCAGTAAAACTCTAGTCCTAAATCCCCATATCTCTGTATTCTTTATTTTTGTTAAGTTAATATCGAAATTTGGGGATTTAGAGCTTGGGTTTTACTCCATTTTTATTTTCTTAATTATCAAGTTTAATCACTCTTTTTTATTTTTCATGTGCAAAGTTGATTAGTTGTGATGTGGTGAGAACTTTGGCGTCAAAAAGCTCGCGCGAGCTGCACGTGATAGAGATTTTGACGAAAATCAAACAGAATCAGATGGAGGGCAAAAATTGCTCAAATTTGTTAAAATCGGTGGTTAAATTACTTCTCTTGAAAAGTGAGGTGAAATATTCCACTTAACCCTAAAGTGATGGAAAAATTTACAATTAAACCGTTTTCATTTTTTCCAAAGTAGTTTTAAATTTAGTTATTTATTGAAAAAACTAAAAAAAGATGGACCCGATTAGAATAATTTATAGTTTTATGACTAAAACCAAATTACGTAAGTAATAGGTTTAGGACAAAAATCATAATTTAGTTTTACTTAGTCACACGATACATATACGATAGTGTTTAAGTTGTTTTGATAAACAGGAAGGTAATTTGTCTTATTTATACATTTTGTGCTAGAAGCACATATATTTGATAATAAATTTATATTTTTGTGGTAAAAATTAAAAATAAAAAAATCAATTTTACTGCCAAAAATATATTGTTTACACAAAAAATATAAATTTTACCACTATGTATTTCTATTCTTAAGGAGTTCTGGGCTTTTAGGCTATATGAAGAATGATTACTTAGGGGGCTTTTGGCCCAGATTTGTTGTCGTTTAAAAGGGAAAACGCTCCAATTGTATATATATATTCCCTCATTTTCTTAATTGGTAAATTAATGTGAGGGGTACATGTTCACAACCACAGCAGATCAAATTAAAAAATTCGGTGCCTCTTTTCTCGTGCACATAAGATTCTCCGTGAAATCAGCTGTTACGATAAATACCCAAAAGTCCAAGTACCACTTTTTCTCCTTTCCACCTTGTTCTTTTAGCTGCTTTTCATTTGATTTTTCACACTCCATTATTACTAATGCTTGGCCTCACTGTTTTCCTTTCTTAAACACTGAAGAAACCAGACAAGTAAAGAAAAGACTGTTACCATAACATCTAAACAAGATATGGGTTCTGGGAATTTTCTCCAAGTTGTTGCCAAGAACTTTGATGTTCTTGCTTTGTATGTGATCTCTTTCACTATATATCCTTTCAATTCTAATGATTCTCTAATCTAAATATAAAAAAAATTGAACTTTGAATACAATTACTGTTTTCTAAGTTAAAAATCTCTGTTTCTGATTTGCAGGCCTCTAGTAACTCTTGTTTACCCTCTGTAAGTAGAGTTTTTACATTATTAGAAACTTCAGTCTCTGAGTAATTAAGGACTGAGTTTTAATGTTTATGGTTTGTGTTATTTTTACAGATACGCTTCAATTAAAGCTATAGAGACTAAATCTATAGCTGATGACCAGCAATGGCTTACATATTGGGTTTTGTATTCTTTAATCACTCTCTTTGAACTTACATTTGCCAAAGTTCTTGAATGGTAAGCTGGCTCATTTTATTCCAAATTTCTTTTTCTTTCAAATTTTTTCATGAGTTGCTGTTGTTAGAATATGCATGAATAGAAAAATTGATAACTCCGCATGGTTTAGAGTGTCAGATCCAAGTTTTAAGTCTCATGGAACTCTTTTTCATTAGTGATGCACCCCATGTTTTGCTTACGTTTTGGGTTTACCTGCAAAGCTCATTAATCTTTCTTTGCTTTGCACCATCATTTTACATTTGAGTTCACATGCGAAACCTAATGTTTATGTCCCCAAAGAGTGATGCACACTTGAGGCAAGGGCCTCGGGGTATTGGTCTACGTCTTTTGAGTACCTGAATCTGCTAAGGATTTGTTAGACATTAGGCGAGGCCATAGAATCCATCTCTAGGGTTCACTCTGAGGCCCAAGTCAAGGTAGTTGTAAAAATAATTAACCATAAAGAGAGAGAATAGTGTATTAGGTTTCAAACCTGAATAAAATATTATGAGTCCCAAAAAGAGGAGAGGTTATTTATGGTGGATTATCTAGATTATCAAATGGAGGGTTGAGATCATATCAAGGGCTTAATGCGGTTTTTAACTTATCGCCCTCGAACGAGTTCGTTTAATATATTTTTGATGCATTGGAATGACTTTTTTACCTCTAAACATATCGCTTGTCATCATTTTATTAGAGGGTGTATCCACAATGTTCAATAATTCTTTACTAAGATTGAACATGAGAGGATGTATTAAAATATAAAAAAATAATTGAGTATTTTTTCATAACTTAAACTTTTAAGATATTCGATAACCCAATAAAATTATACCCCAAACAAAATCTAATTTTGAACAATAAAGCTCTTATTTTGATGTCAGGTTCCCCATTTGGCCTTATGCTAAGCTTATTGTGACATGCTGGTTGGTTCTACCACACTTCAATGGGGCGGCACATGTTTATAGGCACTTCATCAGACCATTCTATATGAACCCACAAACTGCCAAGATCTGGTATGTCCCTCGAAAGAAGAATATCTTCAAAAAGCCTGATGACATTTTGACTGCTGCTGAGAAATATATTCAAGAGCATGGACCAGAATCATTTGAAAGGCTTATGACCAAGGTCTGCATTATAATTTCAACCTTTTTTTGTGTGTAATTAATTCACTTGTTAATTTCAGTTGAACAAATCAATTAATTAATGGCCAATTTGATTGTGAGCAATTTGCAGGCTGACAGAGAAGAAAGAGCAAGGAGGAATAACAATTACATGATTTTTGACGACGATTATATCTATTGAACTTTGTGTCTATGTAAAAATGGTACCTGGTTTTCCTTGTCCTCTCTGCTGATCCCTGTTGTATTCCAACAAATGCTAGTAATCATTTTGATATCATAGTAATGTTGCTCCTTTTTTTCTAGCTTGTCTGAGTACCCATGTGTGGAACTGGGGATTTGCTGTAGTGAATAACAAAACAATATATCGTAGTAGTATTTTGCTTATTGATAAAGTTTCCTTGTATCTGAAAAAAAGCATCTGTGGGGAATTGGATACTACAGGATCCTGGCCTGGCCTTATTTTAGCAGTGGTGATCTCATGGAATTGAAAAAATTCATTAATAATTATAAAAAATTGAATAGTAATTGTTTCAGATTTTTTAAATACTGACGTTATTACTCGATTTTCTCATAATTACTAGTGAATTTTTTAGGTTTAATGATAATTCTCATAAAAACAAATCTATAGCATCACCACTCCCACTCTTATTTTAATAGATAAATTTTTAATTTAATTTTTGTTTTCTAAAATAAGTAGTTGAAAAGGAAAATAAAAGGCACTAACTAATCTATTGCTTATATGAAAAAAATCACTAACCTCAAGTATTGCTCTCCTCGAAAAAGCTAGCATCGTCAATATATTATTAGTAATTAGAGAGATTATAAACAATTTAAGTGATTTAAACAGAAAATTTTAAATGTTCTAGTCTACATAACACATGAAAATAAATAAATAAATGCAAATGAGAATATTAAAAATAACTGAAATGTCATGAGATTTTAAGTAATTGTTTGGTTTAGTAGTAGTTTTAGTTTATAGTTTGCAGAACAAATTTTGAAATAGTTTTCAGAAAAACAACAGTGAAGTTAAAAACTGTTTAAGGCATGTTTGGAAGGGGTTTTTGAAAACTGTTTTCAGTTTTCAAAAACTAAAATTACTTTTCAAAAACTCATTTTCATGTGTTGGCAAACAGTTTTTAAAAGTAATTTTTTAAAATTGTTTTAAAAAATTGTTTTATGAAAACCCCAAATTTGTGTTTTTTGATATAATTTTTCAAAAATAACCCTAAAATCAATGTTCACTTCTCTATTTCATTCTTCCTCCATAGTATATAAAAAATATTAAAATTTTAAAAATAAAATAAAATATAATTATTTTCAAGTATTTAATAAATATGGTAAATAAAATTAATATAGATTTTAAATTTAACTCAAAACTAAAAATAATTACAAGGTGTATCAAAACAGTTTTTAAAATAAGATTATCCAAACAACATTTTACTGTTTTCTGTTTTGAAAATAGTTTTTGAGTTACAGTTATCCAAACATGTTTTCTTCAAAAAACTGTTTTCAATTTTAATTTTCGAAAACTGAAAATAAAAAACTATTTTCTTAACATACTTTTAATGTTTGATAAAATAGTTGTTCCAACACAAATTTAGTCTTTTAAGAAATTACATTTAAATTTTTAAATTTTTTTATAAATCAATTTTTTTAAAAATGTTTGAAATAACTTCTACTTATAAAAATTTAAAAACATTTCATAAGAAAAAGTGAAAACCTCATAGCTTCAAGTTAGCAAGGTCCCAAGATTTTAAGATATATATAAAGTTACTACACACCACCAACAACCGGAGGGGATGTAGCTCAGATGGTAGAGCGCTCGCTTAGCATGCGAGAGGTACGGGGATCGATACCCCGCATCTCCATTTCCATTTTTCACTTTGTACTGTTCTCTAATTTTTCGGTTGGGCCTTGTACTCGGGTTGTAACTGAGCTGCGACCCTATGACTTGCCATAAAGGCTGTTAAATTTTTGGGCTCCTATTAAGCCCATCTTTTGAATTGTACCACTAAAAAGTTACGTTTCATTGCGTGAGTGTTTTTTTTCTTTTTATTTTCCATCCCTTTCTTTTTAAGCATTCATTTTTCACTAATTATAATTTTTTTAGTTAGTCAAATAGGATATTATTGTAAAAATATAAATTTAACTAAAAATTATGTCGCAACTTGTTTATTCAAACACATATCCCTTGCAATTTGATAATTTTCCCCTTATACTTTTAGATTTGTTTCAATTCATACATGTCCGACTAAATTTCCATGACAAAGTGACGGATTAATCACGTGGCTTTGATGCGACTACCAAATCTTCAAGCAAAATCTTTCACCTAATAACAGTTAAAATTAATTTTAAATTTGAGGAAGGATTGGATGCACCATAACGTGAGATCACGTGATTGAAGGAGCGGTTGAAATATTGCTACAGTAGGTCACGTTAGATCCACGTATAAATAGAGATGACAAAAGATTTCAATTGCTCCTGTTTGCTAACATTTGGGGAGTCAATTGCGTAGTTTTGAATGTTTTTGATGAAAATAGAATAAAATTTAAACCTCAAGATATCAAATAAAATTTATCTCAAAATACGGACTCTTACGTGCTCCAATAAGGACAAAAATCCAACAATCTCCGTCATCATATCATCATCAGAAATTCAGTTGCTGACGTGGCTGTTTTTAAAAATTAAAACAATAAAAAAGGCTAACTAATTAGATGCTGATTCATTCTCTCAGGCTCTCAGGAGAGAAAAAACAGACAGTTAGCTTTCTCCCTCTCTTTCTCTCGATCTCTCTCTCTCTCGAGAAGAAAGAGAGAAAAAAGGAAAGGAATCAAAAGATTTGATTCGAGAGAGAGACACGAAAGTGCCACAGGCGCACGTTAACAATCCTAACACAAAAACCTGCAAATTTTCGATTCCTAGTTTTATATCTGTCTCTCTCTTTCATACGGATATCTCACTTCTCGATTTCTTTGGCTACTCAACGAACCCAAATTCACCGAGAATGGTTAAAATTTTGGTTTATTCCTCAAATTTTCACGCAATATAGGTAAAATTCTATCGCTATGGCTCTACTGTGAACAAATTTGGATTTACCATGCTGCATTTGATGTTGAAACGTGCAGAAAATTGGAAATTTCACTAGTAGTTGAAATTCTAAGGTTTTTGTTTCTGTCAAAGAAGTGAACTGAGCTGTTCCAGAGCTGAGAATTGATCAGTGGATGCACTGTGTGCGGAGTTTTGGTGTTTGGTTTATTGGCATTGTGGATTTTTAGGGCTTTTGGGCAAGTTTGTGAGCTGTGATTTTTTAATTCTTAGGAGTTATTCATCCTTATGAGTTACATAGACTGAAAAGGGAATCTTCGTTGTTATTGTACTTTCATGTTTTAGCGCTGGAGCTCGGTGAAATTCGGGTTTTTGAGTTGGGCTAAACTTGGAGATTGTGTTGATATGCAATTCATTAGGGTTGGTCAGTGTTCAAATGGGTATTGATTCTACGCTTGGGCAGCACTTTGAATGGCTGATTCTCTGAGAAGTGGTCCCGCAGAGAGGGATATCGAGCAGGTTTAAAATATTTCCATTATTTTTCATTTGCTTAATGATAGTGATTGACGAGCTTATTATACTTTGCTAAATGGTTGCCATAACGTTTCGAAATGCATGAGATATGTTCTCCTATTGACTGGTGGTTTCTGGCTTTAGTATGAATTTCCATTCCGGTTGCAAAAGAATCTAAAAAAAAGTTTAGAGTAGTTAATAATATCTAGTACGAAGTTTGATGCTAAAGGTGTTGTTCCCATTAGTTAATATGCATAAATTACTATTGTTAATGAGTCAATTGATGCCACATTACTCAATGAGTTGTGATGTTTGATGCATTGAAGCATCAAGCAATGTTTGTGTTTTTAGTTTTCTGTGTTTGATATTCTCAAGTATAAACACTTCTCAGTTATTATTTTCATATTCTCTTTGAAACTTTGTGAGATACCAACAAGTTTGTTGTGTAAGCACATTTTTCTTCCTTATTTTTTTAATCAGTTCTTCCTCATTGTTTCTGTATGTGTTTTTTGTTTGCTTCTATTCTTGGTAATCATTGTAATCTTTTTGATGATTTACATAGTGGCAATTGCAATGTGGACAACCAAGAAGTTAACAAGCAAAGTTCACTGTCTACACAAGTTGTTGGGCTTGATTTTTATGGTTTTATACATAGGTCCCATATAGTCTATGCCCTAAAAATGTAGTTACTGTTCATGATTATGCTCTTGTATGAACACATTTAGCTCATAAAAGTGACATTTCTTTTTGGATTCATTTACAGGCCATTACAGCACTTAAGAAAGGGGCACACTTGTTAAAGTATGGTCGTAGAGGGAAGCCAAAATTCTGCCCATTCCGACTTTCAAACGTAAGTTTCTTGGGCAAGTTTCATTGGTTTAAAATTTTACCTTAACCAGTCAAAAGGACATTAGAAAAATCACCTTTTACAAGATGTGACCTGCATAAATCAAAGTAATTAAATTATCTATGATGTTGCAGTTGCTTTACTATGCATATTGGCTTAGTTTCCCTATGAACATCATTGAACCCTGAAATCATGTCTTAATAAAACCTCCCTCCTCCATTTTCTTCTTCTCCTACTCTCTCTTTTTTTTTTTGGTTGGGGGGGGGGGGGGGGGGGGGGGTGGGGGTGGAGAAGGGATCTATGGTCAAACAAATAAATTTAAATTCTGAACAGAAGCTCAAAGAACTCAAAAAATTTGTCTTCTTCCAAAGTACTAATGGGAACTCTAATTTATTTATTCCCTTCCTAATTGGAAAAGCATAAGTGTCATATTGGTTTAAATAATTAGTAAGGAAAAGCTTGAAACTCTTCCTGAAAATGTGCCAACTATGATCAGTCTCACATTCTCGCTTTTGTTTTTTAGCTGAACAAGGCTATTGATCCCCATGTGATTTAATATTCAAATTTGTGTCCTATATTAATCTAATATTCCTACATGGATGAAAAACGATACTAAAAAATGGAATTTTCTCTGTTCTGTTTACTCAGATGTTCATGATTATGTTTCAGGACGAGTCTACATTGATGTGGTACTCTGGCAAAGAAGAGAGGCTGCTTAAACTCAGTCAAGCTTCAAGGATTATTCCTGGACAGCGTACTGTAAGTTTGTGTCTCTTTATACATAATCATATATATATGTATGTCTGTATATGACGAGGATCCTCCACATATGATCAATTTTTTTTTTAATGAAGCCTTAACATGTATTTGGCTAAGTTTGAAAGGATGTTGTGAAGGAGGTTGGTGTTTGATATTTTGATAAGTATAAGTTTTGACTAGAACATTTTTAGTTGTGGTTGCAACCATTCATACTTTCTCTTCCTTATTTTTACTAGATATATTATCATGATTATATTTTACTATTTCTAATTATTTAATTCCCAAGTCTTCCATAAAATTAATGGATCATTGTCTTGCAGGCAGTCTTTCAGAGATATCCTCGCCCTGAAAAGGAGTACCAATCATTTTCACTTATATGCAATGATAGGACCTTGGATTTGGTGAGTGTTCATGGTAGTCTCTTTTGCCATAAAATGACTTATTTAACTTCAATGCCAATAAACATAGAAATTGCTCAAAAATGCTTTCTTTTTTTAAATTTTACTGTTGATGTAGAAATGAATTTAGTCATTCAAGATTTTTTTAGTTAATATATAGAGATAGAGCAGATTCACACCTTTTTTAAATTATAAAATGACCATTACTAATCTGTGGACAGATATGTAAAGACAAGGATGAAGCTGAAGTTTGGTTTGTTGGTCTTAAGGCATTAATTACTCGTGATAATTTCCGCAAGTGGAAAATTGATATTAGAAGTGACAGTGCATCATCAGAAAGTCCAAATGCTCGTACACGAAAAAGTTCTCCATTTGTTGCACCCTTTGTCAGTAGCAATCTCTTTATCTCTCCATGACATTCTTAAAGTTTTGATGGCCTATTTATAATTTATTTTTTGTTTAAATTTTCTTTTTTTCAAATTACCACAGGATCCAGGAGATGCTCAAGTGCCTTCTGAGAATGTTGCACAGAAAAGATTGGGAAAGGCATTCTCTAACGTAGTATCATTAACTGCACCTGCCAAGAGTCCCAATCAAACAGAAGCAGTTGCCAATTCTTTTAGCTCATTATCAGCTGGGTGTGTCGAGAATTCAAATTCTCGAAGTTCTGCGGCTGAAGCATTTCGAGTGAGTCTATCTAGTGCTGTGAGTTCATCAAGTCAGGGTTCATATCACGAAGACTCTGATGCCTTAGGTGATGTTTTCATCTGGGGAGAAGGTATTGGTGATAGAATGCTGGATGGTGGTGTGCATAGAGTTGGGAATCCATCTAGTTCCAAGATGGACACGCTACTGCCCAAGGCCTTGGAATCAACTGTGGTTCTGGATGTTCATAATATTGCATGTGGCAGCAGGCATGCTGTGTTAGTTACTAAACAAGGGGAGATCTTTAGTTGGGGGGAGGAGTCAGGAGGCAGGCTAGGGCATGGTGTAGAAGCAGATGTTCCCCACCCGAAGCTCATAGATACTCTAACTGGCATGAACATTGAATTAGTAGCATGTGGAGAGTATCACACTTGTGCTGTTACACTTTCTGGGGATCTTTATACATGGGGTGATGGTACTCACAACTCTGGTATGCTTGGGCATGGAAGTGAGGCCAGTCACTGGATCCCTAAGAAAGTGAGTGGTAGCATGGAGGGTATACACGTATCATATATCACTTGTGGGCCTTGGCATACAGCAGCTGTGACATCTGCTGGCCAGTTGTTTACTTTTGGAGATGGATCTTTTGGTGCCCTTGGCCATGGAGATCATAGGAGCACAAGTATTCCACGGGAAGTGGAAACTTTGAGAGGACTACGAACAACAATGGTTGCTTGTGGTGTATGGCACACTGCTGCGGTCGTTGAAGTAATAACTGAGTCATCTAGTTCTGCTACCTCTTCAATTGGACATCTATTCACGTGGGGAAACGGAGATAAAGGCCGACTTGGACATGGAGACAAAGAACCTAGACTTTTTCCCGAGTGTGTAGCTGAACTGGTTGATGAAAATATCTGTCGGGTTGCCTGTGGGAATAATCTTACTGTTGCTCTTACAACCACAGGACGAGTATATACAATGGGCAGTACTGCTTATGGACAGCTGGGAAGTCCTACAGCTGACGGGAAAGTTCCTACTCACGTCAAAGGTAAAATAGCAGACAGTTTTGTGGAAAAGATTGCCTGTGGTTCTTATCATGTTGCCGTTTTGACTTCCAAAACAGAAGTTTATACTTGGGGAAAGGGTGTAAATGGACAATTAGGCCATGGAGATACAGATGATAGAAATACACCAACACCTGTTGATTTCTTGAAAGATAAGCAAGTGAAGAGTGTAGCATGTGGCTCTAATTTTACAGCTATTATATGTCTTCATAAATGGGTATCTAGTGCTGACCATTCTATATGCTCTGGTTGTCGTAATCCATTTGGTCTCATAAGAAAACGCCACAATTGTTACAACTGTGGGCTAGTCTTTTGCAAAGCATGCAGCAGTAGGAAATCTCTGAACACTTCTTTGGCTCCAAACATGAACAAGCCTTATCGAGTGTGTGATGGTTGTTTTACTAAGTTGAAAAAGCTCATGGAATCGGATTCTGCTGTGCAGACTCCAAAATCCAGAATTGGGAGTATGCATCACAAATTCAATGAGGTGGTAGAGAAAGAGTTTCTGGGTCCCAGATTGCAGGCACAACTCTCCAGACTCTCATCTTTTGATTCTGTTAATCAGTCAGAAGGCAAGCATTTCAAGCATGATTTGAGACTATATTTACATGATCGCCATGTTTTCCCTGCTATGAATGGAAAATTTCAGCTGGGGGGCATCTATTCACCAAAAGCATCAACTTCTCCACTTGGAGCTTCAAAGAAGAATTTATCAGTTACTATTCCTGGTTCCAGAATGAGCTCTCAGACTACGTCTCCTGTTTCAGGAAAGTCGAGTCCACCTCAGTCTTCTGAAGTAACAGTTGATGATTCAAAGCATATGAATGACAATCTGCGCCAAGAAGTCACAAGTTTAAAGGAACAGGTATGCCTGTCAGAAATGATTTAGTAACTTCTTTTTCACATCGATGCATACGAAAAAATCCTTATTTACTACAACCAACGTATGGCACAGGCATGACATGTGATAAACATTTGATTCTTCTTTGCCTTGTATACAAGTAAAATGTTCATTTTTACTCAACTATTATTAAATATCAATGAGGTATTGAGGTCATTTAATGTAATAGGGCAGTAAAATCTAGAGAAATTGTTTTTGTTACCAGTTGAAAAAATGTCCAATATAGTGTTATTCATTGAACGGCATCTAGGATGAAACTTAGCAAGCAAAGTGGGCTGTTTAAGTGACCTGCACATGTATACTTTCAGTGAAATGGCCTTAAGCTCCTCTTTTGGAGAGTTGAAGGGCTTGGGTCTTAAGACTGTATGGCTGCTCCTTTGCGAATAGAGCCTCACCAATAAGCCAAGGAATACAGCTAAGATCAGCCAAAAAAGAGGGGAAAATACTTCAATTTCAGTGATTGTTAGATTGATTTACTAATTCTTACCATTTTAAACTGATTGAAGTAAAGAGAATATGAGCAATGGAACTTGATTCGATACGTTTTGCAGGTAGAGGATCTTACTCGCAAATCACAGTATCTTGAAGGCGAACTTGAAAGAACATCGAAGCAGTTGAAAGAGGTCACTGCAATTGTGGCAGATGAAGCTGAAAAATGCAGATCTGCGAAGGAAGTTATTAAGTCTCTAACTGCTCAGGTTGAATGTTTTCTCTCCTTAAGATTGTCAATATTTAACTCTCAGGCACTTAGGAATTAGGTTTGTATCGTATGTGTTTTAATTTGAGCAGGATAGTCCTTGTGTTGTGGGAATAAGCACTGTTCTGTGTTGCTGCAAATTTGAAAAAGATATATCTTCAGTTT
This sequence comes from Bretschneidera sinensis, assembly GCA_023935145.1. Lineage (NCBI taxonomy): Eukaryota > Viridiplantae > Streptophyta > Magnoliopsida > Brassicales > Akaniaceae > Bretschneidera > Bretschneidera sinensis. Next base: position 105,646,311 of record CM043701.1, on the reverse strand, counting down.
TTTTACTCCAATTGATTTTATGGTGAGTCCACCAAATAGTAACATTGGGAAAAGTAAGTTACCAAGGAGAAGTTACCATCTGATCAGCATATTCTGTTCTAATACTTGGAAGAAACAAATAAATAAACGATGATGTGTGGAAGAGGTATGTGAAGTAGATGGTTGCTTCCATTGGTAGGTGCATTGACATAATCCTTGGCGTTAGCTCAAGTTGTAAAGTGGCATAGGTGGAGTGGACTAGGTTGACCCTGGTCTTACCTTTAAATTATTGAAGTGCACCCAGAAAAGACAAGAAAAGAAAAAGGAGCATGGTAGACAAATTTTACACCTAAGGATACAATATTGTTTACTTGGATATGATTATAAAGGATTCTCAATTCTGAGCACAACTGCTCATCATAAGGATTGTGCATTCAGTATTTCTGCTAGCATCAATGTTTACCATCTAACGTACTGATTGCCGACTGCATTTGCTAGTTGAACATCACATGAAATATAGTCTCTAAGCGATAATGAAATTTCCAATACCTGAATTTTCCTGCATGACACTTCTTGATTGTTAAAGGAAATAGATGAACCCATTGCCGATGATATTGAAAGTAAATATTCCCAATATTTTATAGTGATTGGTTAAACAGCCATATTGATAAGCTAGGTCTCATATTCTACAGAGGATTCAAATCTCATGCTTTCATAATCTTTACTTGATTAGGGGATTTAATCTGGGAGTAGCATAGAAATAAAAGCTAACCTGTCAGCTCATAACATTTGAGACATTCTCGTGCCAAGCAGCAAGAAAAAGACTTAGAATGAGAAAGTCCTCACAACATGAATGATATTAAATTTTTACTATGGTTAGCAGAGTTTGGTTTGGTGGCTTAAACTTTTCTTTTGTTCACTGAAAAAAGTATAGAAAATATATTGATCACATAAAAAAAAAAACCATAAACAAGTATTCCTCTTTGCTTATTTTGAACTCTTTTTCCTTCCATTTACTTTTATGGTTCTTTCTTTGTTTCATGTTGGGGTGTATTGCTTCCTGCCTGTGCAATCATTTTGCGTCTTTAGTTGATGTTTTTATCTTTTGGATGATAAATGGGTTTTGCAGTTGAAGGAGATGGCTGAAAGACTGCCAGAAGAACATAGTGCCAGCCCTAATTTATACTTTACTGCCAGACACACCTCCGGTGTTCAAAACCAGCTCTCCAGTGGGAACCGTACTATAAGAACAGTCTCACATGATAGCGAGTCTAATGGTGTTTCAGTAAATCGAACCTTAGCTAATGGAACTAACGCACAAACTGAAAAGGCAGAGCGGGGTAGTGCAAGATGAACCAGGTGTTTACATAACTTTGTCATCCTTGCCAGGTGGTGGTACTGAACTAAAGCGTGTTCGCTTCAGGTATTGATACATACCATCTCATTAAATATTATATGCCCTTGGATTTTTGTATGATGGCTTTGACTTCTATGATCTCACTCATCTGTGCCGTCATTTCTATTCATTGCTCTTGTCCTGGATCTTTCTCTCAACATGCAACTGGAGCAACCTCTTACCTCTTTCTAGTCATATATTCATATCTAACTTAACCCTTTCCTTTTCTTGCTTGCACATTTCCATTTTGATGTTGTATTTAGCAGTATTGAAATTACTTAATCCCTGCCTTCTTGATACTCACAACAAAGCAGCAGCACCTGTCATGATACAATACATAATGTATCGTTGCCTCTCTCTAGCAATTATTACCACACACCAATTGCTTATTTTCCATCCAAAAATAACCACACCGAAAGTAATTTTTTCAATTCTTTTGGAGATGCCTTAATAGTTGTTGATTTTGCCCCTTTTTCTTTTTACTAAGCATTTGGATGTACTTCGACAGTCGTAAACATTTTACAGAAGAACAAGCAGAGAAGTGGTGGGACGAAAATGAAGCTAGAGTATGTCAGCGGCACAACATACGAAGCGGAGAGTAATATGCATTTGAGATTCCATCAGTTTCTCTTTAAGAAGGGAGGCCTAATTGACTGACATTACTGTTTATCATAACCCTCTTCTCCACTGGAAACTGTAAATTTTTTTGTCCAATTATTCAGTGGAGTGTTTCATCGGGGATACCGAGTTGAAAATCGGCAGGTAGAGCGAGACCAAGGGAAACAGAAAAAAAAAGAAAGAGAAGTAGTTAAGAGTATAAAAGAAAAAAGATATATGCAAAGTGCATTATGAGGAATTTTGGTACTCCGTGCTCAGTTACTCGTCAAACTAGTCAATGAAGACCAAGGGCTTTTTTTTTTTTTGATTCTTTTGGTCGCCATTGTAGTTGTAGTTCATGATATGCAGACTTCATTTGGCTAGTTTAAAAGTAAGCTGAATGCACCTTTCTCATGTTCTTTATTCTTTTCTTTTTTTTTTAATTTCACTAATGAAGAAATATTAGAATTGACTATTAGTTGCTTTCCTCGTTACTGTAGAAGCTTTTTTTATAACAAAAATGGGACCTATACCGACCAGGCTCAACCCCTGGGCTTACATGAGCTCCTAACCATCCAATTCAATAGTGCTACATCCGGCTTCCTTTTTCCCAAGTGACCTGTTTGCAGCCTCACATATCTTCTCTTGCAAGCTCGATTGATCTGGCAACCTTCCAGCAATCGCATAAGTACCAGTGATAAGGATTGAATCAGTAGGGTGCCTGTCATCGAATTTAGCTAACGCCATCTTCACACGTTCCCCTAAACCTACGTTTCCATAGACTCTACAAGCTGCGAGCAATGCACGCCAAGCAGTGGAATCGCTTTTGATAGGCAAGCTTGTTATTAGACTATATGCTTCCTCTAGCAACCCTGCACGACCCAAAAGATCAATAATGCATCCATAGTGTTCAACCTTCGGTATGAAGCCATATTCCTGAACCATCCTCTCAAAAGATCTCATCCCCTCCATCACCATCCCCCCATGGCTGCAAGCACTTAAAACAGCCAAAAAGGTAACTTCATTGGGTCTAAACCCCTCTTCTTCCATCTTATAAAAGAGTGCAGTCGCATTTCCTGCCAGCCCATGAGCCCCGTAACCTGAAATCATGGTTGTCCAAGATTTGACATCCTTCCTCTCCATCCTCTCAAAAATGTCTATAGCCTTGTCCAGAAACCCGAATTTCGCATACATATCAACCAGAGCGGTTCCAAGAACCGCATCCAATGCTAATTCCTCCTCTTCCACGTAACCACCAATGCATTGTCCTAGATTGGTAGCTCCAGAGGCAGCACAAGCAGATATCAAACCTACCAATGTAGAGGAATTGGGTTTCACTCGTTCATGTTTCATTAGTCGTAGTAGAGACATGGATTCTTCAAGGAGGCCACCTTTGGCATACTTATCTATCATACAATTCCATAAGATTACATCCTTTTCAACAACAGTGTTGAAGATTCTACGCCCTGAATCAAAGTGCCCAGATTTCGCGTACATATCAATCAAAGCAGTAACCACATTTAAATTTGAAAACAAACCAATCTTAATGCAATGCCCATGAACAGACTCTCCTCCAAATGAATTTCCTAGATCACCAGTAGCTGACAAAATACTCAACAATGTAGTGACACTGACTCTCAAACCACATTTATACATTTCCCTGAACAAATCTATAACCACATTTGGCTGAGAGGCATGATAATACCCACTCATCAAAGTGTTCCATGAAACTAAATCATTTCCTTGAGGAAATTCATCGAACAGCTTATGGGCATCTTCAATTCTATCGCAAATACAGTACAAATGCAAAAGGGAATTCTTTACATTGATAAACAACACATGCCCAGATCTCAGAACAATTCCATGAATCCCTTTCCCAGTATCAATAGCTGATTCACGTGCACTAGATTTAAGAGTTGTTACAAAGGAGAACTGGTCTAGCATAAATCCTTGTGCTCTCAAGTTATTGAAAACACCAAAAGCTTGTTTTGGGTCATCGCTGACTGAGTAGCCTCTGAGCATGCAATTGAACATGAAGAGATTTGGGCAATGAATGTGATTGAATATGGAGGCTGCATATTGGATGTATTGTATGGAAAAGGCAAGAAGCTTGCTCAAAGCGAAAGGGTCTTGGTCAAGGCCAGTCTTGACCATATAGCCATGGATTTGAGAGATTTCAATTCTCTTTTTGCACGACTTCAATTCAGAAATGAGCTGTTGGTATTGTGCGGATACATAATTTTGGTTGAGATTTTTGTACCAAATTAAGAAATTTTGATTCAGGCGTGATGACATGAGCCAGTGTGAAAAGCGTCTGCAGAAAATGTTGAACTATTCAAGCGTATTGTGAGCCTGAGAAGTGAGAAGGATAAATATGCGTCACGCTTCTTACAAGAGAAAAGAGGGTATCCGTACAAGATTGAACGACAAGGTTCAGAATTCAGATGTACTCTAGTGATCGGTTTGGATCAGGTTATTTTAAAATTTTAATTTAATTTATTTATATTTGATTGAAAAAATCTCAATCCAATCCAATCCAACTCATGAATCAATCCAGCTTCAACTCAACTCAATCCAGTCTAATCAGTTTTGATCGGTTTGGGTCACCGGAGTGATATATATATATATATATATATATATATATATATATATATATATATATATTACTAAATAATTAAACCATGCATATTACATAACAAAAAAATATTCTATTAAATCCAAAACTAAATTAATTCATATTACAAGTAAAATATGTGTCCAGCACAATAAATATTTGATGACATGAAAAAAAAGAACAATTATCTTATGGACTACAATGATTGTAAGTTATCCTAAATTTAGTTTTTTGGATACTGCTAAGAAGTTTTTTAATGACATACGAGGGAAGGATGTTGTGCCATGGAATGCCATAATTGGAAGTTACGTTGAAGCCAAACTTGGTAAGGATGTTTTGACATTGTTTTATGAAATGCAAACGAGTAATATAAAGCCTGATGAAGTGACCATGATCAATTGCTTATCTGAATGCTTATAACATGAAGCATTTGATGTTAGAATATGGATTCATTGTTATATTAAAAAACACAATCTTCGTCTGAATGTTGAGCTAAAAACTGTTTTAGTTAACATGATTTAAGCATTTGTTGACCGTGCTAGTGTTTTCTCACTAATCAGTGTAATTTTTGGACTATGTTTTAATGCACTTGGAAGCGACACGGGGGCTCTTAAAAGGTCACAAAGAGGCAAATTGAATGGTTCAATAATGTTTGCATGAAAGGCTTCCAGCAAGTTGATATTACTAAGCTTTATCATGCATTCAGCATTTCTTCCATCAACATTATTGTACATCTATTTGGAATATAAGTTTATATGCATACATTAATCTCTACTGGAATCTTGTAAGTTAGAGTACTAATTTCTATGTTTATTTTATAGTTACAACAGTACAAAAAATCAAAATTTTGTTAGCATAAGTTAATTATGCATCAGTTTATTCTGATTGAAGTTATGCTTAAGAATAATTATGAAAACTATTTCATAACTCAAAATCAGTATTTGATTCTAGTGTAAATATTTGAAACTAAAATCTGAGTAATTGGAAAGTATGAGACTTGTTTGGACATTGGAGTATCTGCTATATATAATTTTACACACCAATAATAATTATAATGAATATTTTATTATTATATATTTTACAACTATACTATAATTATTTATACACTATTTTATATTTAATAAATATAAAATGTATAATTATATATTTGACCGGGTTATCGGTTTGGATCGGGTTGAAAATTTTGAACCCATTACTCAACCCAATCTACCGGGTTTAAAATATTTTCAACCCAACCCAACTCAATCTTTAAAAAGACACAACTCAACCCAATCCATTATATCGGTTTGGATCGAGTTTGCAGATAAACCGGGTTTCATGCTTACCCCTACCTACATATATGAATGTTAAAATATTAAAATGGAAAAAAAATCAAAGCAAGAGATCAGAAATTTCTCAGATGGTGCACTAGGGTAGCAATTGACATAAACATTAAACAGAATTTCCTTTAACACCATGAAAACCCAGCCAACAATCACAATCTGAGCTACAAGCAAAAAACTCAAAGCAACAAACTAAACTAAATTTTCCTCTAAATGTAGAAACTACCCAAATAGATTACCCATGTAAAAATCCAGAGAACTTTGGGCTCCTCCTCTTCGGAAGAGAAAATACTAACAAAAGAGAATTAGAAAAATTGGGTAAAACTACCAGCACGGGAGGAGAGAGAGACTTCGACTTCTGATTTGGGTTAGTCTTAAACTTTAGATTTGAGTTATTTTTTAAAGAAACCCTTATGTAAGAATCTGCTTAATAGTTGAAAACATTTTCTATTTTTCTTAATGCTTTTTGTAAAATTTATATATTCTTGAAATTTTGAAAAATAAGTCTTTTTGTTTTTTATTTTTTAACATAATATTAAAAACATAGGAAACAAAAGATTAATATTATTTTTCAAATTATGTTGAAAATACAAAAATCAAATAAATATTTTTTTCTTAAATAATGTTAAAAATGTGCGAATTGTTAAAAAAATGAAGAAAAAAAATTCAGAGACCCCAAGTTTTGCAACTCTGCAAAGGGAAAAAAAAAAGAAAAAATCCGTTATCTCCATGACAAATTAAAGCCATTTCAACATCTTCTGGGAGTTCTTTAAAAAAAATTAAACATCTTCCGGGAGTTCAAAACCCTACCACAACTATGGATCAATTTGTTATCAAAAGCTCTATCCCTATTTATATCCCTATTCGCTCAAAAAATAATGCAATTGATAATAACTTCTTTACAAGAAATTAATTTAATAAAAGATAAAAACACACCAACACGAAAAACACCCTAACCTGAAACTATAAAATAAAAAGATAGATACGCAAGCTTGCAGACATTATCACATATAACTTTATAGATTGTGTGACAATGTGGTTATCTACCGCTGTAGGATGATCAGGCAAAGAAGCTAGAAGTTTTCGTCTAGTAATTTCATCTAGAGGAGAATCTGCTCCATCAGGGAGACAATCAGTCTCAGTAGCAGAAGTCGAAGCTGAACGTAAACTCCTCACTCTTTTACGTTCAGGCAAGCTTTCCAAGTTTTTAAAGTCACCCTGCAGCTAGTTACTAGTGTCAAAGTTTGTCAGCGCATTTATGCCTTTAAGACGAATTGCAGCAATGGCGTAGGCCCTGGCAGCTTCTTCCTCACTACCTAAATTAGAAAAGAGTAGTAGTAAGTTCCCAAACTCTTTTTCCCTTGAATTCCTTTATTTATTTAGACATAAAAAAACCTTCAATATTACTCACTAAAAGTTCCAAGGTAGATGTCTTTCTTGCTAGAAGCCACCTTTATTCGAGCTTGCCAATGCCTTTCACGATTTCTGCTGTACATAAAAATTCCCAACGGTTCAGAAAGATATAATAAAACAATCTTAAATCACTTTTTTGCGCAACAACAATCAGCAAACACTTGATCCCCAAGTGTGAGAAACAGCAAACGTTCACTAGACTTGGTGCAAGTAACCATGTGCTGAAATCAAGCAAATTCAATCATGTATCCATTTCTATATCCTCTTTCTAAACTTATCTTACAATACTATGACTACAACCGTCCTTCTAAGTTCACTTGTAGCCATGAACATCTTCTAACTGAATGAAGTCAATCATGGGAAGAACACACCCCAAGGATCTATTACATGCCATTCTAGAACTCCTAATAAATCATACATGTATAAACCGGCGGCACAAGCATATAATTCCAACTAAAATAGAACTGATTCCTAAAAACAAGGAAAATGCTGCATCAACAATTCTTTAACAACAAATAAATAGATAAATAGCAATCCTTGTGTTTTTTTCTCTTTACCTCAGACAGTTCTTTGCTTTCAAGCTACCATAGCTTTGGCCAATAAACTTGTTACCCTCACCTGGACTCTTTCTACCTTTCTTTTTCTTTCTTTTTTCCCGATAACAAAAACCTAACCTGGATTCCTTCAAATCATCTAACATCAAATTTAGAGATCAACTACATTACAAAAATATTAGGAACATTCTATATGCAGGGTTTAAACTATGTTCCAAACATCCTAGCAAAAAACAACAATATTCCACGATAAATGTGGGTAACATAAGATCATGAGAATGATTTTGTAGAAAATCCTTTCCTTTGGATACATTTTTGGAACATCTATTACTTAATCCGAAAGCTACCTTAAATCTTCCTAGCGTTAACCTAATATACAGCTCAGGTGGTTCAGTTGATCATCAGCCCGCTTGGCCCAGCCCGTAGTTTTTACAGGTTTGGAAGGAAATTTGATCAGTGGGCCGAGCTTGGACAAAAATTTAAGCCCGATTCAAAAACCGAGCCAAGCTTAAACAATTAAAAAATAAGGCAACCTGACTCAGCCCACTTAAATATATTATATTTCATATATTAAATAATATATATTCCATTTAACAGAGAGTTACTTCGGATGCGGTACGTTATAATACGTGGTACAAGACTTTTCTCAGTACACGACACAAAAGAGTAGGCTTAGTTGGATCGAGGGTGGCAGTACGTTAGGGTATGTTAAATTTGGGTCGTTTTGTATATATATACAGAATATATATTAAATTTAAAGAAAAAGATAAAAGCAAATCAAAACACTAATCTCTTGTTTTTTTAGGAATACGGCTTAATTTTAAAAGTACTTAAACTTAAGAAAAAGGAAATGATATGATCCTTGAACGGTGAGTTTTTTCCTTTTAGTTACTTAAATTACCTTACAAGTTTAATATGTTCTAGTCAATTTGAGGTCCACCCACCACCCAGCAATTTTCTACTTGTATCTTTTCTTTTTCTTTTTTAATCAGCGACTTCCTAATTGGTTGTTTACCACAAAGTAGTCAAGAGACTAGTATTAATACAGCCTTAAAATTATACACATGGAATAAAAAATATCTTTCTTCTATTCCCAAAGACCCATGTCACCCACCCAGTTCCATCTCTCTTCTGTCTCTTTCTTTCTCCCCAATATCAACGTTTCAACTTCTTTAACTTGCGAGGGCGTATTATCTCTCCTGGCCAGCAATGGCTTTTTTCTCTCCTCACCAACGACGCCCTTTCTCTCTCTTTTTCAACGTCGGCTTCCCTTTCCTTGACTAGCAGCACCTTTCTCTCTCCTCAAATGTGGCGGCGCCTTTCTCTGTCCTCCAGTGTAGTGGCTGTCTCTCTCCTCCACTGCGACCGATTTCTCTCTCCGATATGCTTTATTTTTTTATTTGTTGGCATATCAAGTTATGAACTGCTTGTTTGCTTGGGCAAGTGGGATCATTGTTTCCATTTATCCAGATCACGAATCCACCACAATTTGGGTCCCGCAATCCGGAAGGTGGTTCCTAGGGGGTGCAACAATCCTTTATCATTGATTTAATGTGTGATTTTAGTGTTAAGATTCATTTACTGTAATATTTTATGCTATAAAAAAAGTAAAGGAAAACATAAATTAGAAAGGCCAAAGAGAGCGCTCTTGATAAGAGTGAGTCTACTCCCTTCTGAAAGGTAATGAAATCTTAGCAACCCTTAGGGAGTGTGACATAGATAAGGGCCGAGTCTCAGTGGTTTCACAATGTCTTCCCTAGCTCATAACCGGAAGGTGATCAATGGGGAGGCTGTTCGTCTATTTGAGAAGTTTCATTCTTCAGAGGAGTTTGTGAGTTGCTTAAACGCCACTTTTGTTACTCTGATCCTTAAGAAGAAAAAGGCTTCTAACATTATGGATTTCAGACCTATAAGTTTAGTAGGTTGCATTTATAAGCTTATAGGTTGAAAAGAGTGATTAGGAAGGTGGTGAGCCCTATACAGAACACTTTTATAGATGGAAAACAAATTTTGAATGTTGCCTTGATCGCCAATGAAGTGGTGGATGCTCAGTTGAAGTCGGGAGGGGGAGAGATTATTTGCAAGCTTGAAACAGAAAAGGTGTTTGACCATGTTTGCTGAGCTTTGTTATCTATTTATTAAATTGCATGGGGTTTTGGGGAAAAAATGGTGCAATTGGATTTTTAAGTGCACATCTTCCACTTCCTTCTCCATTTTGGTAAATGGGTGCCCTACCAGTTTTTTAGAGCTTCCAGAGGGCTAAGTCAAGGGATCCTCTATCTCCTTTCTTATACAAAGTGAGGAATTGATTGTTGTGTTAATGTTTCTCACCTTCTTTTTGCTAATGATACCATTGTTTTCCGCAGAGCTGATCCCACTCAACTTTTGCACTTTCGGGGGTATTCTCCTTTGCTTTGAAGCGGTGTTCGGCCTCAAGATTAATCTTGGTAAAAGTGTTCTAACCCCTCTTGGTGGTAGTGGTAATGAGATTCTTCTTGCTAAATTACTAGGATGAAGTTGGGATCGCTTCCTATCTCTTATCTCGGTCTTCTTCTTGGGGAAAAATTCAATGACAAAAGCATTTGGAATCCGATTATGGAAAAGTTTGAAAACCGTTTGGCAAGGTGGAAGAATCACTATCTTTCGAAAGTGGTAGACTCACTCTCATCAAGAGCACTCTTTCTAGTCTTCCAATCTATTTTATGTTTATGTTTCCTATCCCTAGCTCAGTGGCAAAAAGATTAGAAAGCATCCAAAGGAGATTCCTTTGGGGTAACACGTCAGAGGACTTCAAATACCACTTGCTAAATTGGAATGTGAAACATCCTGTGGAAAAAGGTCTTGGAATTAATTCTCTTTCTTTGCTCAATAAGGCTCTTCTTTGTAAATGACTTTGGAGGTTTATTGTTGAGAAATACTACTTGTGGAGGAAAGTGGTGGTGGCCAAATACGGGATGGATCTTCATAATTGGATGTCAAAGGAACCTCGGGGGGCTAATGGAGTTGGAGTGTGGAAGTATATTAGAAAAGATTGGGAGGAGATTCGGTGTTTATATCGAGATCTTGGTGGGCAATGGTATGAAGACTCGGCTTTGTTATGATACTTGGTGCGGTAACTCCCCTTTAAAGGATAAATTTCCTATTATCTTCAACTTGGAGAGAGATAAGGAAGCATAGGTTAGCTCTTGCTTTTCATTGTATATTTAAGGTATTTCTTGGGTTGTGCATTTTATCCGTAATGTTCAAAATTGGGAAGTTGAGGAGGTTGGGGTATTTTTGGACGCTTTATATTCTTCTAAAATTGAGGTGGGAAGGGAGGATGAGGTGAGATGGGGGCCTAGACCGGATAAAGGCTTCTTGGTTAAAGATTATTATAATATTCTTGTTAATAAGAGCCTTGCTAGTGAGACTTCTAATTTTCCGTGGAAAGTAATTTGGTGTGCCCGATGCGTGGGAGGCATCGTAGGGTAGAATTCTTACTATCGACAATCTTTAAAGGGGCAAAAATATGGTCAATAGATGTTTTATTTGCAAGAAAAAGGCTAAGTTCGTCTTTCATCTCTTGGTGGTTTGCCCATTTGCCAAAATCTTGTGGGAAATGGCTTGTAGAATTGTGGGAGTCTCTTGGGCAGTTGCGAGTCCGTCAGAGATGAAATTGGGGCTTGGAGGGGTGTTAGAGCTCCCAAGAAGGTCAAAAAGGCTTTAGCCTTGATCCCTCACTCGATTTGGTGGATAGTTTGGAGAGAGAGGAATCAAAGGGCTTTCAATGAAATTGAAAGATAGATTGTTTCTATTAGAGACAGTTGGTTCAATACTCTTAATTTTTGAATTAGAATAAATTTCTTTGAAAATAATTATGATCTCTTAGACCTTGTCGATTTCTTACATTGTAATTAGCTTTTGGATTTTAGGTGCACCGCCTTGGTACTTCTCAATAAATTTTTGCTCATAAAAAAAATAAGATTCTTCCACCCAACCAATCATTTCTCAAACTTCTCCACAATCAGGTTCCAAATACTTTATCTAGGGGAAGACCAAGATAAGAAATAAAAAACGATCTCACCTTACAACCTAATAATCTAGCAAGGAATTGACCATTGATATCTTCACCAAGAGGAATTAAATCACTTTTTCCAATATTGACTTTAAGCCCCAAGATCGCCTCAAAACAAAGAAGGATGAACCAAAGATGTAATATTTGATTGGCATCTACCCCACAAAAAATAATTGTATCATCGGTAAAAAGAATGTGAGAAATATTCACACTTGCACCATTACTCCCAACTTTGAAATTACTGAAAAGGCCCATTTGATTGCTTTCACCAACATCTTGCTAAAGGTCTCCATTATCAAGGTAAACAAGAAGGGAGACAAGTGATCCCCTTGCCTAAGGCCCCTTGAAGCTCTAAAAAAACCTGATGGACACCCATCAACAAGGATGGAGAAGGAAATAGAAGAAATACATTTAAAAATCCACTTGCACTATTTATCCCCAACCCCCATTCTTCTCAACAAATAAATAACATGGTTATACGCCTTCTCCATATCAAGTTTGCAAATCACCCCTTCCCCTCCATTTTTAAGGTTGGCATCCACTACTTCATTTGCAATCAACACGACATCCAAGATTTGTCTTCCCTCAATAAAGGCATTTTGAAAAGGACTCGCTACTTTTTGCTTAACTTCCTTCAGCCTAGAGGTAATTACCTTCGATAAGAGCTTATAAATACATCCCACAAGACTTATAGTCCGAAAGTCTTTAATTTTTTACGCCCCAACTTTTTTCGGGATGAGGGTTATGAAGATGGCATTAAGGCTTCTCACAAACTCCCCCGATGAAAGTAACTCAAACAAAATGCAAAATATCCCCTTTAATCACCTCCCAACTATGAACTAGAAAAACCATGGTAAAACAATTGGGGCCCGGAGCTTTATCTTCATCACAATCCCGAAGAGCCACAAAGATTTCTTCTTCAATAGAGGGACGCTCTAGCCAAACTGCATCCGCCACATCAATTCTAGAAAATTCTAAACCATCCAAATTTAGCCTTGATTCCCACTTCTCCTTATAAAGGTTCTCATAGAAGTCTCTAATTGCCCTTTTTATATCCCCCACTTCCTCATACACTACCAACTACCTCAATGGAATTAATAAAGTTAAATCTCCTATGAGCTTTGGCCACATGATGAAAAATTTTAGTATTTTTGTCACCTTCACGGAGCCACAATTCTCTAGATTTCTACCTCCAAAAAATTTCCTTCGTGGATATGAACTTGCCTAATTCCTCCTTAACTACCACCCTCTTGTCAATGTCATCCCTCGAAAGACCCATTACAACCTCTTTCTCATCCAACCCATTCATTTCACCTATCAAAGCATTAGTAGTTGAGTTAACACTACCCAAAGACTCTTTATTCCATCGTTGCACTTATTCTTTGACGTTCTTCAATTTCTTGGCCACCATAAAACTAGCAAAACCACTAACACTACATCCTTCCCACCACCTTTTAACCAACTCTTGAAATTCTTCCGCCTTCAACCACATATTCTCAAAACAAAACGAAGTAAGACCCCACAATATGCTTCCTACTTCAAGAACCACAAGGTGATGGTCCGATAAAAAACTAAGACACTGAGCTTCCTAACAATCAGTAACAAGGAATCGATCAATCCTCGAGAAAGAGGATTATTCTCCGAGTTTCAACCACTTATAAATGCCCCCATAAAGGTAAATCAATCAAATCATGGCCCCGCACAAACTCTAAAAACTCACTCATAGACCTTGTCTCTTGAGACTCGCCTGTCCTCTAATAGGATATAAGACAACAATAAAATCACCCCCACTACTTAGGGAAAGCGCCATTGACACCTAATTGCCGCCAACTCTTCCCAAAATAAACTTCTGAGCCCACCCTCTCTAGGCCCATAAACACCAGTCATCACCCACTCCTCGCTTACTAGTAACCCCTTGAACACACGACACAAAAAACACACCCACCTGATCTATCAAATCTAACACCCTCGTATCCCACACGATAACAATTCCCCCCAAGGCACCTACAGCCAATAAAGCTTTCCACCCACAAGTTCTAAGACCCCACATACTATGGATAACCGTCTCATCAACAATCTCCAATTTGGCCTCTTGAAGACAAACCACATCACCCTTCCACTCTTTTAAATGGTACTTAACCGTATCCCTCTTCTCTAAATCATTGACCCCTCAATCCACCATTTCTACCCTATTCTTCTCCGACCAATCCGCCCCACCTCTACCCTCACCCCATTATTCATCTTATGATTTACCTCAAAAACGAGCCTTTTAAGCTCTGTCACCCACTCTAGATTGTTTCTTTCCCGAGGAAAGCCCACGGCATCGAGATTTACACTCTTCAACTAGAATCCTCTCAATTTCCTCAAAGAACCTAATTGCTTGATCTTCAACTCCAATTAAAGAGACTCCCACCATCCTATGAAGTTTTTTAACCCAACTGAGAACCCAAGCAGACGCCTTACTGGTCACAACATACTCATCAGCCACATCCATACCAGCCCATTGATCAATTGGTTCCACATTTTCGAATAAAGCCTGACTCAACTCCCTAGTCTCACCCTAACCTTTATTGAATAATATTGATCTTTTGTCTCGTTATTTCTCCTACTCTATGTTATTCTTCTCCCCTATCTCTATTATTCATCTCCTTGATCCCCTTATTTCTCTTTTGGTCCTACATCACCCACATTTTAAGGTCCTAACTTTTCAAGGCTTATCGAGATAGAAAAAAAGTCAAGCCAACTTCTCTAGGACATCATTCTAAACATGACAGCAAAACATTTCAAGTGAAAATGATAACACTACGAAGCCTTGTCACTCCTCTATAAATGGAAGTACCCCTTGTAAATGAGAGACTTCACCTGAAAACACACAAAAAATATGATCAATTAGAAGAATTTTTTTCAGTGCAGCATTTACAATACTTTAATTCTTCAGCTTACCTTCAGAGAAATGCCACAAGCTCCTCGAAGGACATAGACTCCATCTCCTCGAGTTCATTATCATAGTTGGAGATCTGCATGTACGAAAGCAATGACATTAGACTCTGATCTGAATTTGCCAGGATCTGGTATGGAATAGCGAGTAGTGGTAGTGAATGTACTTCATGCCAGTCAAGGCAAGATCAACAAATCTCACACTGAAGTTTAGTTTGGCAAAGGCACCTGGACCCCAGTACTTCAGAGTAGCCAGGTCATGTGCCCGTGCTGCTTCCTCTGCAGTTTCATACCCGCCTGCAAATGGTGGGCACAATTACCATACTGGAACTAGAAGCTCCAAATGTTAGTCATTATCATACTTGAACCTCCAAGAAAAAGAGTACTCACCCAAATAAACTGAAGCACAATTACAGCAGCCATGTAAATCCCAAATTGCAGCAACAAGCAACAGCAAAGAGTTAAGAGGAAGATGGATATACAATATGAGCTTGTAAACTGAAACCCACTGAATTAAGAACAGCGATGGAACTAGATATAATTGATGCTGGAACTTGAATGTATGTTATAGCACATCCCCAACCCACTCAGACAGAGCAACGAGTTGCTTGGATATATTACAGCAACATCAGATGGGCATGATGTGGAAAATGTTTACTCAGAGCAACATGTCAATTGGATATATTGCAGCAAAACCGCATAGAGGGCATGACGTTGAAAAGCTTTACACACAAGGGCGAGGCGCATAACATATTAAAAACTTAATGCTTGTTCATCAAGAATACAACTAACAGTTCATTTTATTACTGTAAAACTTCCAACAATTCTACCATCAAACAGGAAGGAAATTACCCTGTAAGATTCTGGAAGCCACATAAACAATATTTTGAAAAGTAATGTGATTACCCTATAACTTTTCCCTCTTTTCTACTTCCATTTTCTGGTAAATTTTCCAGGTGAGGAATTGCTGAAAAAGGATAATGATGCTCAAAAGAAAAAGGATAATGATGCAGAATGGTATAAGAAATATGTATTATTTTAGAAAATTTTAGATTATTTGTGGGTTCATTGTGTAAACAAGGATTTTAATTTAGTTGCTTTCCTATTATATTTAGGATTAGTTACTATTATGTTTAAGATTGGTGCCTATATAAGCACCTAATTATGTTGAATTTAGTCAGATTCTGATTATGAAAATAAACTGTTGAGTTTGTTATCTCTTGTCCCCATAGTTCAGTCTTCTCCCTTTCTTATTTTTATTTTCTTCTGTTAAATTTCTATCTGATTATGCTTGTTTCTCTCTCCCTTTTCTTCCCTTCTTCCCCCTTATCCCCTTTGTTTCTTATGTGGTTACTTTTGCTTTCTTTGATGGCCATGGACAAGTAACCACATAATAAGAAACAGCGGGGATAAAGGAATACAGGGAAGAAAAGGGAGAGAGAAATAGGCATAATCGAATAGAAATTTAACAGGAGAAAATAAAAGACAAGAAAAGGGAGAACACTGAAAAAGGGAGACAAGAGATAACAAAGTTAATAGTTTATTTCCATAATCATAATCCGACTAAATTCAACATAATCTGCTTATATAGGCACCACTCCTAAACATAATAGAACCATAAACATAATAGAAAACTAATTAATCTTAAACATAATATGAAACTAACTAAATTAAAATCCTTATTTACACAATAAACCCACAAATAATCTAAAATTTCCTAAAATCATAAAATAATATATATTCCTTATAACATTCTGCATCATTATTCGATTCAAGTTGTGGCG
The DNA here is from genome assembly GCA_023935145.1 of Bretschneidera sinensis. Classification (NCBI taxonomy): domain Eukaryota; kingdom Viridiplantae; phylum Streptophyta; class Magnoliopsida; order Brassicales; family Akaniaceae; genus Bretschneidera; species Bretschneidera sinensis. The sequence continues at coordinate 105,629,661 of CM043701.1, read as the reverse complement.
CCCAATCCAGTGTTTCCGGCCACCCAACACCATTTCTAATACCACGGTGACCAGAAACACATTTCTGACCTAACCCCAAAAACCCGGGCCAATCCGCCACCTACTACGCCACCGTAGAGCCGTGACCTGCTTCAGCTTCATCACGCCCGATCCAGATTTTTCGGCCACCCACTATCATATCTAACGCCACCACGGTGACCGGAACTACTTTTCCGGCCAATCACTGAAGTCCCTGATCAGATTTGCACTGGGTCGGATCTAATTCGAGAGCTTGCTGAGCCGAGCCATCTCCGACCCGTTTCCTAACCTGAGTCGAGCCATCTCTGACCCAAGCCAAGCCACTTCCTACCCGATATGAGCCGCACTGCAAAAAAAAAAGGTTTATTTATTTTGTCTATATAGTTGCTGATTCCTATAAAAAAAAAAAAAAGGAAATAAAACATAATAAAAAAATATAAGAAAAAAAAGCAGCAAAAAAATCAGAAGGAACAAAAAGGAAAAAATTGCAATTAGTTGTTATGAGTAATGGGCTTAGGTGAACCAACCCGGATTCTTTGTGTGACCATTCATTAGGTTTACTATCCGGTCACCAATGATGTATTACATCAGGTTTTTGATCCATATGGTTTTGCAGAGAAAATTGTTCTCTATCCAACTTTTGTTGATTTCCAAGCTCTTGTACTATCATTGGCGTCAAAATGTTTGTTGGGCTAAAACAGAATTGTATAGTCGTCGTATTTATGACAGGTGTTGTCAGGTAGAGATTAAGTATTTCTCGCCAACAATACCATTTGCACACCGCATTGAAAGTGTGTTTCTCAAGGTAGAACACCTACTCGGCAATATTTCCCAAAAATTGTAGTCTCGTTGATGTTTCTCACACAAATAGTTTCATCCCAAAACACTCAACGCAAGATGAAATTAATGATGTTTAACTAACCCTTTGAGACACAAGCCACACCCAAGACAAGAATGAGGGCATGATGTGTGTGTGATCTTTTTTATATTGATTTTGCCCACCGCCGTTGGTTTGAAGCGCCTCAACAACTTCATTTGAAATCATTCTTGTTTCTGATCAAAGACACCACATCCAGAAGATCTCACAAGTTTCCCATACGACTAAAGCCATCCACATCCATAATTTTGATCATTCATCGCTACAAAACTCGAGGCCGAGTTTTTTGCAAGTGGGGTAGAATGATGCCGAATGTCATAAAGAATATGTATTATTTTATTATTATAGGAAATTTTAGATTATTTGTGGGTTTATTATATAAATAAGAATTTTAATTTAGTTAGTTTTCTATTATATTTAGGATTAGTTAATTTTCTATTATGTTTAGGGTTCTATTATATTCAAGATTGATGCCTATATAAGCACATGATTATGTTGAATTTAGTCAAATTATGATTATGGAAATAAACTATTTGTTATCTCGTCCCTCTTGTTCAGTCTTCTACATTTTCTTGATTCTTCTCTTCCTCTTTTAAATTTCTATCTGATTGTGTCTGTTTCTCTTTCTCGTTTCTTCCTTGTATCCCATTATTCCCTTTGCTTCTTATTATCTAGTTACTTGTCTTACATCAGATGAAGTCATCAACAAAGCCTTAACTTACATACAAGATCCCAAAAGTGTACAAGACACGAGTAAGTTCAAAAAGTGATGAGCTATTACATATTAGCCATGGGTTTAGCACAAAAAGACCTTCCAGGAAAAATGGTTTTTAACCCTAAGTAAAAAGAAGAACTGGAAGTGGGAACCACATATAGATCAACATTATCTTAATATTGTAAGGGATTTGGGCTTGGAGTGGTTTGAGAGCTCACAAGGAAGTCAAGAAGGCTTTAGATTTAATTTCGATCTCTATTTCGTAGACTATTTAGAGAGAGAGATCGGAGGGCTTTTGATGGTATTGAAAGAACTATCGCAAATATTAGGGATAGTTGGTTCATACCTTTAATTTTTGGTTTAAAGGAAATTTCTTTGTAAATAATGATGATCTTCTAGATTTTGTGGAGCTTCTTCATTGTAAATAGCCTTTAGCTTTGAGTTGCACCCTCTTGATGTTTTTTTAATAATTTTTTTACTTATAAAAAAATTATACCTAGATTTCTACTTCAAGTGAAGAATGTGTAGGCTAAGGTTTGCCATCAATTTATATCAATGATTTTAGCTACACTTGAAAGTGTGTTTTCTCGACTATAACTGATGCGAACAGGGGAGTATAGGGTTAAAATAGTTTTTAATTTGGGGTTTTACTCTTTTAGTTATTGGCGTTGTGTGGGACTTAATTTAAGTATTACACTATTTTTATGAAAGCACTGCAGCAAAGTACTGTTCATAGTACCATAGCATAGAGTTGTTATGATACTGTAGCGCAACTGTTCACAGTACTACAGCGGACTAGCGGGTTTATTTTATTTTCCTTTCCTGTTTTGTTTTGTGGGTCCAACTATTAGGGTTTATCTGTCCTTTAGGGTTGAGTAAGATGAGCACTACATAAGCTTTGTATTGGGTTTCTTTTCATTAATGAAGATTTTTAAGAATTTCAGTTTATTGAGAAACCCTAGAAAGTATGAGGCTTCCTTCCTAGGTGTGATTTCTAGAACCTTGCTAGTGTGAGGCTAGTAGAACAATACTAGTGTGAACCTAGTAGATTATTCTATCAGTTATGTTATCTAGCTTTTATCAAACCTGTCAATTGTTACCAAAATTCTGTAAACCCTGACCCTAATTTCAGCCCTTGAAGATTTCCACTTTATCATCCTACATTAATTTTGTATCAGAGCATTAAGGGGAGATCCTTCGTACCTAAATCAAGATGTTGGACTAGGATGGAAGAGTTAGCGATGCGTCTTAAGGAGTATATTCATCCACGGGAAATCCAAGGTGATCTTTACAATCAATTGTATTCTTTGCGACAAGATAATCTCTTTGTGATTGATCATGCAAGTAAGTTTGTCAAGAGTGGAATAATTGAAAATCAAAGACATATTATTGCTCGATTTAAGCACGGGTTTGAGATCTGAAATTCAAGAGGAGTTTACAACCTCCATGATGCTATTAAGAGGGTTATTGCTTGAGAGACAGGTTTACAACTTACGAGGTCTAGTCATTCAAGTCCAACTTTGCTTATTGATCCTACAAGGAAAAAGCTATTGATTCCATGACAAGCTTGACTTTTGTTTCTAAAAAGCTATCAGTGATTGACAGCAAGGATAATGGTGAGGAATATGCTATAGACTCAAAAGGAAAAAAAACAACTAGCAACCAAACCACAGCTTATAACACTTCAATTGAATGCATCAATTATTCTGCAAGATAAGAAAGTTACTGTTAAAGGACTAAAGTTGTTTCTTGAGGTTAAAAACTCTGTTCCTGTTGATGTTGTTCCAGAACCTAAACATAGAGAATTTGAGAGACATCAAGGTAAAGGCAAAGAAAAAAGAGCCAAGGGAGCCTGCAAAAGCTAACAGGGAGGTGGAAGAGATCATATTTGTCATTGATTTTGTTATTCCTGCAAGTAAATTTGAAAAGATGGTGGATTCAACACTATTATTTTTCTTCGACATAATGAAAACAAAATGGTTTCAGATTCAGACTACATGTTCAATCTTACAGATGCCATTCCAGAATTTTAATTCTTCAATACCTTAAAACTCGAGGTCGAGTTTTCTCCAACCAAGGGAGACTGATGCGGACAGGTAAGTCTAGGGTTGAAACAGTTATTAATTTGAGGTTTTACTTTTTCAGTTATTGGTATTGTGTGGGAATTAATTTAAGTATTATGCTATTTTTGGGAAAGCACTGTAGCAAAGTACTGTTCATATTACTGTAGCGGTATTGTTCACAGTACCGTAGCGGCTAGCGGATTACTGTAGCGGTATTGTTCACAGTACCGTAGCGGCTAGCGGGTTTATCTAATTTTATTTTCCTTTCCTGTTTTTTGGGTCCAGTTGCTAGAGTTTATCTATATCCTATTGGATTGAATCAGATGAGCACCACATAAGCTTTGTATTGGGCTTCTTTTCATTAATGGTGATTTTCAAGAATTTTGAGAAACCCTAGAAAGTGTGAGGCTTTCTTCCTAGGTGTGATTCCTAGAGCCCTACTAGTGTGAGGCTTGCAGAACCCTACTAGCGTGAGGATAGTAGATTATCCTATCTGTTCTGTTATCTAGTTTTTATCAAACCTATCAATTGTTCCGAAAATTCTGTAAACTCTAACCCTAATTTCAGCCCTTGAAGATTTCCGCTTTATTGTCCTACATCAATAACATCAAGAGATGAGCCATTGCGTTAACATCATGTATCTAATGAGGATTCTCCAATTTTTTTAAAGAATTACTGATTCATTAGAAATTTGACAGGTAAGGAAATTTCTCGTTGAGTTACGTACTTATTTAAAAATGAATAAACCTCAGTTCAAAGAAATCATATCCACATTGTAACCATAAGGAGGACCATGCATCTTTCAAGAAGATTCAATCAACAAGAAGATAATAAATAGAACCCGGTTGCAGAGAAAGGCTCTAGAAGGTGCACGCACCTTGTTTTCCTCTGCGTGAACGTCCTTCAGTTGAGCAACTACCATGCCATAAATGTGGTTCAAACTTCCCAGTCCATTTGTGCCTACAAGAAAAATAGTATAAGCTAAGTACAGGAGAATTGGTGTTTAACCCAAAACTATTAGGTAAGGCACTTTGTCTGATTTAAAAGAAGAAGTAATTTTCAAACAAACGAAACATATAAAAGTACCTTGTAACTCCACGATACATTGACTTATATGGCCTGTATCTTCCAACTGACCTCAAGGGGTTTGCAGAAATGATGTTTCTATTTTGATGCACAGATTCACCGTCTGATCTGTCCGACCATGTCAAGTTTCAAATTTCAAAATCAATAACAGTGATTCTGTGAAGGCTAGAGATGAAAACTAAAAGGGTTTACCTTTCAATTCCACAGTTATAATACATTTTCTGAGTAGATACATGATCCACTCTTTCACTAACAGAATTAACAAGACAGACATCATTTGCTGGGTTTCCAATGGATCTTTCATCTACATGAATCGGAGCACTGCACAAAGGTGCACATGTTACAGAGCAGTTAACAAGGGTCAACAGGGTGCTATCAGAATTTTCCTTTTCTGTAGGATCTCGAATTTGATTGTTGTATAACTCATCATCAGAGTTTTGCTCATCTTCTGAGTCACTGTATTGCGTGCTACGACCCAAAGAAAGCTTCCCTTGGTTCTCCTGTGATGAATGAGTTACAGAACCTGAAGATGAATTCTCATATTTGTTCTCAGAGGAGGCTTGAATTCTTTTGGCAGAGAGGCAATATCCATGGGTTTCCTCAATAGAGGTTTGAGTAATAATACCGAGAGGGATTTTATCAGGGATCCCCCCAAAAGAGGTGCAACTTATTAGGAATGTCCCACTTTGTGGTGTTCTCTCCTCAACAGATCCAAAACAGGCAGACTGCTGATATTCTTTAGAATTTAAACATCCAGAACCATTGGCTGAAGTGAAAGTTACATTATCAAATTTCTCACTAAAAGGGATGTCAGGCAGAAGTGATTCCCATGTTTCACCACAGCTATGCACATGAATAAATCAAATTATTACAAAGAAAATAATAGGCAAAATCTCTCTGCTGATAAAGAACTTGATTGGCAATCAAACAAGAAAATAAGTTTTCTCTTGCATTTTCTAAAAGTCACTAGAAGTCACCTGATTTTTAATCTGACCATTTCTCCAAATCAATGGAGTCCACAAACCAAAATAAAGAGCAGTTTCCGAGATCAGTTCTTTACAACCAATTCCGTGACTACTTAAAAAGCTGTTTACTGAGCTTTTCCCAGATGAAACTTCTATAAGATCTCTATGCTAAGTCTTGGATGCTAATCAGTAACAAAAGCATCAATGTCACAACAAGCAACCAACACAAAAAGTTTGCCAATCATTTGCAAAACCTACTTGAAACAAGAAAAAATTGAATAAATAATCATACAATAGAACACTAAAGGTCTAACCATAGGAGGGGAAATTACAGATAAACTAAACATGGATTAAAGAAGAAAGATGGTGACATCATACTAAATAAATACTAGTACTTAACTTCAATATTACTAAGTATCTTGTTTCATGTAATATCCAAATTCCAAACAGGTTTTTTATCAATGAAAGAAATCAGGACGGGACACCATGCAGATACAAAAGGGACTGAAGCGTGCCTTTAATGGAATTTCACTCCTCCTTGAAGAGATCATACCTAAAACACAGTCATTACCAGCTTGCTAAAAGAAGTTGATTTTTCTTTTTCTTTTTTTTTTTTTTTGGGGGGAGGGGGGAGGTATTTTAGAGTTGAATGAAAGCGATTCACAGCTGAACGACTTACATATATCAATGATTATTCCAAAAAACTTGGATACATCACCTAAAAATGCAATTACAAAGTATAAAAATTAACTACCATTAATCAATTATCCATACAGCTTTTTTATTTGTGCGAAAAAAAAGATTGCATAAAGCTACTTCTTTTGGCTAGCAATTTCAAATTTACTTTCGTGGCTCATTGGAATTCTAATATAAGGAGAAAGATGGCATAATAAAAGAGAGAAGAAAACTCACGCACTAAACAGAACCTTATGCGATTCGTGGCTCATTGGAGTTCAGTTAGCTATGGCTGAAAAGGCAAAAGGAAAAAAAAAGGGAACAATTTTACTTTCTTTCCTTCATTTTCCCAGCTACCAAAAAGGGGTTTATAATTACTAATTAATGGATACTGATTAGGTCCAAAACAGAAATTAAATTTAAGCCTAACAAATAATAAAAGCTATGTGGAGAACTAACCTCGAGACAGAAATCTCTGCCTTTAAGCAAAACATTTTCATTTTCTTTTGGGTTTCAACAAGAGGGGAAAACACAGAATTGAGGCATTAGATGAGCAGCAGAGAGAGGAGTGAGCTGAAGAAGATTGAACGAGTGAATTCGGCTTTGCTATTAGAGACTGAGAACACGGATCCTGAAGTTTCAATCCTAACTGTACACGTGTCCTCCGGGTATATAGATAGCACGCAATAGAGGTAGAACCAGGGGATTGCGGTGTAGCTCTTCCTCCACTCTGTTTTTATTGATAAAGGTCAAAAAAGCGGCTCTGGCTGGAGATCAGGTGGTTCAATCAGACGGTGGAGATTTAAAGAATCACACCCCCCAATGATATAGGGTTGGGGATTAAATCTTCATTCTCATTCATTGGGTTCATATCAGATTTGCACCCTGAGTTTAGGTTTGTTTTTCAGCGTGACCCTCGATTTTAAATTTGATCAAATACCTTTCATACTTTGGGAGTGTTTTCAAAATGCCCATTTCATCCAAAATGATGGGATAATTTTGTCAGAAATTTTATAAATAAGACGATTTTATTCCAATAAGAATATAAAATGAAAAAATAAAATATGAAATTTAAACTCAATTTTAACAAATTAGGTGAATGAACCTTATAGGTAAGAAATTTAAATAAAATAAAATATAAAAAAAACAATTAAATCTGACTGTTAAAAAATATAATAAAATCTTAGCCATAAATTTCAAAATTTCGACACTACCTTAATAAAAATAATAAAAAGAGATTTGGAGATTTAAAGTCAGTTGTTTTATTATTTTTTTTTAATAATCAGATTTAATTATTTTTTTTTGTTTTTTATTTTTTTATTTTTCATGTGCAAAGTTTATCTATATTGATGTGATGAGAATTTTGACGTCACAGAACTAACACGAATTGTACTTAATGAAGATTTTGATGAAAATCAAACAAAAAAATAAAGATCGTATCAATTTGTTAAAATCAATGATTATATTGATTTTTTTAAAAACTAAAAGAAAAATACACCACCTTAAACCTATAAATATTTACAATTAAGCCTACAAGGTTTTAAGGACAATTTATAAACATTCATGAAAGGAAAAATAAAACCTCAAGGTTTTCGGCCTTTTTCCTTAATCCTTGTAAAAAGGCTAGATCCCTGTAGTTTCCTCTCGAGTGTTAATTTTATCTAATTAAGTCTTCTAATCAAATCTTTCAAACTTTGTTAATATTACCGTCATGTAAGATTGAATCATTTAATCAGCTGTCACCAAAAAAGAGAAAATTATCATACATGTCGGTAGGATCTGACCTGAAGGCTCAATTGAACAAAATTGATAATTGATAAACTTAAATGTTGTAATTAAAAGTCGGAATTAATTTCACGCGAAGGACAAACTACAGAACACCCACGAAACCAAGAAAAGGAAAAAAAAAAATAGGTAGGCTCATTAATACCCACACAATCTTTTTTTTTTTTTTTTACCTCGATACTAAGACCATAGCCTAAGGGCACTTTCATCCATGTCCATATTTATTAGTGGAAATGATCATTTATCTCTATCCATCAATTAAATAAAATAACAATTATTAATGTAACCGTTAATTATTGTAAATGAGAAAGTCAATCGTATATTTTTATCAAATTTAAAGTTTTTTTAATACATTCTGTCCAAATATAAACATGTGCATAGAATCATAATATCATAACAAAAAAATTATATTGTCTTTTAACAATTAAAACTTTTTTTAACCTGTTCATATTATCAAATATTTTAAATAAAACCAACAAACCACAAACCATTATCATCAAATCCTACATAAAAGTTTTCATAAATCACCATCAACAAATATTCATATTAAACACTAAAATATAAATATCCAAAACATCTCAAATATAAATATCCCAAATTAAATTGTAAATAAACAAATTGGTTAAGGGAATAATTAGTATTACACAATGATGAGTGGATGGGATACTGCATCCGCAATCCATCCACTCCCATTGCGGTTGATGATTTTCGCATCCACATCCGCCATTCATCCGCTAAAAAAAACGTCAACCAATTGAATCGGGTGAATCGGTTATTGTCATCCCTAAATTGGGAAGCATATGATATGTTCGAGATCAGATTGGGGGTAACTGATTCCAAGTTGTTACAGAATTATATGCAATAGAAGGATCTGCTGCTTTAAAGAGAATTCATACACAATTTTCTAGCATTCACTAATTACCCTTTCAATAAGTTCATACCATTTTACACTGAGAATGCATGCTGCCAAACACTGCTCCCCTGCAGTCCACAGCAAGATAATCTCTCAATACAACAATAATTTCAGGGGTAGTCAGGGACCAAACTACCTCCTCTTTAACGTAGTGAGGTTGCCGCTGATTGGTGTTTTCTCCTCCTTGAATGGTTGAGTTGATGCATCGGATAGACTGGGCAACCTTGAAACACTACCCTTCCCTTTTCTGGCATTTGGTCCCAGCTCCTCTATCATAAATTTCCACCCATCAATCGGTCTCCTCCGGCTAAATATGTGTTGCTTAATAAAACTAGCTATCTGCATAAAAATTTCAAAAAACCTAAAGTATGAAGGTAACCAACAGCACGAAGGGTCAGAGAAGAACTTAATATGAAAGATGGATAATAATACCAACAGATTGGAATAAAATCAGGGTATAGAAACAAAAGTTTGCATGATGTTGTTTGCTCAAAGAAATGGTAAATTCACCTATATCCTACTGATCAACCTTTGTAGGTCTGATTCCAAACTTGCTCAAAGAAATGGTAAATTCTGAAAATGTTGTTTGCAACCATGATGATGCAAAGATAAATGGGTATTTATAAAATGACATCTGGCTCGAACTCTATTAAAGACAGGGTATGAATTCCTTAATTTCCATACTACCCAAATGACATAAAACAGAATTAAGATGATTGAAATGTAAGATAGTGTACTCATTTCCTTGATGGCCATATTGAGAACCTAAAGTCTTTATTACAAAATAGGGGGAAATAAAAGAAATTCTACACAGAATACATAGCATCATCAAAAGCAATATCACCTCATTTTATTTTTCGTAGCATTTGAAATAAAAATATACCGGGCTCTCATAGCTTTCTGAACTGTAAAGTCATTATCAGCAATTTCAGGAATTGACAACATGTAAATTTAGATTTGGCTTTCAATTTGAGGATTTTGGAGAAAGCTCCATTTAACATGACAATCTTGAGCTTTGAGATGATGTGTAAGATTCTTATTTTCATGCGCTCACCAAGCACCCAACTGGCTATTAACACAAATGTATAAATAAGGTGGAAAAATACGCATCCAGAAAGACATGTCTAGTTAACAATTTCTAAATTATATATAGAATTTGGTGACAACGCTGTTTATATCCTTAATGAAATTCATGTCAGCTGTGATTTTATTAATATGGTTTCACGAACTTCTGCCAACAAATAATTAATCAATACCACCAGCAAGGGCACTCCTACCAAGAGGCAGAGTGACTGCACAAATTATGACACAAAATACTCCATTTCTTTTTTACCCATATTCCTCCCCCCCACCCCTCTTTTCCCCTCTGAAAGATCCTATGCAGCACACTGGCGAAGTAAAGACCAGGGACTGCTGACACGTTGGACCAAACATAAGAAGATCTATTTTAAAATGTGCCAACTGTTTGACTTATAAATGAAGTTCAGCAGGCTTAAAACTTTTAAGTTTTTTTTTATAAATAAATTTTTTTATTAGAAAGACCTCAAGAAGATGTAACTCAAAGGCAAAGACTATTTACAATGAAGAAACTCCACAAAATCTAAAAAATCATCATTACTTATAAGAAAAATTCCTTTAAACCACAAAATGAAAGTATTGAATCAATTATCTCTAATATTTGCAAACGATCTTTCTATACCATCAAACGCTCTCCGATTTCTCTCTCCAAACAATCCACCAAATAGAATGTGGAATTAGCTCTATAGCCTTCTAAGTATTTTTGGAGACCTTAAACAACTCCACGCCCTAATTTCATCTCTCACAAATCCCAAAACCACCCAAGAAATTCTCATAATTCTATAGGCCATCTCCTACAACCTCTTAGCTACAGAACAATCCATCAAAAGATGATACACGTATTAAGCACACTCCTTACAAATATAGCATCTATTAACAATTATTTCCCCTTTTTTTTTTAAGATTGTTGATAGTGAGAATTCTATCCCAAAAAGCCTTTCATAAAAAAAAAAATTAACCTTCTTTGAAGTCCGGGCACACCGAATACTTTTCCAAAGGAAATTGGGCTGGTCGCTAGTAAGGTAAAACTTTTAACTGAAAAAGGGAGAATGTAAATATTCCGACAGATAGAAATATTGGAGTAATGCTAATCATCCATTTGTTTCATATACACTAGCGTGTATTGATCAGCAACAAATTTCTAATTCCGTTAGAAAAGTCTTGTCAAGATTTTTATGAGAAATGATCAAATGTACATAACCAAATAATAAATTGGGAAAATAGTGTTGAGCTCTACAACAACTTCATGAAAACGGGGTACATTTAGTATTGAAAAATATTTTTTATTTTTATTTTTATTTTCTGATAATAAACGTACCCTAAAACTCTCTGATTAGATCCTATTATGACCACAGACATCTTTACACATGTTTTTTAGCCCAGCTACCTCTCATTAGTTCACCAATGATGTTAAGATCGTTTCCAACCACAATTCTAATTCGTAAACACAAAATCCAATGCATATATTCACCCCTCAAATATGTTCAATTATTCTTCAAACACAAACTATGTTAAATAGAATGAGGTATAGGTGTTGGACATGTACATGTCCCAGTGTCACTCCTCTGTTTTTTGTAATTTGTCATACCGGAGTGTGGTGTCTGTTTGGCTAAAGTGAAAAATAAATGTAAAATAGAACACAAATACCCCATTTACGCGCCCCAAAATCAATTAAAACACACCACATTAAAAACCAATAAGCAATTCAATCAGACCCAATCAAAACAAAACAAGAACCGCTCTACCAATCACCATAAAGAACCCAAAAAACAATATATAAATAAACAGAGAAAGCAAGAACATACTCAGAGCACCTATCGAGCAATCTCTCAATATCATTTCCCCCACCAACACCTGAATCCCCCAACTTAGCCTCCTCTTGCTTTTCAATCTCCTTCACCCACAACCAGGCATGGGTCCTCTGCTTCTTCAATCTATAATCTTTCTTTATAGTCTCCAAGTTGTAAAGCGAGTGGCCACCCCCGCTCTCTTTTCCCTCCTTCCCCTCTTTGTTCTTTGGCGCTATTCGCCTCTCGTTCCAGTTCTCATTCATGTCCTCTGTTAGAAAAATAAAGAGTGATTGGAGAAGAAACTCTTGTATTATTGATGTATATTATTGAAGTTATTGTGAAAGACGAATACAAGCCTATATATAGGCTAAGAATATAAAACCTAATAGAAATAGGAAACATAGGGTTTATAATAAAACAGGAAACTAAACTAATTAGGAAACTAATACATATGAAACTAGGAAGCTAATATTGCAGTAAGAATAGGAAATATCTTTTAACAGCCCCCCTCAAACTTAAGGTGGTAAAATGGATGCCAACTTGAGTTTGTAAACTGAATCAACGAAGCACAGAAAAGACGAGTGACAGGCAGGGCCCGGAGCGGAATCACGGGTGATGACTTGGCAGGACCCGAAGCGGAATCTCGGGTGATAACTTGTTGCCTCTGCTGATGCTGATGATGCTGCTGCTGATGATGTTGCTGCTGATGATGCTGCTGTTGATGCTGATGGTGCTGATGGTGATGCTGTTGATGTTGATGGTGATGTTGCTGCTGATGATGCTGAGAGAATCATGGGTGATGACTTGGCAGGACCCGGAGCGGAATCACGGAGTGATAACTTGCTGCTGTTGCTGATGCTGATGATGCTGCTGGTTATACTTGTTGAAATGTGACTTGGGATTCGGCGGTTCCACAAGATGGTGATGGGGCAATAGATGCAGCTCGTGTTTGAGTTGTTGTTGATGCTGGTGATGCTGATGCTAATGCTGTTGATGCTGATGGTGATGGTGATGCTGCTGCTGATGATGCTGAGAGAATCATGGGTGATGACTTGGCATGACCCGAATCAGAATCACGGGGTGATAACTTGCTGCTGCTGCTGATGCTGATGATGCTGCTGATGCTTGTCGAAATGTGACTTGGGATTCGACGGTTCCACAAGATGGTGATGGTGGAATAGATGCAGCTCGTGTTTGAGTTGTTGCACAATATGGTGATGCTTGCTGAGAGGTGACTTGGGAGTCAATGGCTCCCTGAGATGGTGATGGTGGTGCTGCATATGCAGCCTGCGCTTGAGTTGTTACACGTGCTAGTGATGCTTGCTGAGAGGTGACCTGGGATTCAGTGGCTCCACGAGATGGTGATGGTGTTTGAATTGGTGCACAAGATGATGATGTTTGTTGAGAGGTGACTTGGGAGTCAATGGCTCCTTGAGATGGTGATGGTGGTGTTGCAGATGCACCCTGCGCTTGAGTTGTTGCACGTGTTGGTGATGTCACAGGTTGTTGAGGTGGCGGTGGAGATAGTGTGGCCGGAGGAGGGGATTGTGGAGGTGGGGATTGAGTTGAAGGTGGGGTTGGAGAGGGGTCTGGTGGAATAGGGGCATAGGTGGGTTATTGAGAATTTTGGTGGGGGTTTTAATGGTTGTTGGGTTCGTGGGACAAGGCTCCATTGTAGTTTGATTAGTGGCTAGGTAAACCGGGTAAGTGGGATGAAGTGATGGATAAGTGCTGACATCAGCATGGCTTGGGGTTTGAAGGCTGATAAAGATAATGACGTCGTGGGGCATAGGAGGGCTGGTGGGTGCTCTGACATCAGCGTGATTTGTGGATTGAAGGCTGGGAAAAACAACAACGTCGGCGTGAGTCATGTAGGCTGGGTTTAAAGAAGGCATAATGGTATGTGCGTGGGGGGATGTTGATGCTGCTGCTGATTTGGTTGTGTTTAAAGGGCTCTTACCAGATGGGAGAGAGGTGGCAATTATGCTGAAGGTGGAGGTGAACTCCCTGGCGGTTGTGGTGATGGTGGGGGTGATGTAGGTGAAACAGGAGGAGGAGGAGGTGCTGCTGTATCATCGCCATAGAAGCAGCTGGGTACTGCATAGCTGCCATCCACTGTTGCTGTTGCTGTGAATGCGGTACCCACTGTTGATGTGCTTGATGCGGCTGCACTTGCTGCTTCGGTGGGTTGCTCAGATCAGGACCATTAGTCGGCTGCATCTTGATCTGATTGATTGATTGCGTATAGTTTCTTCCTTACAAAAATCAGAATAATTTCACTCTCCCTCTCTCCTTCTCTCTCTCCAATAAGAGTACGTTATGGCGAATTGGAGGAGTGCTGAGAGAGAGAGCGAGGGCAGAAGTTTGAGAGAGAGGGAGGGTAGGGGTTTGAGGTGTGCTGCTGTAGGTGCCAATGGGGTGAAGGTGAAGATTCAGCAGGGGTTGGTGTGGTGATGCTAATGTTGCTGTTGCTGACTCACGGGTGATTATTTGGTAAAGATTATAATAGTATATAACAAGAAGGAAAAAGAGATTATGTTCGGGCGAGCTGTATGAGGTTATGTCTGGGTGGGCGGCTTAAAGCGAGCGGTATGAGGTTATGTCCTGGCGAGCGGCATTAAGCCGCCCGCCGAAATTGCAGAAGCTCAAAATGCGATTCTCAAAATAAGATCAATAGCTCTGATACCATGTTAGAAAAATAAAGAGTGATTGGAGAAGAAACTCTTGTATTATTGATGTATATTATTGAAGTTATTGTGAAAGACGAATACAAGCCTATATATAGGCTAAGAATATAAAACCTAATAGAAATAGGAAACATAGGGTTTATAATAAAACAGGAAACTAAACTAATTAGGAAACTAATACATATGAAACTAGTAAGCTAATATTGCAGTAAGAATAGGAAATATCTTTTAACATCCTCAACAAACGCCTTGGTCTCTGCTTCGACATCTGATGGGATCACCACCGTCGATTCCGTTGACGGGAAGTTGACATCCGTCTCCCACGGAGCTCGGTTCTTGGCTGTGAGGTCATCTGGTAGCCAAGCCGATTCCCCGGCGTCATTCCATTCTTCGTCGCCTTTTCTGGAGCTGGCGGGTGGCTTTGTGGACATATAATTGAAAAGGGTCGTTGTTGAATTCAAATGGGTTTTGGGATTGTTGAAGAAATCTTATGAACGGGGTTCGTTTTTGCTGTTTTGGTGATGGATGTTGCAATACGATGAAAGGTATGCATTTTTGTGGTTAACTCAGCTTGGAAAAAATGCTATTTAAGTTTATTATTAATATTGTTTTACGATTTAGAGCAACGAAATGAGAGAATAACGAAAGCATAGATCATCTTGGTAAACCAGTGAATAACAATCTAAACAGTTCACGATTGCTTAAAACCCTGTAAAGAGGAATTCTTGGCTGCACCCGGAGAAACTTTAGTGGAAATATTTTGGAACTTCACTTGAAATACGTAGTTATCATTACTAATAAAAATACTAAAAATTACCAATCAAGATTTTACTTATGCAAATTTTTAATTTGCACCCAGCCAAGAATTTTTCACCCTCATAAAGAGAGAGAAATAGAGGTTCAAGCTGGACGGGACCCGGAATGACCCGATTGATTAATAGTTGGGTTGGGCTCAAGCGCCTAAAAGGCTAAAAAACATGGACCTTATGTTGGCTCAATAATAAAATAGGGTTAGGGTTTTCTAAATTCAGAGAAAAATCTATTAAATTCTCTTGCACGCTGACTCTGTTTCTTCAAAACCCTAATTTTCGTCTTCTACATTTACATCCGTCTGCGTGAAGATTTAGCGCACCCGTTGGTAAAGAAGCATGGTGCACGTTTCTTTTTATCGCAACTGTAAGTGGTACATTGTCTCTGTTATTGGTTTTTTTTTTTTACTGCATGGTTATATGTAGTTAATTCCTTGTTATTTTTCTAATTTGTTTCATTATTTTTTTTTCCTTTTTTTACGTTTTTACTAGCTTGTCTATTAGCGTTCTTTATGCGTTTTGGTATGATGTTTGGATGCTGAGCAAATTGAGAAATAGAAAATAAAATAATAAGTTATTTCATGGTTATGCGACTCGTTTCCTTTGAATTATAACATGTAGCTTAGTGAGGCTTAGCTGAGAGGATATGTCACGCGTTCGAACTAAAGGAGATTTTTTGGATTTGAAAGCTTTGCATTTTCGTAGCCCAGCAGGGTGTACTGTTCAGTGCTGTGTTCAAGTCTGATAATTTGAGATTTCAATAATAAAAATTGAGAAATAGAAAATAAAATAATAAGTTATTTCATGGATATGTGAGTCGTTTCCTTTGAATTATAGCATGTAGCTTAGTGAGGCTTAGCTGAGAGGATATGTCACGAGTTCGAACTAAAGGAGATTTTTTGGATTTGAAAGCTTTATATTTTCGTAACTAAGCAGGTGTACTGTTCAGTGCTGTGTTCAAGTCTGATAATTTGAGATTTCGATAATAAAAATTAAAAAAAAAATCCTCATATCTGTAGCGAGAAACTGATGATACTATTTTTTCTAGTTCTTCTAATCACTAGATTAAGCTTAGATGGTCTTGTATTGTATCTTATATAGTTGGGCATCTAACTGAGAACCCACTTGCATAGACGGGAAAACTTTTAAGAAGCCACGGCGTCCATATGAAAAGGAACGTTTAGATGCTGAGCTGAAGCTTGTTGGAGAGTATGGGCTTCGGTGTAAGAGGGAGTTGTGGAGGGTTCAGTTTGCTCTAAGCCGCATCCGTAATGCTGCAAGGGAGCTTCTCACTCTGGATGAAAAGAATCCCCGCCGCATTTTTGAAGGTGAGGCCCTTCTTCGCAGGATGAATAGGTATGGGCTCTTGGATGAGAGCCAGAACAAGCTCGATTATGTCTTGGCGTTGACTGTTGAGAACTTTCTTGAGCGCCGTCTCGAGACTCTCATCTTCAAGTCTGGGATGGCCAAGTCAATCCACCATGCGCGAGTGCTTATCAGGCAGAGGCACATCAGGTATAAATTGTTATTTTCCCTGAAAATTGAAGAAAAATTATTACTACCTCTGGCTATGAAGCTTTTTGTAATTCAAGAATCTTTTAATTTTATGTCTTTCGGTGTTTATATTCAATCTGCTGTGTGTAGATTTATACTTTCAGTCACTCATATGGTTCTGTTGGCTTGTCTTCCCCCTATCGTCTCTCACATTTAGCGCTGAAAAGTTGGAATGCAGATATGATTCGACTTTTCTTCTATTTAGGAGCTTTACTTTATTTGTTAAAATCTTGTTAGGGGTACAGGAGGATTCCTCTAATCTTCTGCTGGTTAGCTATTTGTGTTTATTGTCTATTGGTGAAGTGATAGAAGTTGTTGATGTGGAGATCAAAAAGGGTGTAACATGAAGTAACCTAGCATAGTTAACAGCCTGAGATGAGTTCTGATTAGATGTTGTGCAAGTCATTGTGGAGGTTTCAGGAGATTTCTTCATATTAAAGTGCTGATCTTGGAATTTTGAGAAATTAGGGGAAAATAGAGAACACTATGGGATGATTACGATTTGTTACTGATATATTTTGCAGCAGATTTATTTTTTGGTTTAATTTTGCAGTGAATCACTATGAAAAATGGTAAACGGAAAGGTAGATGCCCTGAGATGTTGGTGAGAGGTGTCATGAGAGAGTTCATGTGATTGTAGTGATTCAGGGGCAACTTTAAGACAAATTTTTTTTTTTTTTACTTGGATAATCAAAGATTGCAAAGCGTGTCAACTTAGTAATGTGTATCGTTTCAACAATCTGATGGATTTTTAATTAGAGAGCTTTATTTTTTTTATAAGTAAAAAGATATATTAAAAAGCACCAAGAGGGTGCTACTCAAAGCTAAAGGCTAATTACAAGAAAAGAAATCTACAAAATCTAGAAGATTGCTATTATTTACAAAAAAAAATTCTCTAGGCCAAAAATTGAGGGTATTGAACCAACTATATCTAATAACGGCAAAGGGTCTTTCTTCTCTTTTAAAGGCTCTTCGATTCTTTTCATTCCACACCAACCGAAAAATAGAATACGGAATCAACAAATAAACTTTTTTTACCTCCTTTGACTCCTTTAAACCTCTCCAAGCCCAAACTTTATCTTTCACGGAACCTGCCATCACCCAAGAAACACCCAAAATTCTTTAAGTCATCTCCCATAAGCTTCTAGTAAGGGGCATTCCACCAAAAAATGGAAAACGGACTCAGTACAATCTTTGCAAATATAACACCTATTTACAAGCACTTTTTCTCTCTTATGAAGATTATCTAAAGTGAGAATTTTCTCCCAAGAAGCCTCCCAAACAAAAAAACTAACTCTCTTAGGCACACTAGAACACTAAATAGATTTCCACGGGAAATTAGGAGAACTATCCGAATCTGTTTTATATCAAGAAGGAACCTATAAAAAGATTTCACCCCAAAACCATTTTTTGGACAAGGATTCCATATAGTCGAATCCTCTCTACTCATATCCACCCTAGAGTTATACTAAGTCTCTATAAAACCCATAACGACCTCAACTTCACAATCTTGGATATTCCGAATAAATCATCCCACGCAACCCCCTCATTACCGAAAGAAACATGAGAGCTAATAAGCACTTCCTTGTCTCTTACAATATCAAAAATAGCCAGAAACTTGTCCTTTAAGGGGTGTTCCCACACCAGGTGTCATACAATAGCTGAGTTTCTCCCCATTACCTACCGACATCGACACATAAGGAAGGAAGTCCTCCCACCCTTTTCTAATCCACTTCCGCACCCCCACACCATAAGCCCTCTGAACCTCCTTAGTCATCCACCCGTTAGGATCCACACCAAACTTAGCCTCCACCACTTTCCTCCAAAGATGATTCCTCTCCATGAGGAACCTTTAGAGAGCTTTGTTAGTGAGTTTGGATAAGAAGTTGGTTGATGTACTTATCACCATTAAGTTTGTGGACTTTTAACCTGAAACACTGTTTTGGGCATTGTCTCCCGACCACTACGATATGCAGGCTACGAATCAAGATAGTGAAACAAAAGAAAATGATATGGTCATTGCTAATTCCGTAAAAATGTTCTTGATGCATTGTTCTCACCTTTTTAGTAAGTTGTCTGAATGTTTGTGGGATAGATTCAGATTTTGGATTCACTTAGAGAACTAGTCCTCCTGCATGGATTTTTTTTTAGTAGAGAGGTGGTATGTAGCCCCATGTGTACCTTGGACCCATATGTAATTTGGTTATCCTATGGAGTGATGATTTTATATGACCTTGTTAAGTTTATCGAACTGAATTTTAAGTTAGGACTTTTAGCATGTGAAGTTTTATGTCTAGAGTTTGGTTGAGTAGATGCAACTTAACCGAGGAGAACCACCAAGTGAAACTGATACTTGCCACCACGTTTGTGGGTATAAAATTAATCCCTTCAAAGTGTAGCAGTTGTTGTAGCTATGATTGTAGTGGAGATGCTGGCTCTAATTGCTAGATTAAGTTTTCATAGCTGCAGTGGAGTTAAAGCTCATTTTTTGTAGCATTTCTTTTTCTGTAATTGAATTCCATACTTTTGGTTTGTCTGATTTCTTTTATATTCAGATACGTTTACCTAATTCCAGATTAATGTGGCACTTCAACAGGAAATCAGTGTATTATTGATGGTCGGAAAACATTCATGTTATGTTGAGCTTATGTTGCTTGATCACTCCCCTGTTATGTGGGTTATTCTAACTTACATTAATTTTGTAAACATATAATGGATTGAGCTGGTCGATTTTTAAAGTCTGGAGAACTAAGTTCATCAAGCATGGCAAGTTGGTTTCAGGACTCAGTCCCAATTGCCTAATAATTATGAATTTCATATTACCAACAGTCAACATCATTCCTGGTGTGTTAGAATAGTATCTCGGTCACTCCCTGTGACAGCTACATCTCTGCATTTGGTTTTTTTGTTATATTCACCTTGATCCATATGTATATCTCATCTTTGTCAACTTGTTCTTTTCTTTTTCTTTTTTGTTATTTTTAGTTTGCAGAGTTTGGTCTTTGTTTGTCTTGTTTTTCTTCCCTGGGACAGTCAACTAAGTCTGTTTATTTCGACAATGTATGATATTGTTTTCCAGACGTGATATGTTGTTTGGTTTACAAAGGTTAAGTTTTTTTGGGTAAATCATCTGTCATCTGGTGTGAGCGTTGTTTTTATAAGCCAATTTGTTGAACTTACCTTTGGATGTTGTTTTCAAGGTTTTTCTTGTGTGATATATTTTCTAGATTGATTTATATTTTGGCCCTATAGGGTTGGGAGGCAGGTGGTCAACATTCCATCATTCATGGTGAGGATGGACTCACAGAAGCACATTGATTTCTCACTTACAAGTCCCTTCGGAGGCGGGCACCCTGGGAGAGTGAAGCGAAAGAACATGAGGTCTGCTGCCAAGAAATCTGCTGGTGGAGATGGAGACGAAGAAGATGAAGAGTGAGCCTCATGTTTTGTTAAGAATTCATCTTTAATGGTTATATTAGGAACTAATATCGCTGAGAATTTTGATGAAGCATAAGTGAAGGTTTTTTCTTTTGGCGGATTTAAATCATAGGAAGTTTTGCCTGCATTATTTGTTTAGAATTTGTTATGGATATTTTATGTTATTGTTGTTGAAATATATGTCGATGCCCACTTGGTTTTCATGCCTGAATTGCCGTAGTAATCTCTCCGCAATCAATTGTAGAGCTGCCTGAGTTTTTATCTTGGTAGAAAAATGTTTCACGGTCTAAAAAAATTGCTGTTTTTAGGTCTTTTGGGGTATAAAATGTGATTTTTTGGTAAAAAAATATGTTATTTAACATTTAGAAAATGGCGGAAGATTAATAAGATAATGTTCAATTACCTAAGCAAGAGGAGAAGAAGATAAATTTTTTCTTTTTGGTACACATGGTTGTTCAAAGAGGGAGAAAAATCAGTTATTTTATAAAATGCATTGTTGTTGTTTTGTAGGTGAAAAGGTCTTATTTTGTGTGAAAAAAATGTAGCATTTGGTAAAAAAAGAAAATGAGGGAATCTAAGGTGGAGATGTGAGTTCAAAAGGCAAAAAGAAAGTGAAAATTTTTCATTATGGTCAGCCATATAAGGAGATGAGAAAGATATTTTTTTTGTTATAAAAAAGTAATTTTTTACTATGAGAAAAAGTGAATCAATCAAGAGTACCATGAGGAGGGTGAATAAAATTAAAAATCTTATTGAGTTTGAAATTTGAACCAAAAGTATTTGGGTTTAGAAAAAATTAATGAGTTTTAGATTGAGTTAAAATTTAAATGATGATTTTGATCTCATATTAGTTGAATTAAATAAAGTTCAACTGATATGTCATTGTTCCGCGTACTATTTACAACCTTACTTGAAAGTGGATTTTGAGTCCTACTAGAATGCTTTGATGGTCTATGCAACATTGGCGGGTGACAAAGAGGTCTCGCTTCATGATGCTCAAGACATTAGTATTTTGTTTCTTCAGTAGCCAGCAATCAATTGTAATATTCATAGAACAATAAATTGTAGCCCTAATAGAATTACTGCATTTCTCTCCGCAATCAATTCTAATATTCAAACTATTTCTAATTTATTAGAATGTTTTTTTATAAGTCTAATTTATTAGAACAATAAAGAATGTTAAATTTTCTGATTTGAGTTTTAACAGTGATTCAAAGGATGAGATTAAGTCGTTGTTTATTTTTTAAAATTTGTAAAAATCTTAGTTAAATCAAATCTTATTAAATTATTAAAATTTAAATTACTAGATGATTTAATTTCATTTGATCAAGTTTTTTTTCAAATTTTTAAAAATAAGCATCGGTTTAAATGTGACTTTAAGTTTAGCTAAACAAATCTAAAATTTAATCTCATTGAGATTTCTTCAATTAGATTAAGATGTACACTCTATTTGGAACAAAATATAGAATTCATTTAATTTTCAAATGAATTGAAAATAGAATTCATATTGAAACAAATTTAAATGAATTTTTACATTTGGATTTTTTTTTTTTGTTAATTTGTAAAATTCAATTGAATTTTTGTGTTTAAAATGTATGAGATAAATGAAAAATTCAAAAGATGATGGAGGGAAGGAAAGATAGAAAGAGAGTATTGTAGTCAATATAACTTTTTATTTTTCATTTTGTAGAATTTATTTGTAAATTCTATCGATTTGTATAGAATTTACAACAAACTAACTCAATTTTTTAATAAATTTATTTTGAAATGATTTTCATTGTTTTTTTTCTGAACATAACAAGTGTAAAATTAAAAATAAATTCCATAAAAATTATAAAATTCATTTCTTCCAAACGAAAGTCTTAAAAATTTGTCAATTCGAGATTTAGACACGCAAAAAGGAGAAAAGAAATAAAAATTGAATTTCCATATGAATATATATACCAATCTTTGAAGTATTGAACAATATGGACCCTCCTTGCCACATTTGAGTTGTCTCTAAAAAATTTGTAGACTTGTCAAATAAATATATAATAAAAACAGCTAATAAATTTGAAATAATGCCACCAAAAGAAAAGATTAAAAAAGAAAAAAAATGAATAGCCATGTTTGAATTAGTTCTTTTCTGTTTTATATTTTCAAAACAATGTTTTTAAAAACAATTTTCTTTTGCTTTTCGCTAAATACACATTTGGATATTTGTTTATTGAAAAATTTATTGTTTTAGTCTATTTTTATTGTTTAAGTCTTATCTCATTATTAAGTTACAAATTAAAGAGAAAAAAAAATCTATTATCTACTTTTGAATATATTTTTCATTATTTCAAAAATTATAAAATATAGTTGTAGAAAACATTAAAAAAAATGCTTTCTTAAAAAGAAAAAAATTTATTTCTTAAACGTCAATAAAATGTTTTAAGTTTTAAAAAACACTATCCAATCATACACGGTAAGAAATACAATATCCAAACTTGAGAATCCCACTAATTTCCAAAATTGAAGATAAGAGGGGATGCAATTTCCTATAGTGGGAAGATAAGGGCCAACAAAAGACCATGTTGTAGAATTTAGAAAGCAAAAACACATGTAGTACTATCAAGCCAGGCTGTGTGTGTAAGGAGGACGCCCCGTCTCTCTTAAGTAACACTGTCGTACACGTACTTGGGTTTCTTTTGTGTGGTTTTGGAATTGGAATCTGAAAAAGACACCCAACCAACCATTTCCCCTTCCTAGTTAGTTTTTTTTTATCTGTTCCGCTGTTGGTGTTGGACTAAAAGCCAACTTATATCATATGATGGCATAGTGCAACAGTATTGTCATTCTCCATCTTTCTCACATTTATTTCTCATTAAAGACCACTTACCTCAAACTTCAAATGCCGCCTCTATGGAAATTTATAATTTTTTTTATGTCGGTGATATTAGCTTAAATCATTTTAAAATAAAAATTTACTTTAAAGTGATTCAAGGTTAAATCATTTGTTAAACATGGTTATTGACGTTCATTTATGACATCTTGATTTTATGCCACATCACAAAGCTCAACAAATAATTGATTATTTTATTTTTTTAAATTGATGTAACGAGTGAAAAAAAATATTGTACCACGTGATAGATAATTTTTGATAGATTTATTCTTAATGTTAAAATGAGTGTGAAAAGCCGAGTGTTAATTTAAAAGCGCATTTTTTTAATTAACCCCATGTTAATTTTCATTTTCTTTAATTATGAATTCCATGATTTGTAGGTGAGTATGGGATTTTACTCTATACACTACAAATGAAATTTACCAATTAATATATCAGAGTAAAGTGTTACTAAGTGAAAAGAAAGAAAAGTGAGGAGAAAGAAAAATTTGAGAAGATTTATGTTTTTCATCGTATGTTTGGTTAAAGCGATGAAAAAGTAAGAAGAAATACGGAAAACATAAATTATTTTAGCTCTCATTTTGTAATGTTTTCAATTTTAAAAAAATGAGATTTTTACATGTGAAAAGAAAATATCAATAATATAATTTGTTTTAGTAATCAAAATGGGTAAGTAGGTAGACTACCTCACATACTCGTTATGGAGCATTGAGTTTAAGCACACATAATGAATTTAGAGTAGTCTCCACTGCACTTATGTCGAGACCAAAGCTAAAGACCACTCCGCATTTTGTACTATGAAAGCCTAAGTTTAACACCAATAAACGTATATAGAAAGATTCGAACCTAAACATTTCTAGCAAAATGAACGAACTCTTACCACTGAATCAAATATTTGTTATCAAATGATAAAAAAATATTTTTCACTCATTTTTTCTTTGATCTCAATTTTCTTTTTTTTGCCGATGATAACCTTAAACTTGCACTTCACTCTTTGAGAAAAAGATAAGGTATGAAGATAATAAGGAAAGCAAATGAAATACCGCCATAGAAATGTAGTTGAGAATCTAGAAAAATCACAAGCATTTGTGAACCAAACGGATTGAAGTATGACAAAATATCTCCTAAAGCAATGGTCTCCATAGGTTACAAATGCTTGTTTATGTTACTGCCATTTGTTATTTCCCAATACAATCATAAGTCAATAAATTTCATTTGCTTCTCAATAGTCAATAGCAGAAATATATTGTAAGCCCGTCTCTAGAGAATTTGAGCAAATGTCATTTTACCTTCTAGAATACGATATTAGTTGTAATTTAATTGATTCTTTGTTCTTTTGGGTCGGGGCAATAATTAGTGAAAAGAATAAGTAAATAGACTGTGTACCTTATCTTTGAGTTTTTTTTTAAAAGCTTTTCAAATAGTTTTTACTTTCAAAAAGCAAAAGTTATTATAAATATTTTTTTTACTTGCTTTGTGGTGAATTAAAAATTAAAAACAATTTCTTAAAAAAAATTGATTTAAATCCAAAATAAAAAATTAAGTTTTTTAACTTTTAATCCCATAATAAGTTTTGACACAATTCATCTTCCTAAATTACACTCGTGTGTTAAAAGTATTTACACCATTGTCAATATAAAAATCATCAGCCATTTACTCTAATCAAAATTTAAATATAACAATGATGTATCCATTATTATTAGAACATTAAGATTATTATTTAATATTTGATAATTAAATTTAATTATTAATAAAGTTAATTTGATGGAAGACTTTTTTTATAAAAAAAATTTAAACTACGTAACGGGAGGTAACTCGCTCCCATTCCTTATCCCTCCCATCCATGGTGTGAGTGGGTTTGATCTCTAGTCTTTTGTACAATGATAAACGACTCTATCAACTAACTTAGTTGGCAGCACTCACTCAAAAGAAATTCCTTCAAATAATCAAATGGTACTCATATACCTTTTTTGTAGTAATTTCAACATATAAAAACAGTTTTACAACTTATTTACCAAGCACATCAGTTAGTTTAACAATGTGCTTTTAATACAATTTTTATCAAACACCAAATAGTTTTTAAATTCACAACATTCTACTTAAAGTTGTTTTAGAATAACTTTTGATTTCATACAGCATAATCGAAAGTTAAGAGCATGTTTTGATTGAGTTTTTAAAACTGTTTTCAGTTTTTGAAAGCTAAAATCAGTTTTCAAAAATCATTTTCTAAAACTGTTTTCTGAAAACCCCAGATTGATGTTTTATGATATAATTTTTGAAAAATAGCCCTAAAATCAGTGTTTACTTTTCTATTTCATTCTTCCTCCATGTTATATAAAAAATATTAAATTTTTGAAAATAAATTAATATTAATTATTTTTAAGTATTTAGCAAATATGAGAAATAAAATTAATATAGATTTTAAATTTAAACTCAAAACTAAAAATAATTACAAGGTGTATCAAAACAGTTTTCAAAATAAGATTATCAATATTTCACTGTTTTTTATTTTGGAAACAATTGTCAAGTTACAGTTATCGAAACGTATTTTCTTCAAAAAAATCATAAAACTGTTTTCATATTTCATTTTTGAAAACTGAAAACAATAACTGTTATCTAAACATACCCTAAATCAAACACACTCATAGGCTTTCAATTAAAAAATCCAACTTCAATTTTTTTTCCGTAAATGTTAAAAGAAAAAAAACTAAACAAAAAGGAAAAGTATGTTGAAAAAGAAAGGGAAATCTAGAGAACCAATTCAGCTTGATAAGTTTGGTTGGACAAGGAACAACCTTAATATGACATATACTATGCATATAACACATCATGGAGGGGATATTTTATGTCGGCCAATGAGTTCCGGTGGAGATGCCCAACTACTAAAATGCAATATGCAAGCGGCATTTGCATCATAATGGAAGCCAGAGTCTTAAAAGATTTTTTTCTCTCAATTTTTTTTAAATTTATTTAAAATAAAAAAATAATAATTAATATAAAACTGACAGCGTCACAACTCACACGAAATTAATATATATATATATATATATATATATATATATATTTATCTCAACTAACGTTGTTATTGATTATGATACGCTCATAATATTGTACGAACCTTACTGGAGCCCCATGTACTACAAAAATAAAGAGAGCAAAATGATGGCTGTGTTGGTTGCAGATGACAATTGGGTTTTTTTTCAAAGCATATCCATTAACTTTAGACATTAGGAACTAATAATTTTTCATGCTTTATTTATTAACTGAAATTTAGCTTATTATTATTATTATTATTTATGTTAGAGATAAGCATAGAAAACGATAAATCCGTGGACCTGACTTAAACTGGTATGTTTGGTTGAGGTTTTTAAAAGTTTAGTTGGATTTTGGTCGTGAAATTTTTTAATTCTCTTAGTTTGGTTGGATTATAGGTCAAATTTTTTTTAACTCAACTCGATCATTCTATATTTATATTTTATATATATTCACTTCAAGTATTGATAGATTACATTCATATTTTGTTAACTTAGATTAGATTGCAATATATATTTTGTATGTGTATATATATATATTTTTTTCTTCTTTAAAACTCTCAAATAAAAAAGTTAGTTTTCATTAAAAAAATGTCAATTAGAATTTAAATATGTGAGGATAATGTTTAATTTTAATATTTTTTAGTTGAAGAAGACTGTTTGTTCTGATGAAAGTGTTTATTGTGGACTTTCAATATACTTTCCACTAGCTTGTTGAATTGATTTGATTATTTTATGTTCATTCATTTTATGTTTTTTGCCTGATGAAACTTGGTTATGAAAATTCTATAACCAAATCTACACTGATATTGAAATTTTGAATAATTTGATTGATCAAACACCTTTAAAATATAGTTTTTATTTAATTTTATAGGGTTTGTATGAAATTAAATTTATTTGAATTTTATGTGAAGTAATTTGAGGTACTTAATTTATAAATGATGGTTTGTAAGATTTAATAAATTCTTGTAAGAATTTGATTTTAGATCTAATGAATGATGAATTATTGTAGTAAAATATTTTTTCTTACGTAATATGTTTGTATTAATTTTTAAGTGAAAAATACTAAACCGGACCTAGACCGATTTGAATGAATTAAATTAGATTAAAATTAAATAAATTCATATATTGAATTGAATTGAGATTTTTTTAATTTAATATAAATAAAAACTTATGTTCATCTTTATTTTCGTAAAATGACAAGTGAATTATCGACTAAATTAATCGGGAGGCGATTGAATTTTTCTAATCAAGATAATAAAAATCTTCATCAATTAGAGAAAAATAATGTTTTAAACCATGGGATCGTAGCGGGTACGGCACGGCACTTTTGTTGTCACCCTTTTCTTCTACATTGATCTTGACTTGAGTGAAACATTATAATTGGATTTCAAAATTTAAACAGAACCGGCCAACCTAAACAAACACGCCATTATTGAATTATTTGTTTTGCCTAAATTGGTAAAAATGGATTAGTTGATTTAAGAATTAAGATGCTCTTAAACCTTGTTTCTAAGCCACTAATCATCTCTCATGTTGCAAATATGCTTTATCCTCATCAAGTGCCACGTGTTTTGCACAGTTTCGCTTGTCTTTTACATTTGAAGATGAGTGTGTAATATTCTTCAATAGACTCCAAAGAGAGAGAGGGCTGCAATGGCTTGCAAGAAGATAAGAACTTTCCCTTACATAGAATTTCAAAAATCAAACATGCATCGGAAACAGAGGTCTCGAGTACAGATAACACGAACACAAATTTAATAAATATGAATGAAAATTATGATTAATCTCAAAAAAATAGTTTAACTATAAAATAGTTTCAAAGTTCTTTTTTATATTATCAATTTGAATTATCTTGAGACTAAACCGTAAAATTATTTTTATAAATTCTTTAAACCGAACATGAATGTTTATTTTTAACCCGTTAAAATCATATTTGTCTTTAAATCATCAAAAAAATAAAGTTAATATGGTGCAAATAAATTAACCTATAATACTATTCCATAATTGAAAATAAAAAATCAATATAACTCAAAATTTAAACTCAATCGAGATGTTCTAACATTTAAGTGGTGAAGATGACATGATTAAAACAATGAAAATGACGCATATGTCTAAGTCTTTTTAAAATTAAATCGCATAGATTTTTTGTAAATTTTTTAGATAAAAAATGAATAACTTATTTTTGATCCATCAAAATCATGCTCGTCTTTAATCCATAAAAAATGAAATAAATTAATCTTTAATACCACCAGATAATTGTAAAAAAAAAAAATCAAAATGATTCAAAATTTAAACTCTAATCGGGACGCTCCAACGTTTAAGTGGTGGGGATAACATGATTGAAACAGTGGAAATGACGCATATGTCCATATCTTATCATGAATGATCATCACAGAAACGAAAGCCTCCCATAATCCCAATTGCACCATCAAAACAAAAATATGCGTTATATGGTGATGGCAGACAAAGTATAGCCAACTCAGCATCTCACATCAACTTCTGGACCCCACCCGGGGGCCCCCCGAAATTGCCTAGTTGCACTCAATTATTCAACCCACAAAATAAAAAAGGCAAACGGAAATCCAAGTTGTTGCTGTTCATTAAGTGCTTTTTTTCTTTTTCTTTTTCTTCAAGTACATTAATATTTTTCCTATTAAATAATATAATTTTTTCCAAAAATATGTAAAGTAAAAGCTGTGATTTACATCCTCTTATTTCGTTCAGCCAAAAAAATGCTCTTGTTTCTATCTAAAAAAGTCATATTGTTTAGTTAAATAAAAAAAATAGAAAAATATAACTTTCACTTGATTGGATTGAAGAGGGAAAAGAATAAAATTCTTAAATTATAATAAAAAGTTATAGTAATACCCTTCACTACTAAATAAAGAGACTAAATAAGAATAATTTTTTTTTTATTTTGATTAAAGTAAATGTACCGTTTGAAAGTGTTTATCAAATGATTTATTTTTGTATAAACAAAAACTAAGTTAAACAATAAAAAATAGTTTTTAAAAATAAAAAAAAAATCTAAAAATTTATTGTGTCAAAACAATTCATTGTCACGTGAACATAGAACAATTTTTTATTCTGCAGGTGTTTTATCAAAATTACCATATACTAAAATTATTGACAAGTCAAACCATAAGGTCTTGTTTAATAATAAAAATAATTTTGGTTTATAAAATGGATTTAAAATTATTTTTGGTAAATAAATACAGCTTTTTTAAAAAAATCAATTTTTAAAAATAAAAAATATTTTATAAACTATTTTTTATAGTAATCTAACTTAAATTCTATTTATAAAAAAAATATTTCAAGTATTTCATAAACTTTGAAAAAACTGTACTCTTCTTACTTTACCTTTTTTTAGATATATAATTTTATTGAATATCTTTGTACGTACATTATGCCTGAAAACTGAAAAGAGGAGCTAAAGGTATCCAATGAAATCCAAAGTGGTTTATATGTGAGGTCACAGTTAAGGTGCGCAATGCGCAGCTAACGGCGCATGTTAGCATATCGTGCTAAATCGCCTTCGGTGCTGATGGTGAAAGATTGCTACCACTTTTTGAACTGCAAGGAGGACATGACAACGGTTTAAAAAAAGTAAAGAGTACAAGCAAAAGTACTTTGGTATTATTATCATCAACCCATTTTCATTTTGATTACTGTTTTAAATGTACCCTTAAATTTTAAAATCCTTCAACTAAAACTCTATTTTAAGGAATGTTTTCATTTATATTCACGATTAATTATGTGATCATTTAAATGTATAAAAAATAAAAATATTTTCTTATATTTTTAATTTTTTTCCTAAATTAATGTTTTAATGTAAAGAGATAAAATAAAAGAATGAAGGACATTTTTAAATTTTCATATTTTAATGGTTATATAAGTTAATTGTGAATATCACTTGTGTGTAAATATATAAATACCATATCAAATTAAATTGAAAATGTAACAAAAAAAATGATAACAAGTGAAAATACTCTTAAAACAAAGACATATTTGATCGATTTTGAAACGTGGATTGAGATTCTCTTCGTTTGGATTTGTTTTTGTTTGGGTTCAGTTTACAGTGAAATGAGTGTCCAAATCATTCAAAAGTCAAATCATGTATTAGGATTAAAACATTATTATTTTTAGGATCAAAATACACTTGTGTCACGCAAGCAAAGTGAGAAAATTTTTGGAAATAATTTTTTTTTTAAATTAAAAAAATAATGTCGAAATTATTCATTATCAAGGCTGTCGAATCGTGTAGCTGACGATAATCGAAAAAAATCCAAACAAAAAAGATCAAAATCTTTAAAATGTGAAGAGACGTGAAGAAGACCTTTGATAATCTAATAATATATCTATGAAGAAGAATGATTTTTAGGTGGTCACATTAATAAATCAATTAAATATTTATAAATTATTAATATATAATTATAATAAATACATTAATTACTTTTTTATTCATCATTAAATACTTTCAATTATGTTTTCTTATTTAATATGATATTTTTGTTTATTTGAAAACAATATAAACAAAATAAAATCTCTCATCCAATCATCCCATCCAAGTTATTTTAGATAATTTTTTACCATCAATTTTGAGCGATCATAAGACAACTAAATTGATTATATAAAACCAAAATTTATGTAATTATACTTAGAATTGTTTCTAGAACGAAGTATGTTATATTTATTTTAACGTAAATTTATAAAATATAACGGTGAATGGGACACCCTGCCGTTAAGGGCAATAATAAAAAAGCAAAAGGCATGTCCTTGCAGCGAAAGCAAACAGTTCAAGTTATAGCCTTTTTGGTTTCTGCTAAGGGGACAAAACCGTCTTCACACTTCCATTAATTGGTGCCCATATCAATATCGATGAAAAATAATAGAGAAATAAGGAATCGGATTTGGAATATGAATCACTTTGATTAGTTCCACTACAATTTTTAACCTTCTAAACAAAGAAAACAGAGGACAGTGGGATACTTTTAATATTTTCACAAAAGGAGAGGGGCATCAAAATGAAAACACGAAAATAGCCTTCATTTCTTTCAATTTTCTCCCACTCTTTCTTTCTTCTTTTTTTTGTCCTTCGAACCCCTTACTAATCTTTTCTTTTTCCCTACCAAATTGCTACATGAAGAGTTCAGATTGCAACAAGGTGTAGTAGTTAGCAGCCTCATCTTCAAGATCCCATAAACCATCACACAAAGAAGAGAACCCATCTCCAATTTCACCTTTATCAAGCCCTTCCTCCACAAAATCAAAGACACCCATCTCTCTATTTGGGATCCCAAGCTCATCATCAGATGCTTGGAGCAAATGCCTTATCACCCTCTCCTTTTCATCTTCCTCATCTTCCTTCAACATTGTTGAAGATGATGAAGAAGAAGAAGAGGAGGAGGCAGTGGTTGTGAGGTTTTCTTGGTCATGCTGATCAGTATTTCCTGTTGAGTCTGGGCAAGGAAGAAGGTCAAAGCTGGAGTCAGAGGAGAGTTCTTGTTGAAGGGTAGTGATTAAAGAGGACAAATCCTGGTTTGGCTCATCTTCCTCTGCTTCAAGTAAAGAGAGTATTTGGTTATATGACTTGTGGCGCTTTGTGATTTCTTCTATTTGTGTATCTGTTTCTTCTTCTCTCTGGCGCTTTAATGGTGTTGTCTCTGCCATTATTTTGAGAGCTTCTATCTCACAGAGAGAAAGAGAGGGAAAACAGAGAAATGGAGAGGATGAATAGAAAACGATGGGATGAGATGCGATGAGAGAGGAAGGAGGATTGAATGGTTTATATAGAGAGGAAAGGAAAGTGGAGTTCCGGTCAAAATTGAATGAAAATAAAGAAAGCAAGAATATTTAATTGCAATATTAATTAATTAATTAATATCTGAGAGAGAGATTCTCTCAACAAAAAGAGAAAATAATATATACTCTAAAAAGGATGTGATTGTTGTGTTCATTAGTTGGTACTCTCCTAATATAGCCGTTGGATTAACTTTTCGATGTTCTCGATGAGACTCAACGGTTGTGAATATAAGGTGAACGTTTGCACGAAAAGAAAGATATCAAAGCTCAAAAGATAATGACAAAAAGTGAAAGAAAAAAAGAGAAGCGGAGTGTGTGTTTTAAAAAAGCGCTTACACTGGTTACACACAAGTGGCAAATCTCTTTTAAAAATAATAATTATTTTTTTTCTTTACTTTACTGGTCCAGGTTTTAAGAGATATATATATATATATATATAAAGAATTTATTATTATATTATATTATAGTATTATGTGGTCCCCTGATATTATTGGACCGTAAACGGCTACGTGATTTATGATTGAACCTGTTTGTTAGCTAGATTTAACTAATGGTCCCCTTGGTCTACTTGTCGCTTTTTCTTAAAAAAATTATTTTAAAATTACTTGACGGTAAAAGTTAATATATTAATATTATTTTAATAAATTTAAAAATAATATAATGTAATTTATTTTTAATTTAATTAATAAAATTAATTATTATTATAAAAAAAATTAAATCTCGTTTACATGATAAAATTACAATAAAACCAAACGATACGCTCTACACGTGTGTAAACATATTAAAAGAAAAAAATGCACTTAAAAATCAATTGTTCAAGAAAATAAGTGAGTTTTTTGGAAAATGACAAATAAAATTAAAAAGATGTGATAAACAGAGGTTTTAACTTTATGGCAGATTGGCAGCAGGTAAAAAGACATGGGATATTTGTCACAGTACTAGCTTGTCAATTGTCATGGCACCAAGCCAAACCTTACTGAATTAAATATCTCTAGGTGATTTGATATGCAGAGAGTTATGATGATTAAAGAGACAGACAGACAGACAGACTAGGGTATTTTCGTCATTGTATTAGAAACTTTGAACCGCCACAAGACAAGACTGGTGAATTTGGATCATGATGACGGGATTACATTGTTTGGTGCACCATCACACGTTATGGGGTTTGCCATTGAGGTTCTACGAAACTTCTGAATACTGATTGGCTCAAAGAAAGCTTATCTTCGATGAAATAACGTTAACATATTAAATATTTTTAAAATTTATTTTAAAATATTTATATATTTATATTATTTTATCAAACTTGAAAATAGTAAACCGAAATTTAACCTAAAAAAATAAGAGGACACTTCTATCTAATCTTATACGGGGAAGCTTATATAGACTACACGTGCCAGGATTCACGGTTTTTCTTGGAGAGAGAAAACAACAAACTTATCATATTAATTATTTTTAATTAATGTGATCTTATATATAAGTAATATAATAATTAATTTATTATAAAATAAGTTTGTATTTTTTTATTATTTAGAATAATTCTTGATTAGATTTGGTATAAAACCAAATTTTAGACCCAAATTTTAGATCCGTCCGAAATTTTATTGATAATTTTAAAAAAATTTATTAGTAATATTATTTTTTAAACTTCACATTTATAATAATATTATTAGTAAAATTTTTTAAAATTATCAATGAATTTTTTAACGGATGTTTAACTAGATATTTTTTGTTTTATTCATACATAAGTCTACAACATACTTAAAATTAAAAAAAAAAATAACCTATATATAAATTAAACTTAAACCCCCATGATTTCAAATTTAACCGGCATCCTTTTCTTTTGCTTGCAGCCATAAACAATAGTGGCTAATATATTAACAGGGGAAAAGCTAGCTGTGAAATAATTCATAAAAAAATATTTGGTCATAATTTTTTAATATAATTAATTTCCCACTTGTTGTAAATTTTTGAACAAGGAATAAACTTATTCAAAGATTATTTTTGTTTTAGAATTAAAATGAAGGCACAAAGTCATATTGATTATTGAATACTACTATTTCTTAAGAAATTATTGTTTGAATGGCTAGTGGGAAGAGAAGGTACATCTATCTTGGTTAGTACTACCATTATTCCTCCATATAAGCAAACAAAAACATAACAGCAAAGTAAGGTACAAACTGAGTTTAGGTATATGAATTGAAAAAAAAAACAATTATAGCCCATATATATATATAGTTAATTAAATTAAATCTATCTCAAATTTGGGAGTTTGTTTTCTAATATTAAATTAGAAACTCAATTATAGTCGGTTAGAGTTTGTGCATATTTTATGAGACTAGATTTATAGAATTTTGGATGAATATGAAGTCCCGTTTCTCGGTGGGCGGTAGGGATCTCACTCTCTAGAGAGCGTGCAGGGGTTAGGGGGCAGCACCTCCGAAACTTTTGGACCATTTACATGAGTTGAATTTGATTTTTTACTTGTCGGTTTGGACTTAAGCCTATTAAAAGACGTAGTTTTACAGTAGAACGGAAAATTAATTAAACTATAATTATGACATCTTAAGTTGCATATAAATAATCTTTAAGTACTGAGCATATATAGTAACATAGAGATTTGTGATATCGATAATAAAAAACTTATAACAGGACGTAGCCCTAGTCTTGAGTGAATTTGTGTAAAATTTTTTTTTTCAATTATAATTCGTGTGATTGACAAATGTCGAATCGTTCATAGTTAATTAATCATATTTTCTCAAGAAATTATGGAGAAATTTTAAACGTTAAACCAACCAAATGAAACTTTTTGATCGATTCTCAAGTCGCATATATATATATATATATATATATATATAAATGCGACTTAAGAGAGAGAAAGAATCATTTAAAACTTAATTGTTTGAAAACACCCATTGAAGATAAGATCATTTTAGTACTTTTTATGTCAGAATTTCAGAATCAGAAGAAATATTAGCCCAGTTAAGAGCTGGAAAAAAATTACACAACAAAATAATTTTTTATAATATTGAGGCCAAATGACTCGACAAGGAAAAACACTTCCTATTTATATAATCTAAAGGAATATTCAAATGACTCGATCCTTGCCAGTCTAAACAAAGTGTCATTGTTTTAATTAAATAAAGCATTTTCTAATCTTAGTGATTAAGTTCTCTATAATTTCCATTTAAACAAAGTGTCATTGTTTTAATTAAAGAAAGCATTTTTTAATCTTAGTGATTAAGTTCTCTATAATTTCCATTTAAGAAGACAAAATTCCACGCCGATCGATCGAATACCCTATTTTTTTTGGTCAAATAATCTATGTAGAAAATGTCAGTTTGTGTAAGTTTAAGTACTAAATATGCCATAAATTATGCATTGAGTTTTTAAATGTAATTAATTAATTAATTTGTTCAAGTAATGAAGGGAGGTTCATATATTTTTCTTGTTGGAGTAGCTGGGAAGGGATCTAGATCTCGTGTAGTGTTAACTAAGGACTCTTCATGATTTCTTAATTAATTTCCTTAATTTTGTTGTACAAAGAATCCATTCATTCTCTTTGGAGTATTTTATTGTATAAAGAATTCGTGTGGCGTTAATGTAAATAAATAATTAAGTTTAACAAAAATAATTTGTGAAAGGTATCTTAATTAATAATAATCAAAATTAAGAAATGCTAAGTACATTTTTGCAATAATGTCGATACTACATCGTTTGAGTTATGCTGGATTAACCTTCGTTTGCTTAATTAATGTGTTACTATTAAATATTGAGCTTAAGATTTTGAAAAGAAAAAGAAGAAAAACAAGATGTAAAATAAAGTTAATTCATGTTAGAATCCACTTCAATACTTAATTATAATGTTGAAATCTTTTTATATTAAACCAAATCGTGGACGGTTAAAAAAATTATATGAGTGTCATAGGCAGACTTAAAGGCACAAAAGTCAAAATTTATATATTGTATAAGTTTCGTTCTAATGATAATTATGAAAAATTCGAGTAATAATAAATAGATTTGGATTAAAAAATAAATAAAATTTTTAACGGACCCGTATAACAAGATATTTTTTTCATTGGCCAAATCCGATATTATAAAAAGATCTACAAAAGTGTCGGTGGTTACCTGTATTTTTATCTCAAATATATTAGGTTTCTTGGACCCAAAACCATTTTAACTTTTGCCAAAAATCAATTATGAGACAAAACATGCTCATTGCCTCAATACCAAATGCATGATAAAGTAAAGAAATTAGTATATAGTACGTACAAAGTCCATCATCTGTCAATGTGATCAATCAAACCTAACACCAACGTGATAATGTGTAGAGAGGAGAGACCCATGTGGATGTGGGTACCCGAAAGTGCCATTGCACGTGGGTAAGAGACGGACGGGACCTAATTAGTTTTATAGAACGTGCACCTCCCCCTCAACACCAAAACATGGATCTTGGCTTATAAGTTAAGGGTACGCTTGCCTTAGCTAGCCAACAATTAGAACTATGTCCCTTAATGTTTGAGCTGGCCACACAATAACATTTTGATTAGGTTCATAAATAATAAAAGATTACTAATTATTTTGGTGCCTCAACCACTTGGCAGATAGGACCATTCTGTCCTGTTTGTTGCATGGGCTTTGGGATTTTTCTGTGTTAGTTGCGTGGCTTGATGGTTCAATGTGGAATTATTAACTGACTTGGAGGGGAAGGGGAATGTCGAATTTTTGGTTTGAAAACATTATATATATATATATATATATATATATATATATATATATATTTCTGAATAGTTTTATTTTCAATTGGTAAATTTTGTTATTTTATGATAAATATTTTTGTTATGAGTAAAACAATGATGTGAACTAAGAATCAGTTCTGAAAGCAAGACCCAATGGCAAGCTTTTCACTTCCCAAGTACCTGAGGATCAATCGCAAGCGCCCAGTTGAAATTTAGGTTAGGGATAGAGAAAGAGATGAGAGATTGAGAAGAATTATTATAAAAATAAGAAGCGTAAAAGTTATAATAAATCAAAAAATTAGTACTTATGAAACTAAAAAATTAATATTATAATAAAAATAAACTCAAAGTGGTAAAGTAGATGTCAATTTGAGTTTGTAATCAAATAAAAAAAACACCAATTATAATAAACTTTAATGCATAACTCTGCATGTTGATAATAAGGTTTGATTAAGAACTCTGCGGAAGTAACTCTTCTTCACATGCAAACTCATTTTCTTGCATGTGCCCTCGTTGGAAACAAGAAGAAGAACACAAACGTAGGTCGAGATTGAGTGAGCATTATCGGGGGATATGGAAATAAGATAATTACTAGGGATTCAAGATAGAACTTGAAAATTGACGTGGTGGAACACGTGACAGTTGACTATCGACTGACGTGGCAAAACACATGGCGATGAGTTTGCAATTGACTAGAATAAACCTGGAGCTGAGTTGAACCGAATTAGAAAATGGGCTAAGAGCCGACCTGACATATGTGGGCGCGTGGAGTGTTGTCTCAGCTTGAAATTTTGATGCTTTCTCGATTTTCGACGATCGGATCCCTCTGTGAGGTGTCTTTGGGTAGTAGATATATCACTGAAGAAAACACGTTAAAAAATTAAAATAAAAGAGAAAAAAAATAAGAGTTAATGACCGGACGAGCAACATTAAGTCGCTCATCGAAATTACGGAAGTTCAAAGGACGACTCTCAAAACATGATCAATAACTTTAATATCATGTTGAAATTTAGGTTAAGGATAAAAAGAGAGATGAGAGATTGAGAAGAAATATTATAGAGTTATTATTATTGATGCGTGGTGAAAGACAAATACGTGCCTATAAATAGAGCTTAAAAATATAAAATCTAATAGAAATAAAAAACTTAAAGTTATAATAATTCAAAAAATTAATATACATAAAACTAGTAAATTAATATCACGATAAAAATAAAAAATATCATATATGTTAGTACACCTCCACGTGAAATCTAAGCAATTTCAGCTCAGATCTCAAAGCTTATTATGCTGAGAGCATTAATTATCCTTTACTGCACAATGAAAATGGGTATTTATAGGGGACACAATACCATGGGCCACGTGTCTATCATGGAGACCAAGGTATATCTTTGATACGGTGTGGTTTTGATACTTTTGGAAAGGTTAAGGTCGTCCGAAGGACAGCTTGACGTTCCTCATGCTTCATCCTCCAATCCAAGTCATTCAGAGAATTCCCAACTAACGATTTGTGAGAACGTAAATGTCACTGCTATTCGTTGTTTGTCTTGCTGCATGTATGATACATGTTAGCCTAAGATTGAAGTACATGCCTCTTTTTGAATGTCTCAAATTAATTAATTTGTCAACAATTTTTTTATCAATGAATTTCTTTTCTATAATATCCTGATCAAACTTGGCACACACGTGTTCCTGACATAGAGTTGTAACTCGAGTTCCCTCTTCACTCTATGGTAATGCATCTCAGTGCACCAAAGGACTATCAAGTACCGTTCGACCATGATGTAGCAATGCATTGCCATTTGAGGTATATGTGATGTCTTCTCCCATAGTGACCAAACCCACCTAATCTAGATAAACCAAAACCTAATCTAAGTGGTACAGAGACCTTGTGTGCTATGCTTCAACATTATATATAGATATGCATCATGATTTACCTTATGCTTGGGTTGCATGAGAGTCTTACCTTTTGTTAATGGTTTGTGTTTACATGAACATCTTTTCTACTCATCTAGCATAGTCATGCATTTACATAGGGGCGGAGCTAAGAATTTTTTTTTGGAGGGGCCGAGACTGACAAGAGAAGATAAAGTCAAGACTTTTTTAAAAATTATTAAAATACAATATCGCTTTTAAGTATCATGATAAAATTTTTGATAAAAAAAAAATAGAGGTTAATATGTAACTTAATTATAAATTAGTCATCATTAACGTACATGATTAATTGATAGAACAAACTGGAAAAAAAAAAAAAGACAAAAAGAAGTTAAATCTTCACGTTTTTTAATTGAAATCATCTGTTTTTGAATATTGAGTATAAATCTACTATTATCGTACTGTATATAGTAAAAAATTTCAGCATATTCTTTACAACATAAACGATCAAGTAATAAATATATAAAAGGTCATTCATAGAGTTCATGAAATTTTCTTTAAAACTTTCGTTTTTATAATAATATAAATATTGATTGTGATCTATCATCTAAAATATATTCATGGGAATTTTAAAGTTACAAAAAAATCAACATGTTTTGATAAATTCTAATCTATGATCTAACTCTAGTTTTTCCATACAAAATTTGACAAGTCTTATGTGTTTAAATCACGTTGATGAAATTCTAATCTACGTTGATGAAATATGTGTTTAAATCACACATTAAAGTAATAATTTTTTTTTCTGAAATTATGTGTAATTGATCTATTGCATGAGTTTTACTAAAGAGTAAAATCTAATCTCGAATTTTATTTTTTTAAAGTGTTATTTTAAAAGATATTCTCAAACTCCGTATAAAAAAACTTCGTCTAAGTTTTCTCAAATAAAATCAAGTTAAACTAACTTTAAATTAGCATGTAACAAAAAAGTAATTAACTAAAATTTTATTTAATTGTGTTAGAAGTTTTTCATGAGACTCACAAGTTGTTACACTTGCTTAGTACATTTTTTCCTACTTAAATATTAACGGTTAAAGTTGTAATTTAAATCTTTTTTTATTTTATGAAAAATGACAAGTGATTTATTTTTAAAAAAAAAAAAAAAAAAAAAAAACTAGATTACAAATCAATGATGATAGATAGTTCAATGAGCTCATGAAAATCCCCCATCCAAAAAGCATCATTGTTCAGGTGTAGCAATTTCTAAAGCTTTTAGTTAGCCCATGAGTCACCTGTTTTTCTAATTGGCTTACAAAACAAAATTGGATACCATTAAAACACCTAGATAGTCTTTGATTACCCTTTACTGTAACACCCAAATAATTTAGGTATTCATCGTAGGACTTGTAAGCTTGAATCAAAGTGGGACAATCACCTTCCAATAATTTATCCAAATTTCAAGTCATTTTGGGGGTGCCATAAGAAAAAGTGCATGCTACTTTTATACCTACACTTACATATATTATAGGACATTTGAAAAATCTTTGGGGGAGCCAAGGCTCCCCCTAATCCCTCTCCCTCCGCCCCTGAATTACAAATACCTTTCGCACACTCACTTCGTGGGTGCATGTTCTCGTCTTGCTCGACCAGCTGCGTGTGCTTTCATATGAACTTATTATTTACTTGACCTAGACACATTTAACATGATGTTTGACTTGATTGCGTTGTCTCGGCATGACACTGATAGATGAGACTTTTTTAATTGCATGCAATGAACCCGATGGCATGATTCCTCCCTTTGTATTTCATCTTGAACTAAGCTAATGCTAGTGATGCACGAAAATTTAATAGTTTTTTTTAGATCGTAAATCTGAATCTAAACCGTATGTGTCTGATCAATTATCGATTAAACAAGGCTAAGTGTTTTAGTAATATCAAATCTTTGTTTGAGAAATTTATCAACTTCCAGATTGATTGGGGATTTAGCATTAGAGAGAGAAAAAAAAAAAGAAGAAAGAATGAGGGTAGCGAAAAGAGGAGAGAGTGGAAGATAAAAGCGAACTCACCAGTCCTGTGCAATTAATTGATAATTAACCAACACTTGATTATGCACTTACACCTGCCTGCCGGCCTTTTATGTTGCTTGGCATAAAACCTTCAACAAAAGAATAAAACTTATCTTCACACATTATAAAATCTTTGAAAACAAACCATTAAGTAAAAGAAAAGAGCTTTACGCGATGGATTTCACCATATTAATTTAGTTATTTAATAGTTCTTGCAAATAACCAAAACCCTAATGGTGATTAGGCATGTTATAGATTTGATCTATAAGATTTTTTTATTTAAAAACAATATTATAAGTTAAACAAACAAAAAAATTATCAATAATAATTTTTAGAGTGCCACCATTTTCTTAAATCGAAAGTATTTTTCACTATTAGACTGAGAAAATTTTCTTCAACTCCTCTTTGCATCTGATAGTGAAAAGTACGTACATTTGATTTTCAACATTTCATCACTATAAATTCTTGTTTAAACCTGGTTCATGAGAGAGAAAAAGAAAATTTCCTCACCTTAATATCTATAGAGAAAAATAGTTTTGGTCCATAAAAATTCTATGGATCAGAACTAGATAAGATTTTTTTTTCTCATAAGTTAAGGTCAAACTAAATCGAACACATTAGAAGAAAAAGGTTTATGAAACAATTTCTATTAATAAAAATTTAAATTTATCTCACAAAAACTGTTTTCACTGTTGTTTTATTAAAAGCTAAATAATTCATTGTTTTATTAAACACTAAACAGTTTATAACTTGATTGTTATTTTATCATAAACCGTTTCAAAAACTATAAACTAAATTATAAACCATTTCTAATGCTTAGGCCAAACAGGACTTAATTGCAGAAGTGGACCTATTATTGTTTATATAAGATTCCGAATCTACTACCACGAATCATTAAAGCATATCTCAACCACGACAGAATTGCATAATAGTGAGGAAAGATAATTGAAGCATCAAAATTACATTATGCTGACAATGAAAGGATATAAGATATTATAATATATATATATATATAATAACATATTTTTCCTCCTAGAATATGTTCTCCACCGTTAACGTAATGCTCAAATTTTTTTTGGATAAATATACAAAAGATTGGATATATTTTGTTGTCCCAATTTATATGTCTTTATTTATTTAATTAAATAAATTATTTTTTATATTAAAATTTTATAAATATTTAAAAATTATTTTTTATAATTTTAAATTAATAACAAAAAAATCTAAGGCATAGCTAGCTAGCTATCAAGATTAAGTTGGGATAGTATATATATCCAAAAATCAAAATATATATATATATATATATATATTGGGTGATGATTATGTAAGAACATGTATGATTTGTTAATGTCAAAACAATTAATATTGTTTAAACTAATAAAATTACTTTATGCACTACTTTTTTGTTTTCATTTAGGATATATTTTGTCAAAAAGTGATAATGTCTTGATATTAATAAGTTAGAGTCTAACTTCCATCATTATCCTTTTTCATCTTTTAGAAAGAAAAAAAAGATGCAATCAAACACTACCATGTATTACGTGAGCCTCGCAAATTCTTGAAAATAATAATAGCTGATAATATAATATGTGTAACAATTTTTAGTTATATTCTCTTTTAAAAGAGTTGAAAAAAGAAAAATAATGAAAACGGAACCCAATCAAATTATGCTTTGAAAATATTATAATTCAAAATTCTTGACATAAAAATTTTAAAGAATAAACAGATAAGTCTTACTCTTCAATGGGTGTAATGATTCAAAAATTTCTTTCTTTACCCGTTTTTAATATGTTTAATTTATTATAATATTTTAATGTTTCTAGATTGATGGGTTAGAGGTGGACAATGAAATGAGAAACAAAATCTACCCTTTTTTTGTCGTTGCAATTAGTGCTATATATATATATATATATATATATATATATATATATATATATAGCCACCATAGTTAGGGCATCAAATTAAAGGAATTTAATTTTCAATCCACTAGCCACTACTAAAAGCTTTAGCTGGCAGTGTACACACTTTATGCTTGTCTATGTGCCACTAAAAGTCACATAACCCTTAACAAAATTTGATTTTGCTTATATAGTCAATTTTGTATTGATTTGAAAGAAACCCAAAAGACCCAAGAGAAGAGAGCAATTGAGGAGCTAAAGATAGAGATTCTTAGAAGATATGAATTGAAATATAATTTGACATTTGGGTATTTGATTAGATAAAAAGTTTTATTTCACATGTTTAGAATAATTGATAGTGGAGAGTGGAGACCACATGCTTATATCTTAGTTCCTATCCTTTGTAATTTTGGTCTTATCGATCAACCAAATAATCCCCAAGACATCATGTCAAGAACAGCATAAAAAGGTACCATGTTTGAATCTCGAGAAAGTTATGATAGGAGTACTCGAGTTGATAGTTGAAACTATACACTAGGAAGATGAAAGCATACTCAAAAGTTGATGCTTGCCTTCCACTTAGCTTACCAGTTGATTCGATTTATGGTTGATAAAATAATTTTAAATAATTTTAAAAAAAAAATATTCAGAGTTAAAAATTATCTATGTAGTAAAAATAATTATTTGAAATTGTTATCAAAGTAAAATACAACAGTCTTTCGTACCTTTTGAACCCAAAATCTTATGTTGATTTGAGTTTTTTCAATGTATAATCCTCTTGAAGTCTCACTTGTGATCATATGTGTGATCACGGAAAAAAAAAAATACACTTTGTTCATCACAAAAATGCTTTTAATTCTCTTTTTAAAAAGTTTATAATACTATTTACTGTCATACATGCACGTTTTCATTTTTTGAAAACTATCTTTTTGAATCACTAGTTATTAAGTGATTTATATATAGATAGTTATAAACGGTTCGAATCATGATCAAGGGTTGCATCTTCATGTCTCTTGGTTCAAATGTAAATTGACAGATTGGATCGTCCATCATGGGTGTGCAATCCGACCTTGATTTTTTACAACAACAAATGTTAATTGGCTTGTTAAAATCTTTTTGTATAGATTTTATTTTTTCCAATAACTTGATTTAAAAGTGTTTGACTTAACTTCGGTTTATAAAAATCAAAAACCATTTCATACACTTTTTCAATGATATCCTCTCTTTTAATATTTTATATCAATGTATAGATAGATATATTAAGACTGAAGATTTTTTAAAATGGTTGTGACATGTCTTTTTTTTGTTTTTTTTCTTTTCTCTCCACATGTTTATATAAAGAATACGTTTCTTTTATTACAAGAGAGTTACTGACATGAGGATTCGAGCCCTAAACTTTAACTAAAAATAGTCAATTACTAAAGCAAACAACCAAAGTTCCTACTTATATCTCCCCTCATGAACAGAAAGATCACAAAAGCTTGATAAATCGTGATCATGCTTGAAACTTGATCTACCTAGGTGATCAGACTAGCCCTTTTTTAAGGATTATAAAGAAAAAGAAAATTTTCACTTTTTGGGTCTACTGGATGGAGTAAAAGACATATAAAATTTGGAAAATGGATTTTGTTTTTCAGGACAAACCATAAAGTGGGAGGACTAAAGAGCAGTTGCTTAATGGATTTTTACATTGCATTAAAAAGAATAAGGATAGTTTTATTGTGCTAGTGGCATACGATTAAAATTTAAAGATATTTCATACCTATGAGAGTTACAGTTATGGATACTAGCGATCACATTTTTATTAATTTAAAAAAAAAAAGTGTTTCAAATACTTTTCACTTTTAATCCCACCGTCTCATCTACCGCTGGTGGTTTTTTCTCTCAATATTGTGGATACCCATCTCCTATAATTACTGCTATCTTCTGCCAGCCCCAGCTGAAGGGATAGGTTCCACTGAAGTCCATCCCGTGATGGGCATTAACCCCAATCTTATTCTACCCTAGTAGTTGTAGAAC
Organism: Bretschneidera sinensis; assembly: GCA_023935145.1. NCBI lineage: Eukaryota > Viridiplantae > Streptophyta > Magnoliopsida > Brassicales > Akaniaceae > Bretschneidera > Bretschneidera sinensis. The sequence continues at coordinate 105,584,918 of CM043701.1, read as the reverse complement.
TCCAACATCTGGACAAGGGCAACTTCACAACTTGCATGGGAGCTTCCAGCCCAACTATTACCAATTCGAAGACAACGGGATCAATTAAGAAGCATAAAGTTACCCAAAGGTAGAAGCCTCTATTCCACTATCCAATTTGTTAAACGTTATCACCTCATCAGAAAATTAGTAGAACTCTGATGGGTTTTCCCATGCAACCAATCAATGGATATTGTAGGGATTTCGACTTAAATCCCCACAATAAAAGTTTCTTATTTGGTTTGAGAAAATTTTAATTTTCTATACTCCATATTTTAATTGTTTGTTTCAACAGTAGTAGCAACATTTTTCCATTTTGTTGTTTCTTTCTCTAGTGATATAAGGAAAATCTTCTGTGTAAAAAGGGTTCCAAACCATATAACAGTATAACACTTGATTGAAGCAAACTCTTCATAGATTAATATTTCTTGATATCATAAATTTTAAGATTTTTTTTATTTCTTTTTTTTTATAGAAATGGAGCATTTTCCTTTTTATTTTTATTTTTTTCAATACAATGAAAAAGAGTAAAAAGTCAATAAATTTGTTCTCGTGAATAGTTTAAAAGATTAAACTGATTTCAAAACCCAACCGAACCCAACCCAACAACACTTGCATCTCCTACGTGGTATTGGGTATAGATAAAATTGAAACAGAAGTAGCTTGATAGTTATCAAATCCAGAATGAACGGTACCAACGTGAGCACCACAAAACTATCCTACATTACACATATACTTCCCTAGTGGGTTTTCAATTCTTATTCCCTTTTAAAGTGACTGGATGTATAGATGTAATGGGACTATATCTCCTTAGCAAGAATCCTTTTCCAGCATCCTCAATTAGATAATGGGGCAAATGCAAATTGCCCCGTCATCCAAAACAGTCAATTTCAGAACACATTCCATTCACTTGCCATTCCCAAACATTAGTTGAGCATAGAACTAAAGTGAAAAAGTAAGAATGCCTACTCATATTGAAAACAACAGGCAAGCACCAACAAATCCTCATCCAAATATCACAAGAATGAATTCTCTAAAAGTAGGTCAAATATGCAAAGTAATATCAAGGAAAAACAAGCTTTCGAAGATAAATGATAAGATGATGAAACAAAAACACAATGTATACTCAAATTCTGCAAGCTCCGCAAGGTGCAAAAGCATTCACACTTGTTCAAAAGAATAATGCAGACGACAAATTGCTATTCCAACTCAACAATAAATGTAGACAACAAACCGTCAATCTAACTCGACAACACGAATTAATTCCTGCCGCTAATTCACAAATGCCACGGCAAGGGACAACATTTCATTCCAAAGAAGCTCCAATGCAAGAAATGAACCAAAGAAAAGAATTGTTGAATGGGTGAAAAAAGAAGTGATTGCAAGTAACCTAATCAGAATATTAAACTAAGTCAATAGTGCCAAGAAAAAGTATGCTGCTCCAAGAATTCACACACCCCTTCATTAAGTACAATTGTTCTCGGATATATTTACCATAACATCCAAAAGCGAAAGGTAAACAGGAATATCTCTACAGCAAAGCGAAGATCAAGGCTAGAATGGATCTCAAATCAAAATGTAAAAGTTCTGAAGGACGAGATAAAAAACACACTACAAGAAGCCCTTGTTCAGATAAGCTACTCTTGAATTCATTGATAAAGCAGCATAGTCACCCTACCAAATTCAAGGTAAATCAACAGTTACCCTGCCAATAATTTAAGTAAATCATAAAAGATCAAGACTGATCTTGAACTGGGAAACAGTAGTCTCAAGTATTTAAACCCTACCATATTGCAATCTCGAAATCAAAGGGAGCAAATAAAAAATAGACTTTCGAAACACGATCTTCACCAGTCAGGCGAATCAATGTTGTACTAATTGCTACAGCCCAGAAACTAAACTAATAATTGCCTAGCAATCTCTCTACACAAACACAAATGTTCTCCCTTCCCAACATAAAGACAATGCAGAAACTACTTAACAAGAACCTACGAAGCAAAACAACTCAACTCAAAAATCAAAGACTACTCTTCAGAACAACAAAAAGTCGAATTTTCAACAGAATGCAAACATTGAAGACGGGGAGGAGGATCAAAAGAGGGGAAAGGGTATTGGGACACAATAAGTTTCATTTTCTATGATCTTTACACTACAAAGAACCCCTACATTTTCTGTCCAAAATCTATATTGGTAATTCCTTGAAATTTCATTAGTAACATAGAGTACCTCCATTAGTAACACAGAAGGACGAAAAAAAAAAACATTTTGCGCCTATGTGGTGTTTTCTCATTGGTTAATAGTCTGAGATGTCTCTTTTGTTGTATGTTCCTGCTGTTCACTTATCTTTATCTCTAAAGAATTATTAGTATACAATTTTCTCATTTTCTTCTCCACCATTAGCCTGTAGCATAAGGGGGAAAATTTGCACCACAGACTAATCCGGAAGACATTCCAAGATATACTACTGAAATCATATTAACATTTAAGAAGGGACATATAATATACATGGCATGCCAAAACTACAGCATGCCAATACTAGTGTTGACTAAATAGTCACCAAATGGTAAAAAAAAAAACATATTACATCATATATTATATTGAGATATATACTAAGGGCAGTTCATGTCATTTTTTCCAAACTAATCAAGAAAAGGACTTTAGACTTTAACCTGTTAAGACACCAAACGAGAACCCACAAAATTAAAAACAAGCAAAAGCACTGTAAACTACATAGACGATTATGAAATATGCATATGAGATATAGACAAACTTAACTTTCATTGGTATGACCAGAGAGTTGGTTACCAAGGCAAGGAAAAACTTAATGATGTTTCAAACAACTGCGTTTTTCTACCTTTGCATTCATCTTCAAAACACAGGTGGATCACAGGTGACATTGCATTCATGCTTCAAAACATAGGTGAAACTTAGATATCCGTAACATTTTGGAAGACTTATTCATAAACCAAGTTCTCTGCATTTTCGAATAGGATTAACATCTAAAGAACAGAAAAATAACTAGCTGCTTGATAAAGCTCACCCAGACATTACTTATCAAAAAAAGAAAGAAAAAAAGTCACCCTGATTCAACTAATTTTTGAAGAGACTAATTTGTTCTCTTTCCAGGTCACTAATATGATACAAACCAGAAAATTATATCTGAATTTAATTTAGAATAATTTAAGCATCCACGAGGGATAACATGCATATAGAAACAATAGTAACTAAATGACAGTTATGGACATAACAAACTACAAATAGAAAACTATAAGAAAGTCATAAAAATCTTACAGGTGCCCTTCTCACCATTAGTCCACTTTAAGAAAGAGAAAAAGGACAATTTCTTGAAAAACATAAACATGTTTAGAAGTATAATTTTGCCTTTTTCTTAGAAAGCAAAAGGAAACCCAGCAAAAACACAACTCACTCCACCTTAGTGCCAAATTCATATACGATCTACCACTCTATCCCATAATACTTCAGATGTTTTAGTTAATTCAGCCGAACATTTCTCCTGGCAAAACTTGGGAAAATCTTTTTGAGAAATATAGAAAAGCCTGCTTCTAAAATCAATCTTCTCTAGCATAGAAGTGATATATTACAGTTCAATAGTTCTTCACAAATTTTGTTGACACACATATAAACATTAATGCTTGCTTAATCACATGCTTCTTAACAGTTCCCACTTGTTTCAAAAACATTTTTTTGCTAACATTTTCAGTCATCAAACTTTTTACTTAATTAACCTTCACATATTTTTACTGTTGCAAATCACACTTCATTTCCATTACATACCAGCTTCTTAGGCCAGAAAGAAAATATTGAAAGTGTCAAGTACAGTTTGATCTTTTATCAATCAACATTTTTCATATCAAAAACTGATTTTCACCCAGACTCACTTTGTTTCTCAGATCTAACAATAGTTTATATAGTTGTTTTATGACTGTAAATCTCGTTCTTCTGGTCAGCATTAAGGCCTGTAATATCTTCATGTGCTAGAAGGCAATATAATCACATGTTAACAAAATATGAACCTTCCTAGTCAGAGTTCATAGCACCTCTCCACAAACCAAACAGCATCAGAACTTGTTTGATATGCTGTCTCAGAATGCTGCCTTAATTTCTAATATTAAGGACAATTTGTTGAATGCTCATGATATTCAAGAAAAAGATGCAAACCATTTGCATAAATATATACGGAAGATTTTGTTCTGGACAAAAATAATGCACTTCTTCTAGATATTATTCGAGAGTAAATACTATCCACCATAACCATTAATCATCAAAGCCTCAAAATATATCTACGCAATATCAAATGATAAGAATATATCGCTTGTGGCCAGTTGTGGGCCAAGAGCTATCTTTTTATTTATGCATGTTGACTACGAAGATTTAAACAACTATATGGTCCACATTTATAGCACATAAGTTCTCCCATCAATAGTCATACCAAAGGCAAACCCTTGTGCATATAAACAGACTTCAAAAGCACAATTAATATTTTTTAAAAAGATTTATGTGCGCAACTCTCTACACTGGATGTTCTCAACTAATTGATATGCTAAATGATAGAATAGGATTTCCGACCATTTACTTCATTTATGGTTAATCCAGTTGTTGTCTATTATTATATTCTAATGTTTCCAGAAAATAGAGATATCACCTACTTTAGCTGCAATTGCAACTCCTTGTCCACTCCAGCCTCACAAAAGAGTGGAAAGATATAATATGACGAGACTGGCTAATAATAAACTAAATAAATATTAAAACTTCCAATCACCAATTATTCCTCATCCCACCCTTCATACAATTCTATAGTTCAACATTGTTTTCGAACTGCCTTGTCTTATAACATCTCAGAGTGTCAAGTATTATGTCACACTGATCAATAACCTCGCTGATAAGTCACTTTTGTTAGCATTTCAGATTTCTTAGTAACTATTACTCCGCAAACAGTAACAACATCTCATTCTTCAGTAACAGTATTATATCATGTTACATAATTATTCCAACTCGCAGCATTATTTTACATAATAACTGATAAATAAAACAGTACTCCACAGCATTCAACCTATTGGATTACTGAAATGATGACTATTGAGAATCAAATAATCAATAAATCAACTTAAATCTTGGTGACTTATTCAAACAAATTGATAAAGAAGTATAATATACTGAATCAGTACAATCAAAATTAATGAAAAATGTCCACAAGGATTGCAAAAGAAAAAATGCTCATAATATATAGCTAATCAATTGCAAAGATAAATGTAATCAGTACAAGCCACCATCCAAGATAACAATTTCTCAGAACTTATTCCCTCCCTTGAAGACAAAGCCAAGAAATTTAAGGATCATGAATCCCATGTAACTAGTTGTGTGTTTCAAAAAGCTTCAGTAAGCTCTAATGACAACCTACCAATGTGTTGGTACTTTCAAATTATTAAACCTATTTCTGTGCTACATGATGCCAACCTCTGAAATGTCACTTAAAACGGGGAAAACAAAAATTCAATGGATGAAATTTTGAATTAAGTGTAAATAAAAAGAAGTAAAAACTCAAGACCTCCTTCCAGTAAAACATTCTATTGAATCTTGAGTAAAATCTGAAACTCTTCCCTATCCTCCCCCACCCAAAAGAGAAAAGATATGAAAAAGAAAGGGGAAATTACCCATTAGCAAGAATTCTGTGTCGAAGTAGAAACTAGAAACCAATCTTGTACATCCATAGGGCAACAAGGCAACATTACCGTACACAGGGCGCAACCAGAATCCAACTCTTCAGCATCCCATCACAGCACAATTATAAACAAAGTTACCCGACTGCTTTCTGGCAAGCAAGTTCCATTGCGGCGGGCCTTCACTTGGAACCCACGAATTGACCTCTATAAAACCTTCACCCAAAGCCCTAGGTCCACCAATCACAATAAGCCGATCTCCACAAGCCCTAAATGCAAGACCCCATCCATTCATTGAGCCTGCTCGTTCGGGCAATCTCCCCACTGTAAACCAGGATCTTCTCTCCTTGTCATACTTCCTTACCTCCATGTCAGCATAATCAGCAGCATAGAGTTCATTATTTACTACTGCAACCAGAGGAGGTGCCTCAACTGCCGCAGGCATCTCATTCTCCCTGGCTGCACCACTACGTCCAGGGGACATGTTAGGAATCTCAGTCCACTTCTTGGTCTCTAAGTCATACTCCTCCCCACATGTAAGAACACTTGCATCACTTCCCCCGATTCCTCCAATCACATAAAACTTTCCATCCATAAAAACCCCGGAACACATCTTCCTTGGTTTGTTCATACTTGGCAGCGTTGTCCAAGTTTGATTCTCAGAATTATACAACTCCGCAGAGCTCAGGATATTTGCGTTTAAATCACAACCACCAGCTAAAATCGCAATCTCTCCAAGACTAGCAGACCCGAACAAGCATCTAGGGGCATTCATCTGCATCCCGGAAGACCATGAATTTGTCAAGAGACTGTATCTAAATATCACATGGGAGATCACCTCCTTTCCAAATACAAGAAGCTCAGTGCCCACAGCCAAGGATTCCTTATCGGAGCACATAAAGCATTCATTGGAAGTCATCCTTGGCAAATGCATCCACCTTCGGCGAATGGGATCAAAGGCCTCCCATTCAAGGAGGTGACAAGAGAAATACACCCAATGCTCAATCACATCACTCTGCCTCCTCAGCTTGTAAATCTCACCGCTCCTTATTAAGGAACGGAAACTCCGGTTCAAGGATGCAATGGAACCATAGTCAGACCTCGAGCATCGAATGAGACAACTGATTGAATTGTCCCTCCCAATGGGGTTGATAAGCGAATCCGAATCCGATGAATGCCGACCACGGTCATGGCGCTGGTCATCATCTGATAGCTGCGAATCCGAATCTGATGAATACTCCCCATGGTCATGGCGCTGGTCATCTTCGGATTGATGCAAATCCGAATCGAATGAATACTCACCATCGTCATGGCGCTGGTCATCATCGGATTGCTCTTGCTCTCGGCTGGTTTCTCGAGAAGAATAATCCGATAGCTTGCAGGACTTGCTTTGCCTGCAATCATCTTCACCACCATCGGTTTCCAATGGGCGCTTGCCATTCGCGAGATTATCAGCGCCTAGCCGTGGATACATGTAAGACCACTTGTTTTCTGGCTGGCAAGAGCTTGTAAATACCCTCGAGACCAGACAAGACTCACCGGACCGGCCCTCCAACATGTCTTCGTGGCTCCAATATAAGCGAAACCAGCAAATTCACTGTCCCGATTCGATCCAAAGCCTTAACATGCCGTCACGAGAGCAATTTCACAACTAATAAATGGATGATAAAAGCGCCACAAGAACCAGAAAACGCGGTCAAAACGAGATAATCGACCTATTAAGAGAGAATTAATGGCAGTTTTAATGAAAGTAGCTGGAATGTCGATTCAAAAAGCAGAAAGGAATCTAAGAACTTTAATTTGGCACCAGTTTCATCAGGTAAATGAGACCAAGAAACGCAAATAAAGAGTATAAGGTGAGATTTTAGTATTTCAAGCTATGTATCTAGCCTTAACCTATCCGAATCCAATGAAACAACGACCCAGATTGAGCAGAAAATCCGATCTTCTAAGCAATTTTTTTTTACTTTAGTCAGAAAAGTCAAAACCAGCACTAACAGTGCTAAGTTTTGTCGAAAAATAGAAGAGAATCCATCATCCACATCACCACAAACAATCAAAAACTTCAATTAGAACGAAAAATTCAATGTCAAACGAGGTCGAGATTGAAAACCCAGATCTCCAAATTCCAATTAGAACGAAATCAAATTCCCAGAACTGAACAGAAATTAAAAGTCAAAACTATTCGATTTTAAAAGAGCAAAAGTCGAATTAGATCTGGTTATAACTCGTTATTCATGATAAAAAATTATCATCTCCTATAATTATCTCATTTGGAAAAAACAGAGAAACTATTTCTAGTAAGAGATGGAATAAAACGAGAGAGAGAGAGAAAGCGGTGATAATAATAACAGGAGTACTAGTTATGCAAACGGACTTACGGATTGGATAAGGAGGAAAATAATATTAAAGGACATTGATTGGAATTTTCAAAATTAACAAATCTCTCTTCCCCTTTCTCTCTCTGTATTCAATTTCTGTTCTTCGCGTTCTCCTTCTCTCCCTCTCTCTATAAGTCGTCCTTTGGATTATCTCGGCAAATCGGAGAGAGCTATGGCTTTGGCTTTGAGAGCAAAATCTTTAGAGGTCCCCTTTATATCTCTTAAACCTTTTATTTATTTATTTCATAAAATAATATTACTACTGCAAATAAATAAAAACCAACCTATATACTGCGCGTAAAATATATATATATATACGGCGTGTGTATGTATATGCTTTGTGGTGGTTAACTGGAAGAGGTGGCGGTGGTACGAGGTGTTGGCGGTGGGGCCCGCAAAAGCTAAGGGGTGTTGTTTCATCGCAGTTTGGGAACCGGTAACCGGTAAGCGCCGGTCTAGACACGTGTTGACTGGGGATAATACAAACTGTCGACACCGTTTTCTTTTTTGGAGTAATATGTACCTTTCACTTCGTTAGTGGTGAAATTATGATTAATAACTCATCAAAACTCGTGTATTTTTATTGTTAATAAAAAAACTGAGTATTTTTTTATTTGTATTCGTAAAATTACGGGTCAAATTGAGTTTACTAGTAAGTTATCCGTATTTATACCAAAATTTATATATATATTATTATTATTATTAAATAAGATGCTTAATTTAGATTTATATAAAAAAAATATATGTTTTTAACTAATGTATATGATACTAAGAATGTCAATTTATTATTTTATTTAATATTAAATTTTTTTTAATGAATTATCAGTTCACTCACGAAAATTAATTTAATTAATCATTTATTGTTTCTTTTTCAACAATTAAAAAAGTTTTTAATAGCAAAAATTCCATTAAAAAGTTGTGAAATATGAGAATATTAATTATCATGATGTTTATATAATTATTTTTAATATATCAAAATATATATAATTACTTTGAATTATGAAAAAGAAATTGAAGTTAAAAAGAAAAGCATTGACAACTTTTTCTGGATAGCAACATATAATAAAGATGTATAGAAAACGTGAAAATGGTTCACTCGTTATTAATGCATGCTCGGTCGCCTACATCTTTATCCAACACGTCACTTGAAAAATCACAAACACGATGCTTAATTAATAAATTTGCGCTTTTTTTAAGGGTCGGTGCATGTGTATAAACAGTTAAATTATTAAACTCATTTGATTTTTTGTTTAAAAAAGAAATATCTTTTATTTTTTCAACGTCGAAAACAAACAACGAGAATATATCCATTTTTCTTGTTCTTCATTTTTTATAAATGTTTTCAAAATAAGGTCCAATTCTAAGAAACTAAAAAAATATGTTTTACAAAAATCATGTTTCGGTTTCCAAAATGTTTTTCAAAAGTTTTACGTCTTTATTTGAAAATGAAAGGAAAACAAAAAAAATATATTTTTTCTTTTTTAAAAATAAATTTTTTTGTGATAATTTCGGTGAAACTGATATCAACGCACATAAAAAATTTTAACTATTAAATAAGAAAAAAATTTGTTAATATTTTTTTGTGCGTCGATATCAATTTTAATCAATATTTTTTTGTGCATTGGTATCAATTTCGTCGGAATTATCACTAAATGAGTTTATTGAATACATGTCTAAAATATAAAAGGTAAATTGACCGTTTTTAAAATATAACTGGAACATTAAAGCACAAGACAAAATGTAAAGATGTTTGATGATAATAAATATCATAAAAATAAAAACAAATAAAACACAATAACAATAAATGGTATTAAAACTTATGTTATAAGTTTGTGCAATTATTTTTTAGTACACTAGAGTGGTAAATGTTCACTAAACATGAAAAATATTAGGTCACTTAATCTTAAAAATGTCATTTTTTCGAGATGGTTGTATTTCATCACGCAAATAGATTGTATCTCACCACATGAATATTCGTCGACAATAACCTCTAACAGATTTTGAATAAAGAGATCAACAAACCAATTAGCGTAAGCGTTCGCTTTTATGAGAATTCTCCCGCTCTAGATATTCTCTCAATCTTCTTAATCTCACCGGAGTTCAACTTTAACCATCTTGAAAAGCTTTTAATTTTTTTGGAAACCACACCTATTAAACTTTATGTCTTTCGATTTTATTTGGTCAAATCAATCATTTTTTATTTTAATATGTATTAATTTTAATCTAATTTTACTGTAATTCTACATGTAAACCAAACAAACAATAAGAATCAACTCCATCAAAGCAAGTTCATCAAAATATACATTGGACAAAGGATTTTCTTTAATGCTTTTTCTTTTGTTTTCCCTTTCTCTCTTTGTGTGAGAATTCATTAAAAATTTAACGGGCCGATTTTTATATGCTATAATATCACGTTTAACCCGCGTACGAGGACTAAAAAGAATAAACCAAAATCATCACTAGCAAAGCTTGAACTTGCGTTTGGTATACGTACCTCCACTTCATCATCGTCGTATCATGAAAGAGAGAAAAGAAAAAAGGCAAATTCTCAAATTCGCACACCTTTTTCCTTTTTTTCTCCCCCCGCCCCCAAAAAACAAATTAACAGCACATTTTGATAAACTTTGACCGTGCCTAGATTCTCAATAAGGTCGGTCTCACCGTGAAAATAATCATCTCCCTATCCACCTTTTTTCCTTTAATTTTGGCCTATAGTCACCCTTTTTATGTTTTCTGTAGTATTTAATTTTCATATTAAATAATTAAGAAAAAATTAAAAATTAAAAAAAAAAAACAAGATGGGATTTTGGTCGGCATCAGTCAAATACAAAAGGTTAAAAAAACATTAATAAACATCATTGACCCCCGTTTTGGTCCATATGCCGTTACGTCTTATTCAAAAAGGAATATTTTCACATTCCAAAACAACCCTTATTCGATGGTCCCAAAACGACATTCTCAGTGGGGATAGTAACGTCTTTCCATACGGTTAGCGCCGCGTTTTATAAAAGCGGACCAGACCGGGTCAATGTTAATCACATTTGCATTACTTGTTTTTTTGTTTAATTTACTTTTTCTCTTATGAGGTTAATGAAATTGACAACATCATCCTCATTTAATCTGATCCCACACCAATCATAAAAAATAATAATAATCAAACAAGAACAAAGATTAATAAAATTTGAAAGCAAAAGTATTTTACTAGTTGCCTTTGTTTCTGAGTCAGCTCTTTGGTGGATGTGGTTCCGAAACGTCAAGTGCTTAGTGGTCCCACCGACTTCTCCTTCGTATGTCTCTCAATATTCACCCCTCACGACCTAAAATGAGCTTTTTTATCGTAAAGGAATTAATTTTACTATATAAATTTATTTAATTATTTAAATTTATAATTATTTTTTTGTAATTATAAAAAATAAATTTATTTATATTTATATTTATTTAAACGGATACAATTCAAATTAATTAATCATAAAAAACTCACGAATCGTCAACTTTATTCTAGTTCAATAATTTCAAATAAGATATAATTTGTATATTATCATAATTATCAACTTTCAAAAATCTGTATCAATTTCCAAAAAAATTAATCCATATTTGATAAAAATGCCAAGTGAGTAAATATGCAGTTAAATTTAAATGTAGCCGCAAGTCAAATTGCTTGCTCGCAACTCGAGCTATACTCAATAAAAACTAGGCTTATTTGAACATTGAGTCGAGCTCAAGTTTAAATATAAATTTGTTTAGCCTAACGAGTCCAGTTCAAGCTTTAGGAAGCTTAACTTATCAGGTTTGTGGACATACTCGATAAATGATTTTTCTAATTTATTTTCTTATATTCGATTTAAATGTAGAAAATATATAGTAATTTTTATATAAATCAAGCTTCATCTCGATAAACTCGATAGTTCAAACTTGTGGTTGACTCGAGCTGCGCTCAAACCGAAAAAATGCATCAAGTCAAACTCGAGCTCGATTTTGTAGGCTCGACTCAAACTCGAGGTGAGTTCAAGTACTTCCTTTTTAAGCAAAGCCGAGCTTCAAACTCGAGTATCTAAAAGCTTAAAGCTCAGCTCGAAATCCACCTTTACGGTTAACTCACAGTTGAAGTGAATTTTTTTTTTTTAGTAATAACATAATTTTTTTAAAAAATATTAAAAAACATAAATAAGATAAGAAAGTTAGATGGAAATGTATAAGATTGACAACACATTTCTAACTTTGAAATAATATTTAATTTTTAAAATTGTAAAATAAAGCTTATATGTAATTATTTTAATGCATATTTTTCGATATAAATAATAATTAAATCTTTTTAACATATAGTTTCAAGTTAAGATATTTTTATATTAAAAAACATTAAATTATGAAAATTGTATCCTCAAAATAAATAATTTTAATTATAATGATGGTGACTGAATCGGAATCAAATCACTGAAAAAGAGAATGTAAAAAAAAAATTTAATCGTAATTAATCCATGTGAAATCATTTTTATTTGATGCTATTTACACTAAGGGTAAATCATAAATGTGAGATTATACGAACTTTGTTGCTCTTTTGGATCTTTGTGTTTTTGCGTGTATGACTTGACGACGTCGTCGAGAAAGGAGAAAACGATGACAAAGTGCCAACCAATCAATGGTCCGTGCGGCGCACGTGATCGAAAGAACTTCAATGAACCAAACAGAAAGACAGACTAAGAACACGCACATACGTGTGTATACACGTGCCGGCGGATAGATTTTTGGGCAAGCGCGAGACCCCGGAGGAGCAAAGACATCGGTCTAGGAACACGAGCCACGTGTCGGCGCACGTGGGGAGATCTTACGGACGATAGTGTGTTTTGTTGTTCCTGTTAAAAAAGCCCCTATGGTTTTTCTTTTTACATCTTTAATTATTTTTTTAGGGCCGCCTCTACTACAGTTGCCTGTAAAATATCGGTTTAAGCCAGAAATGGGGCAGTACACATGGGAGAATGTTCGTATCAGCAGGCCTTTTCTTCCATTTAAGGTGATGACCGTTGCAAAAGCATTATTCATTCACGATCCTAATATATGAATTGCTATGTTATGAATAAATGCAATTAATTAATCCCCTTTTAATTAATTAATGGTGATCTTTATGATCGTCAGTTTAGTTTAATGATTGTATTTTTTTATGTATTTATTTGATATATTAATTGTTGATTCGTAGAGAATTTATCATTCCAGGAATTTGATTTGTGATAGTATCTTTTAAGTTAAGAAGAAAAAATAAATAATATTCCCATTTCGAATCGTATTTATTTCGTTTTAATAAAAAAATATATTTTTTCTAAAATGTTTAGAATCACAAACTACATTATAAATTTGCTTAAGTTGCCTATGGCTTCTTGAAATTGAATGTTGGAAATGAAATTTGAGCAAAATCATGATTTTTTTTAATAATTTTACCATTGAAAAAATACGATTTCATTTTAATTTCAATATTAAACTTCAATTTCATACCATCATACACCAAACGTAGCGTTAAATGTTACGGTCCAAAATTTTATCAACTCAATTCACTTTGGGAGAAAAGATAAATGGTAAGTAAAAACAAAAAGGAAAATATGAGAAAATGTTTAACAAATCATGACTCACTACTATGGGGTTGTTCGGGTAAAATTTACAAAAAAAATTAGTTAAAATAAATTAAACCCATTAAACTTTATTAAATAATAATTAAAATTTCAATTAATGGGTGATTTGATTTGATTAATTTTTTTTATACAAATTTTAAAAAAATAAACATCGATGTAAACCAGTTTTAAGCTCACCAAAATAATCCTATCTCTCATAGTGATTTAAATAATATTTTTTCTCTTATTGTTATTGTCGTCGTTTATTTTTTAACAATACATTATTTATATAAAAATTAAGTATTTTTCTCAAATGATAAAACGCTCGCGTTTCATTTTTAAATAAGTGTTGACAAAGTCCAATGCCATGAAATTATGATAAAGTAATAGGAGATTTGTCAATAGATTTAAAAAAGGTTTCAAAGTATAAAAAAAAAAACATTTTTTGTAATTTATATATTCAAAAAACACATATACAAAAAGAGAAAAAATAAATAGTATAGTAGCGCAAATATTGATTGCACACACTTACACTAAAAAGAAGAATATTGTCATTAGTGCAAATAGTACATCGATGAATAAAAAAAAAATATTGGATCATTTTTATTTATCTAATGGATATAAGCTCAAACTGACAAAATCAAATTTTTGAAGAAAAAGATTTAAGTTTTATAATTTATGTAATTATATTTTTAAATATAAGAATGAGAATTTTTTTACTTTTCATTAAAAAAACAATTCATAAATTGTTTAGAAGGGGGATCTATAAATATGTAAAAATCTTAAACATGGCCATGTGCATACATTATCTTTATAGATACTTAGAAAAATAAAAATCATTTATAGTGAAAATCAACATAGAAAATGTGTACTATTAATAAAACAAACTTCAAAACCAAGCAACTCCACTATCCCCAAACCCACATAAAAAGATTCTGGCGTGCCACTAACCAATTATAATAATCCCTCTCAAGAACCGAGGCAAACTTTCTTCCAATGCCACCCCACCACGTGTCCGTCACTTATGTAAAGACGTGTTGTCATGTGAAGCATTATTGGACGGTGAGAAAGGTGTTAATGGCTAATCACATCTCACAAACAAAAACACATGCGCATTAAGCAAAGATTTTATACCCAAAAAAAGAGTAAAGGAAACCTCCGTTCCTTCCCTTTCCTCCCTCCCCCACCCAACCCCCAATCACCTCCTTGAATAAAAAGGGTGTGCCGTTCCTCTCCATTGACCTTCAAATTTTTTATTTTTCTTTTCATGTAAATATGTATAAATATTTAATTATTTATAATGTTTTATAAGGTGCCCATTTGTTAGCATGCAATCTAGCAACAAAGATGAAGATTTGTTGCACGTATTAATCAATTTTCTGTTTGTATCTATTTGTATTGGACATAAAATTTATTAAGAAAGCTTCTAAACGATGTCAAAATAAGTTTTATTTTTTAAGTTCATTGGATTGATGAGTTATACAAAAAAAAGTAGTCGACCCACATTTTTTTTATTTTCAAAGGGATTCAATCTCAAATTTATTTCACTTAATTAAGTTTATTTACATCCATCTTAAAATAAGCTTTTTAATAACATATTATTCAAAATTATGCCTTGTATTTTTACTTTAATAAGAGAAATATGGAATCCAATTACGGGGAAAAGGGCTAATCAATAACAAAAAACAATTTTGAATGATTCTTGGTTATATCAATTTAAAATTTTATCAATAATTTTAAAAAATTTCACTGGTAATATCGTTTTTTAATCTCACATTTATACTAGCTTTATCAGTAAAGTTTCGAACAAATATAAATCATTGATTTTAAACTAAACGTAACAAATAATTTTTACAATTTCGAGAGAGAGAATTAGTACGAAATAATGCAAATGAAATGAGTCTCTTTCATACAACTAAGGTGTTTCTTTTTTTATTTATTTAATTTATTTTAGCTCTAATTCTCTCTTTGCAATTGTTGGTGGTGCTGTTTCTTGTTTTGGAGTGCAGGGGAAGGGAAATTGGCGGGGCTACACATGTGATATGTATGGTTGTTTACTTGACATAGACGGCATATTAGATTGGGTTTTATCTGGCAATGGCCCATTCCAATACAATAAAGTGGGTTTTAAATCAAAGCACCCAGATCATTTTTTTTTTCTTTTTAAAAAAGAAGATTCTCTCTAAAATTTCCTTTTATAACATGAATTAAATATTAGGTTATTTGAAAAGGAAAAAAATGATGATAAGTGACCCTGGAAAAAGAAGGATTATTATGACTTAAATAATTAATTAAGTAATTCATTGTGGTACATTTTTTTATTAGATTTTGATTCCTTAAATTTTGAGATGGAATTTTAAAATTAAGTTAAGAGTATTTTAATTCATTAATTGTTTTTGGATTGACAGAATTTTACCACTAAATAAAAATAATGTCATGTCAACAATACATTTTATTGGATTCTTAAAAGATGATATAACATTGTTTTTATTTGGTGGTAAAATCTTATCCATCCAAAAATAATTGAAAGATTAAAATGAGTTTAACTTAATTTTAAAGTTTATTTTCAAAATTGAGAGAATCGAAACCTCTTCTGCTGAGAGCAAATTCATTGTGAGATACTCTTTTCTTTTTAGAAACATTGTGGGATACTTAAGAAAAAATAGAATAAAGTGGGTTTTTTTTCTACAAACTCATCGTCAATTAGTTTGCTTCTACGATAAACTATTTATTTTACATCAACAAATATCATGAGAGCAAATTAATTGACTATAAAAAAAAACTTATTCAAAAAAATATTAAGTTTAATTACAAACGGATAATATATTTAGGAGAAAAAAAAAACAGTTAATTAGTTGTACGTGGCAACTTCTCAATTCTCATGCATGCTTTTTCATGCCTTATTTTCAATATATCAATTTTACATTAAACAACAAGCAATTTTTAAAGGGTAAATTAATTACATATGCACTCATCATAATTGTAACTTCATTTCAAATTATAAAAAAATACTGTGTATTTTCCCAAAAACTTTATTGACTATTACAACCTTATCATAATTATAGCTTCATTTCAAATTATCAAAACTACTGTGTATTCTCCCCAAACCTTTATTGACTATTACAATCACATCACAAGGAATAAACAATCGCGGAAGAAGACAAATAGACAAGGATTTTGACCGAAGATAATAATACTGGACACGGCATTAACACGATAAGAAATATGTTGATTCACAATACGAAATACGTTGATTTAGATTGATCTTAATTCTATTCGTATTGACAAAAAGTGGTTATGAATTGATTTGTTTATTTAAAAATAATTTGTAAATGATATAGTTAATTATTGTATTAAATGAATATAATTTTTTTTTTATTTTTTAACGAACATGATTATGATTTGCACACGTATATAACTCATTTGATCTATTTATTAAATACTACTAATTTTAGCTATGTAATATGATATCTACTGTTATAATTTTAATATAAAAATCAAAGAAAAAATAATGTTATAAGTATCTATACGTGTTATAATAAAAATATTATAGTTAATATTGTGTATTTTGTTCTATTGTTTTTCAAAAGTTAAAATAAAATTATAATTATAATCAAACCTTAAAAAAATTGTAATTGTAATACTCACTTTTGAATATTTTTTTTAGCGCGTGAAATTTATAGCAGCGTGCATAGCTGATAAATTGATGTACATAAAGCAAAGTGAAAGTCAATCTCTTGATGGGTTTAAAGAGATAACAAGTTGGAAAGGGGCTCTGTGATTGGATCGATCAATTAAGTCAATAAGCACAAAAAGCCGAAGTGGAAAGGTCAGCAGAAGAGACGTATTTTCCTTGTACCCTTCCCCCTCTCCAAATATTTCCACAAAAAAAAGAGAATATTATCCCTCCAAAAAAACCATTGTTAGGCAAACGTCACCTTCAGTTCCATCTCTCCCTACTCTTTGAAGTTTTTGATATACACACACTACTCTTCTCTACTAGATGATTAATTGATAATGTACCTTTATGTCATCTTCACACGTAATAAAGACGGGAACAAGAAATCCGTGAATTTCGCCTACACAAAGCAACCGACTTTGATAAGAAAAAAGATGAAGAGAGAAAACCCATTAAATACTCAATTAAACAACCAAATAATTCATGACAATGACTTTCCTCCATCAATAATGTATTAAGGAAAGATAAATACATATATCGGTATGTGTTACCGTCAACAGTTAGATAATACGTGTTTATTTATTACACGTTTGAAAATTATGAGTATTTATTTACGTACAAGTAACATATACAGTACCAAAATATAATTATCAATCGTATCTTTAAAGATACGGATAATGATAACATCCCTTTATATCATATAGTGTCTTCATAAAAGCATCTTTAATTTTTAAGCTTATGGTTTAACAATGTTTCTCTCGTTTTCTCCGACCTTTCATTTCTAAAAGACCAAAGATTATATGCTTTTATCATTAATAATGACATGACTTATAACATTGGCCAACCAAATTATCATGATATATATAACCTTAAAAAATACTAATAAAAATTCAAGTTTAAACACCGCTTGGTAACTTTTAAAATCTGAATTTAAACAAAATTATTTTAAGTAGTTTGATGTAAGTGGATTGATAAAAAACAAATTTAAGTTTTAATTTAATATGGATTTAAAAAGTTGCCAAACTGATTTCAATCTTAATTATTGTCTCAAATCCAACGGTCTCATCTTAATCATGGCATGTTCATATTAATATAAATGGGAGAGGGAGAATATTTTTGGCATATGATACCACAATCGGATTTTTGTTCTTTGATAGCTTGTGCTTTTGAGAATATATTGCATGTTCTTGTTTGACATTTGTCAAATGGGAATTTCGTTAATTTTTATTTATACCCCTAAAAGTTTTTATTTTATGCTAAAAACGTGGCGCCATCATGGACGTAGAAGATTAGCCCGGGGGGTTTTGTAACTTTTGTTAAATGATGTGGGGCCGTATTCTACAGGATTATCACTGAAGCATTATTTTAGGAAAAAGATGTAGAGAACATAATTAGTGAGGAAGGCCCATCAAATGGAGGATTTTCATCAAATGATGCAATCACTTTTTCTTTGGCACTTTTTGAAGCAATAGCCAATATAGTAATGCCATATCATTGGTACTAAGGGGGGCCTTTTATTTCAGTTGTGTGGCCATAAAAGGGTTCACAAGAGAAGGCAATATTGATTTACACCCTTTTTCTCCCATTGAAATTTCAAGCTTTTATCTTGTGGAATAACCTTCTGCTAACTGCCAAACTTAAAGCTTAATGATATGTTTACACAAGAGGAGAGTAGAGGGGTTTAGATGATAAAGTTTGATTGTGTATTCTCTCCTTTGTTGGGAAAATTTAATATTTGAGGAAAAAAGATTTATAGATGAACACAGTAATCGTTTCAAATTCTTTGAAATTTTTTTATTAATTTTTTTAAATCGAAAAAATACAACAATACCATCCAAACAAAAATAAATACATAAATTTTGATCTATTATTTTTTAAAGAAATTCAACATCTAAATAGAAGGATTAAGTAATAATTCAAATTTTTTCAACTGTTTTTTATTCCTATCTTCTCGTTCTCTATTCTTTCAAACATCTAAACATAATGTAAATCACAATCGTAGTTTTTGTTGTGCCTTTGCTTATACATTAGCAGCAATTAATTACATTTTTTTTCTTCTCAAGAGCCCTAAAGTTTGGTTGTGTGCAAATTCATGGTAGTTGGATGTGTTATGCTCATAATTAATAGTGTCTTTCTAAATTAGTTTGGTGGTGGTTTGCTTTACTGTTAAAACTATTTGTGAGATGGCATCCATTGTAAAGCCACCAACTTCACTAAAGAAGTGGGGCATCTTCTATGGCTTGTGATCACTTGAAGATATAGACTAGAAGAAGTATATTAGATGTCTTTGATCCCAAAAAGAAAAAAGACAAGAAAAAGAGAAACAAGGCATCTGAAGAAACAAAATTTCAGATTAATATCTCCAACAAACTAGTACTATTTTCATTGAATAATGAAATTATTGAAAAACTTTTGTGGGAATAATAACCACATTTCTAAATAATATTATTTTCACACGTCTATAATTGCTTTATTATATTTTCAGACCGTGAAACGTTAACTCATCACTTTTGTGATAGATGTAGATGGGTTCATTGTAACTTTGTCAATTATGATAACTGTCGGGTAATTTTATTCGTATTCTATTTCTGTGTCATTTATTTTTTTGAATTATAATGAATTAAGTGAGTTTTTTTTTACTAGTTTAAGATTTTAAGATAATTGATAACTTGACTATTTTTTGATACAGTATCAGAACTTCAAGTTTTGGTTTCGAGTCTTGGAGATGTCTATTTTCATTTAATATTTTCACGTAAAAATCATTTAACTCAATTATTTTTTAATAATTTTAAATGAAAAAAATTAAAATAAAAAATTTAAAAGTCATACGCACGTGTTTCATAAAAAAAAAATTGATATTCTAATTGTGCCATGAATTTATAAAATTATTTTAAATCATGATTGTTATTAGTTTTCACACAAAACATTACTAATCAACATAAATGATTAAAAAAGAATCGACATGACTTAAAGAAGACAAAAATGATGGGGGTGGGGAGGTTAAAAGCTTATAGCATGCTTGCTTTAACCTTTTGAAGTCGGTTGATTGGATAGATAGGGTTGTATTCTGTCTCAAATGTGTGGAGATAACAAATCTTTGTGCCTCTTCATCCTGTAGACTGTAGAGAGTTGAAAACAAAACTTCTTTCTTTTTGGGATATCTATTTTCTTTTTCTTTTTCTATTTCTCCCTTCTAGAAACAATAACAGCTAGGGTTTTTGATAAAATGCAATTAATTTTGAGGAAGGTGCTTGAAAATAAATAATGCAAACACTTGTTTTGGGTACATAAACACATTGACTTTAGATGTTGATACTCCAACAAAACAAACACATCGTGCAGAAAGATCAGGCTGTTCTAACTACTGTTAACCATGTTCAAAACTCCTGTTTTGAACCTGAAATTCAAGCAAAATTATTTGTTTGGACCAAGATTTTTTTAGAGTGGGATTCACATATCACGACCGATGTTTAGGATGAGCACGTGCATCACACACACTGCCATCTTGCGCCCTACTTGCGTGTAATGCATGCACCCATCTTAAGTGCAGTCGCGACATTGACACCAATATCTCCCGTCACATATACATGCTTCCACCAGAATTAGGTTTTTTTAAAGAATACAAAACACCAATTTGATATGACAACAAACTGTGGAATCATCATTGCAAGAACCAGATGCAGTGAAATGGAACAAATGCTGCCTTTGCTGGCCAAAATGTAATCACAAAAAAAAAAAATCTGCCTTCAATCTTCTTTGATAAGCATCATTTAGTTGAATGGAGAATTTTTTACCAACCTTCTTTTTTTTGGAATATGAATCACAAGGACACTAAACATAATATCAAATACATTCTCTTAATCACTAACAATATGCTTTTGGGAACATTAAGCCTTAGATATAAACCAAGATTTTTTTTATTGTACTATCGATACGAAATATAGGTTATCACAGATATTTCATTAAAACTCTTACGTCATCACGAGGAGAATACACAAACGACAAATTAAATCAACAATTTCGATTCATTGAGAGTCTAAATACCACTATAAGTTTGTGCATGACTAGCCCAATACTGCTTACTAATCGGCTTAGTTTGGCTCTGATAACATTTTTAACACTATATGCTCATCTTTGAAATTATTAGCTCAAGTTACTTTTGGAATGAACAAACTACAAATATAAACAATGATCCGATTTGAAATTAAAGCTCTTTTATTTGTTGATTCTACCCTTTAATCTTGGTTTAGTATAATCATATTTATCTTAGATTCTTTTTTGGTAAAGAAAAAAAATCATAAAATAATCAATTGTATCATATTTTCCTTAGATGATACCTGCAGAATTTAGTCATAGTTGTTTAGTTTATTAAATTTAAGAGTGCAGAACTCAATGGAAAACTTGATTGGGCCAGGTTTTTGAATTTGTCATTTTCTTTTACCCGGTACTGGTCAGGCAGCCGGGCACTTGACTGTTTAATCACTTTAATCCGGGCCGGATAATGAATGAGATGGGCCATCTATCTTTAGAGGCTAAATTGCATCCAAGCAATGTAAAAAATTATATAATTTCGAAATTTCGATTTGCAATTCCATGAAGGGTTTTTTTTTTTGCTTACGGGACATCTTATTACATATAAACGAATAGTAAATGAATCTATCACTATTCAAACTCATGTTGTCATGGATACGTGAGCATGTATTATCTCATATCGGTTAAATAATGAAAATAGAACGAACATACATAATAGGTTTGTAATTTCATATATAAGGCTAGTCTTTCGAGTCAAAACCCATCCCATGACAAATGATATCAAAGCTAACCTTGACTTTTATGTAGGATGAAGATACTATCATGTGTGTCTCAATTTTTTGCCCAAAGTCATTAATATTCTATATTATCATACATAATTTTATTTATTTATAAATAATTTTGTAAACAATTTTAATTGTCTTAACATATCAAAATTTGAATTGTAGAAAATTCATGTCATATAAGTTTTGTTTGGATTAGTTTAAAGCTAACTTTGAATCGAGTTTATTCTTTAAAATTTATAAAAAAAATAGTTAAATTAAAATAAAGTCAATTAAATTTAATCAAATAGCAATTACAAATTTACAATATCAATTAATAAATTTGATTTGACTTAATTTTTTTATAAAATTTAAAAAATAATCCAAAGACGCCACAAGTATCCATCTCTTCCATTAATAATTTCATATAGCCTAAAAACAAAAATTCAGGAAGATTGTTCTCTTTCTCTTTTTGATATAAAAAAGACATTATCCGCTTGTTCATGTACTCTGAAATTGATATTGGGAAGAGATCAATTATCATAAAATCAACATTAATGGGTAATTGGTAGCCAGGGATGGTAATTGATCAGGTTTGAAGCGAAAAATGTTATTTTCATTTTCGTCTCTATTTACAAAAATACTCTTCGTCTCCATTATTATTTATGCTGAAAATTTTATTTTGTCTTTTGTTTTTGTCTTCGTCGAAGATTTTCGAAGATCTTCATTTCCGTTCCTATCCCTGTTTATAAATGAAAATAAAGATTTTTCATTAAAAATCGAAGATTATCCGTTAATCAATTTTTTTTAACAATAAAGTAAATGTTCAATACAAAGTACAATCACTATATCATTTTTACACCTCACAAATCCAAATACATGTCATATTTCAAACAAAAATTTAAAGAGTTAATTGGATAATTAGGAAGTTTATCTACTATATTTATATAAAATATAAAAACTAATGTAACAGGAGACAGAAGCAAGGATTTTGCGAGGCGAAGATTGCTCATTTCATTTCCGTCTCGATTTAGATCGAAGGTTTTTAAAATTTTTAATCCCCGTCCACATGGGATAAAATCCTCTTTATACTCATCATCGATGGATAGAAAAATTTCAAAATTTTACTGAAGACGAATTATTTTACCATCCTTATTAATAACCCATGGAGCCCAGACTTTAGGCCCATTATTTCATACGAACTCGGATCTTATATTATATAGCCCAGCCTAAGGTATATAACATGATTAATTATTCATAAAATTTCTTACTGGGTCGTATTTAAAAGGGGAAAAAAATAAGAAGAAAGGATTCATGTTGTATTTGGTAGTCTCTCTGGTAGTTGACAAAATTTCAGATCTGGCGCCAAAATCGCAGGGAAAGGAAATGTGGGTCTTCGGTTGTCTCTGTTTAGCATTTGCCGCTGTTGTTGGCGCTTTGTCCCAAGAGCCTGAGCTTGGTTCAGCTCGCGTTGTTTTCCAGGTTTTATATATTTTTTTCCTTAATAATTTTTGTCACGTCGTATTTATTTTTATTATTTGAATTCAGTTTCTACATAAACAATCTTACTGTTTGTTTCTTTCTTTTTTGTAATTCCCTTGTTGTTTGTTCCTAATTTTCATTCGTTAGTGATATTTTTCTTATTTCTTTGTTGGGCCAAGGTCAAATGGGTTCCTTACATTTGAGTTTATCGTCTAAAATTATTTTGATTTTGTTTTTATTATTGTGAGTCTTATTTGATAAATGTAGCTTCTATTGAGTTTTGATAGGTAGTTAGTACTCTTACTAAAATGAATTTCAATGGAGACCTTGTTCTGATTCGAAATAGTAATTTTTTTCGACCCTGTATTGATTAGTATTATGAGTTACTGAAATACTTGAAACAATTTACAACAAACTAACCTTATTATTAATATTATTGCTTGCTCAATTCTTTCGTGTGGGTTTTTGTTATTTCACTGATGTTGTTGTCAAATTATGTTAACCAATTTTGGCAATGCAGACAATCCATGGAGACATTGAGTTTGGATTCTTTCCAAGCGTTGCACCTAAGACTGTTGAACACATTTTCAAGCTAGTTCGTCTTGGTTGTTATAATACCAATCACTTCTTCAGGGTACATGCCGGGACTCTGAATAAAGAATGATTTCTGTTGATGAGTTGGATGTGATATGGCAAAATGAGTAATGAGGGTTTGAATCCGTTTGCAGGTAGATAAGGGCTTTGTTGCCCAAGTGGCAGATGTTGTAAGTGGACGATCAGCTCCTATGAATGAGGAACAAAGAACAGAAGCTGAAAAGACTGTTGTAGGTGAATTCAGTGATGTCAAACATGTGAGAGGCACTCTCTCGATGGGCCGGGTAATATCTTCTTTGAATCGCCTTATTCTCTTCTGAGATTATCTTTGGTACTTGTTTCTGTAAATATGTTTGCAATATGATATGTCTCTGTTAAATGAAAGTTAGGTTTTAATTTCTGCTTCAATATTAATTGGTCTAAACTCAAAAAGATATGTTGAGAATTATATTTAATTTCCTTTTTCCTAATAAATAATTTGGATAAGAATGTACAGTTTCGACAAGTGCTACGTGAGTCAGCTTAACTAAAATATTTTTAGGTTCTTACAGGATACTCATGTAGAATTAGAACTGGCTGCATATCGGACTTTACTGAACCCATGAACTGTACACAGGTTTCTCCTGTCTGTTCCAACTTAGTCTTACTTCCTGTGAGGTCCATTTGATGTTCTGCTATGTAAGAGTAGAAAGTAAATGTTGCTGGAGGTGGAAATATGTTGAGCTTTGTTTTACTTAGTATGAAAAGTTTGATCAGGGACATGGTGCCCTGGAAATGAACTCAATTGGAGTTGATAAGGATGCAGACATTTTTTTACAACCATGGCATGACTATGAGCATGATTAAGCATTGGTGGCAACGTTAAAGGAAAAGGTGGAGATAGCTGTAAGGATCTGGCTTGACAAAGTAGTAGCAAAATTAAAAACGAAATAGGGACTAGGAGTGTTTTTTAAGAAGCACCTCTAAGAGCAGATACGGAACTGAACAGTGGAAATGATTTAACTTTCATGGATAATATCTCTGAATATTATGGGTTTTGCTGGTATTCTAATTTGATTCAACTGGCTACCTGTGCGTGTGAAATTGGATTTGACACAAAACTTTCTTAAACTGTCAATCAAACAATTTCTTCTAGAAGTACTAATTAAATATGTACATCCATTGGGTATTTCCTCAGTAACATGTAACATATTACTGTGTCATTTAAGAAAATTACTACATTATCTTGGTGGAATGGAGGCATGCTTTCAGCCATAATGTTGATCAATTCTTGACGGTATACAATTTCTTGGAAGAATCAGCCATCAGTTTGCATGAGAGGAAAAACAACCCTGCTAAGCTTCCTGTTCAGGATTTCCACCTGAGCAATAATTGCAGGAGATGTTTTTGATAGTCATTTACGTTCTCAGATATCATACTATATGCAAATAGATTTAATAGAGTTTTGTTTTTCATTTATCATGTTTTAGGATATTGAATGTACTGCTAACTTCAGTAGTTACTTTTACTTTTGACCATCTAAACTTTCTCTGTTGTACTGACGTTTGATAAGTTGATTCAGCATCATGTTTTTCTTTGACGTAGATATGCAGATCCAGATAGTGCAGCATCTTCATTTTCAATGCTTCTTGGAGATGCCCCTCATCTTGATGGCCAGGTTTGCTAGTTACAAATGCCAAACATCAATGTAACAGATTGTTTCAGCCTTTTCTGACATGATTGCTAATGAAATTGCTTCCATTAATTCTGCTTAGTATGCAATATTTGGTAAAGTTACTAAAGGTGATGAGACATTGAGAAAGCTTGAGGAACTCCCCACTCGTCGTGAGGGGATTTTTGTAATGGTATGTTTCCGAGATGTTTTCAGTTTATCAATTCTCAATGTAATGCTCTGGAATGTTAACATGGAACATATAGGTTATGTATTTAGATTGATGATATGTAACAAGGATAACTGACTTTTGGAAAGTGTAATTGTTTCCGGACCATCTCTAGCAAACTATACCATTTTGAAAATTCTTAGTCCTTAATCTTCATCATGGTTGTTTAGTTTCAACAGTAGTTATCTAGCTAAAACAAACACACGACTCACACACGCAGACCTGCTTGCGCGTGCGCTCACGCACAAACACATACAGCTCTCCTTGGAATCCTCTGCTCAAACCCTAGCCTTCTCACCTGGCCTGGTTGCAGCGGCCCCGCCCTAGAAGGACCAGTCATATTTAAGACTCTTGATACCTGCTACTGTCTAGCCCAATATCATGGAAGATTGAAAAGGTCATGTTTTTCATTCATCTCATGCTGTAATAGATGGACATGTAAGATATATTCAGTTGTGTTAGAAACTAGTCTTTTTGGCACCGTTTGAGAAGTCTAACTGCTCTCAGGGTGCATTATTAAATCATTGTCTTGTATAATTACATGCTTTCTATTGTTTGAAACATCTTTTATGCTTCGTTTATGATGGCACTAGTTGAGTAGTCAGTTATAATTTTCATACTTCTTCTGATACTAATGAAGCAATAGCCTAGAATAGAGTTCTGTCCCAGTTTCCCTGATCTTAGTATTCATTCATAAATACAACCATGAATTGTGTCTCATAAATCTGGTTTTCTCTTTGCTCTAAGAGATTTATCTGATTATTCAACCGACACTGCTTCTATTTCTACTTTCTATGAATTGTTAGGTCTATATTAGCTTGTTAAGGATTATCATTCATGTTGGTCATTGCTTTGTTTTGTCAGCAACACTCTAATTGTTCCTTTATTTTTTTCTCTGCTTCCAGCCAACTGAACGCATTACAATTCTGTCATCCTACTATTACGGTAAGAATTAAGTTGTCCATTATTTTTTATTTTATTTCTTTTTCTTGTTGGGATCCCTTGCGATAAATGGGGGTAGAGTGATTTGAATATGGAACCTTCTTTTTTGGAAGAAAGTATGATTGCCAATTGGGCTATGTGATACAGAATAGTAAAGAGAATATTTATTATTTTGGGATTTTATTCTTGGATATGTATTTTAGGAAAATTAGATTTAGGCAATTAAATAGTTATTAAGATTTGATTTACTTTCCTATTTAAATAATGTTTAGTGCCTATATAAGAGCATTGATATTAAGATTGTAAGGTAAACTTTGCTTATGGAATAAACTTTAGTTTTGTTATATCTCTTGTCCTCTTCTCCCTGTTCTTCTTCTGTTCTCCCTTTGTTCTGTTTTCTTTTCTACCTAGTCTATTTTTGTCTATTTTCTCTTGGTTAATCTCCCTGTCGTCCTTTCTCAATCTGTTTTTGTTTCTATTTATCTGCCCGATATCAAGTGGTATCAAAGCCGAAAGGTCACGTATCCTACCTCTATCCTTTAAATTATATAATGTACTAAACAAAAAAACAACACCAGCCCACGACCAAACACGTCTTAACTGAAACAGTCCACATAAATCAAGATTTGACCAACTTCTGGTCATTGTCAGAAGACACCGCCATCACTAGCCGCTGTGCGAGCCTGTTCCGATCATAAACGGAAGTTTTCTGGTTCATCCGGCACAAGTCACCAGCACGTGCCGCCCACGCGCCACCACACGCGCCGCCACCGAGTCGGGAACCCCTTAGCCGGATGAGGAAGGCACCGCCCTGATTGGAATTTAACGATCTCCCCACCCTCGTGAACCACGCGCCATTCAACTGTCGTCTCCACCGCCAAAAGAGTCGCAACCCGTTTCACCCTTTTTCAACCCGATCTGTAGTTTCTGATCATCTATTACCGGATCAGACTCCATCAGCGTGACCGGAATCAAGTTTTCGACAGGTCGCTTGCAACTTGGCTCCGATCCAACCAGGTTTGTCTCGGGTCAGACCTAACCCGGCTGTCCGACCATCTACCTGACCCGCGTTGAGAACCAAGTCCAGAGCTACTGAGCCGAGCTGATACACTGAGCCACCCGAGCCGAGCTGCTAAAAAAAAATCAGGTTTATTTATTTACTGAATTTTTGCTTTTGTAGTGCTGATTTTCGTAATAAAAAAAGAAAAAAGAGTGAAAAAATGACAGAAAAAAGAAGAATCAGAAGAAAAAAATAATTACAAAAAGAGGAAAAGAGAAAAAAAAAAGGAAAAAAGAATTCTTTTATGTTTTATTTATGTTCCTTTTTTATTTACATAAAATTGCAGTCACTTGTGAGGAATGAGTGAGTTTAGCCAGGATCTTCTGGTTACTGTTTGTCATGCACTGTATCCCCTTACAGAAGATGTGCTCTATCAAGTTTTTGGTCCGTTTGGCCATATGGAGAAAATTAGTCTTTTCTCTAATTCAATGAAATTTCAAGCTTTCATACAATACTATTGGCCTCAAGATGCTATTTGGGCTAAAACCAAGTTGGATGGTCAGTGTATTTATGCTAATTGCTGTCAATTGGAGATCGAGTATTCTAACTTTGAGACTCAAATTTGTAAGATGCAACAACTCCTTGAACAAGTGAAACAACAAGTTGAAGCAGTTTTTGCCAAAACTTCTACCAATCAGGATTCCATTTAAGATAAGTCTGAAGTTGTTTCTCCGATACACATAGACTTTGAAACGAACGAACAAATCATTAAAGAAACCTCTACTATTCAGTGTGAGGATGTACTTATTAAGTCACTTCAAAACGAACAAGGCTAAAACCAAGATGAGGGCAAGATTTGTGCGTATGACATTCCTTACATTGATTTTGTTCTCTCACACTGGATTGAGGCTCCTCAACAACTTCTCTTGATATCCTTCTTCTGCTCGATTGAGACTGCTGCATCTCGAAAATTGCAAGTCTTTGCCATGTAACTTCAAGAATTCCAAGTTTTGATAGTTAACCACTTCAAAACACGTGGTCGAGTTTCTTGTAAGTGGGGGAGAATGATGCAAAATAGAAAAGAGAATATTTATTATTTTGGGATTTTATTCTTGGATATGTATTTTAGGAAAATTAGATTTAGGCAATTAAATAGCTATTAAGATTTGATTTACTTTCCTATTTAAATAATGTTTAGTGTCTATATAAGAGCACTGATATTAAGATTGTAAGGTAGACTTTGATTATAGAATAAACTTGAGTTTTGGTATATCTCTCGTCCCTTTCTCCTTGTTCTTGTTCTTGTTCTGTTCTCCCTTTGTTATGTTTTTTTTTCTTTCTACTTAGTCTATTTTTGTCTATTTTCTCTGGGTTAATCTCCCTGCTTCTCTTCTTTCTCAATCTGTTTCTGTTTCTACAGTCAATGGATGGCAAAGTTCATATTCTTTTCTTTAATTAAGGTCACTAACTATTCCACTTCACCCACACTTGCCATATATTCATCCTTGTTTTAAGGCTTACTTTAGGCCATGTTTCCTTCCTTGTTTTAAGAAATGTTTTTTTCCTTTAACAACTTATATATACTCTTAATTGTATTCTCAATAATGAGAACTCAAGTAAGCATTTGTACAATCTCTTTACTCTCTTCAATTCTCACATCTCTTTACTCTCTTAAATTCTAACATGGTATCAGAGCCGGTTGCTTAGGTTCTTCTCTCGCTTGTAATTTTTCTCGGTTTCGTGTTTCGGTGTGTTCTGTATTGTTCTCGGTGAACTCGACGTGAAAGTTTTTTTTGGTTGTTTTTCGGTCTTCTCTTTTTGGGTTGGTGTTGTCGGTACCTCTTATTTTTTTGGTTTGAGCAGTTTCGGCATTCTTGACATCCTCTATTTTCAGAGAGGTGTTTTGTGGCTTTGGGTCTTAGATTTCTCGGTGTTTTTTTTTGTTCTCAGATCTCTTTAGCAGTTTGTTTTTTTTCTGCTTTGGGTGGTTTCGACATTTTTTTTTGGTCGGGCTATTTTTTTTTTTTGCACTTATTTGCAATGGATTCTGCACCTGTGTGTGTCAAATTTACGGGCAAAAATTACTCTACATGGGCCTTTCAGTTTGAAATTTTCCTCAAAGGAAAAGAACTTTGGGGCCATATCGATGGCACAGATGTTGCACAAACATCCAATACAGACCAATCGAAGGATGTCGGGTATTCTCCTTCTTGGACTGTGTTTGATGCTCGGATCATGTTTTGGCTTCTTGGTTCGATGGAGCCACATATTGTCACCAACTTGCGTACTCATCGCTCTGCTCAATCCATGTGGACTTATCTGAAGAAGGTTTATCATCAAGATAATGATGCTTATCGCTTTCAGTTAGAGCATGCAATTGCCACCTTTCAACATGGCAGTCTTTCCATCCAAGACTATTACTCGGCCTTTCTGATTCTTTGGACTGACTATACTGATCTTGTTACAGCGGCTGTTCCTGTTGCCACTCTTTCGACTATTCAGCAACTCCACGAGACTAGATGGCGTGATCAATTTCTTATGAAACCACGCCCGGAATATGAATCTATTCGCTCCTCTCTGCTGAATAGATCTCCTGTTCCTTCTCTTGATGTTTGTTTTGGTGAGTTGCTTCGTGAAGAAGAACGTCTTAGTACTCAAGCCACTCTGGAGCAATCTTATGGTAGTCCAAGAACTGTTGCTTATGCTGCCCAAGGACGCGGATCGCCTACGCATTCTAAAAACTTGCAGTGTTTTTGCTGTAAGGAATATGAGCATATTGCTGCCAATTGTCCCAAGAAATATTGCTCTTATTGTAAGAAGAAGGGTCACATCATCAAAGAATGTCGTCTCTGCCCACAGAATCGTCAGGCTCAAGCATTTCAGACTTTTGTTATTGTACCCTCCGCAGCTCCTAGCTCTTCTTCCAGTGCCTCCCCAGTTTCGGCACCTCCTGCAGCGAATTACTGCACACCCGAAATGGTGCAACAGATGCTAATTTCAGCATTATCTGCAATGGGGTT
This sequence comes from Bretschneidera sinensis, assembly GCA_023935145.1. Classification (NCBI taxonomy): domain Eukaryota; kingdom Viridiplantae; phylum Streptophyta; class Magnoliopsida; order Brassicales; family Akaniaceae; genus Bretschneidera; species Bretschneidera sinensis. The sequence continues at coordinate 105,553,854 of CM043701.1, read as the reverse complement.
TCAAGGTAAAAATTCTACCAAACTCTGGTACATAGACTCGGGGGCCTCTAATCACATGACGAATACTCCCACCGCTCTGTGTCATGTTCGACCCTATGTTGGTCCATCTCAATCGATATCTGATCCTACCATGCTCCAATCAGTTGTAGCACCTTCAGAACACTTGGTACATCGCTCTTCTCGAATATCTTTACCTCCGGATAGGTATGGGTTTGCTTCTGCTCTTACTGCTGCATTGTCTAATTTTGATATTCCCACATGCTACTCACATGCTGTCAAGCATGATTGTTGGCGACAAGCTATGCAGGAAGAAATTGCTGCTTTAGAGGCCAATCACACCTGGGACATTGCACCTTGTCCTTCCACTATAGTCCCCCTGGGTTGCAAATGGGTTTACTCCGTCAAGGTTCGATCTGATGGAAGTTTGGATCGTTATAAAGCTCGGCTTGTTGCACTTGGAAATAAACAGGAATATGGTGTTAATTATGAAGAAACCTTTGCTCCTGTGGCTAAGATGACCACTGTTCGTACGATTCTAGCTCTTACTGCTTCCAATGATTGGCCACTACATCAGATGGATGTCAAGAATGCTTTTCTTCATGGGGATCTTAAATAGTGTATTTTTATGAAGCCACCCCCGGGATTGTTTCCTTATCCAAACTCACATGTGTGTAAGCTTCGTCGCTCCCTTTATGGTCTCAAACAAGCTCCAAGGGCTTGGTTTGATAAATTTCGAACTAATTTATTACAATTCTCATTCAAGCAGAGCAAGTATGACACTTCCTTGTTTCTTCGAAAATCAGACATGGGTATTGTTGCTCTTTTAGTTTATGTTGATGATATTGTGATTACTGGTTCCGATTCTGTTTTACTTGGCCAGCTCAAGACCCATCTCTCCGAGTCTTTTCATATGAAAGATCTTGTGTCTCTTACATATTTTCTCGGTCAGGTGCATCGTAGTCCGTCGGGTATTTCACTCAATCAACATAAGTATGCTAGTGACCTGGTCGCTACAGCTGGCTTACAGGAGGCCACTTCTGTTGATACTCTTATGGAATTGAATGTCAAGCTTCGCAAAGAAGAGGGTGATTTACTTGCTGATCCTAGTTTATACCGAAAGTTGGTGGGCAGTCTTGTCTACCTCACCATTACTAGACCGGACATTTCCTTTGCAGTACAACAAGTCAGCCAGTTTCTTCAGACCCCTCGTCACCTTCATTTGGTTGCTGTCCGTAGGATCATACGCTATGTTCAGGGCACTTCTGCCCGTGGCTTATTCTTTCCTGCAGGCAATTCTCCTCGACTTACTGCTTATAGCGACGCTGATTGGGCTGGTTGTGCTGATACACGTCGCTCCATTACTGGTTGGTGTGTGTTCTTAGGTGATGCATTGATCTCATGGAAGAGTAAGAAGCAAGACAGAGTTTCTAAGTCATCTACAGAATCTGAGTATCGGGCGATGTCTCTTGCTTGTTCCGAAATTATTTGGCTTCGAGGTTTACTTACTGAGCTAGATTTTTCTGCAACTGATCCTACACCTCTACATGCTGATAATACAAGTGCTATTCAGATCACGGCCAATCCTGTCTATCATGAGCGCACGAAGCATATTGAAGTCGACTGTCACTCTATCCGCGAAGCATTTGAAGCTTGTGTTATCACTCTTCCACATGTTTCCACTGACCTACAAATTGCTGATATCTTCACCAAAGCGCTCACTCGCCATCGACATTGCTTCTTAAGCAGCAAATTGATGCTTATTGATCAACCTGCATCAATTTGAGGGAGGCTGTCAATGGATGGCAAAGTCCATATTCTTTTCTTTAATTAAGGTCACTAACTATTCTACTTCACCCACACTTGCCATATATTCATCATTGTTTTAAGGTTTACTTTAGGCCATGTTTCCTTCCTTGTTTTAAGAAATGTCTTTTTCCTTTAACAACCTATATATACTCTTAATTGTATTCTCAATAATGAGAACTCAAGTAAGCATTTGTACAATCTCTTTACTCTCTTCAATTCTCACATCTCTTTACTCTCTTAAATTCTAACATCACTATGCCTCGGCCACAAGGGGGCCATTATTTTTAGGTTTAACTACGTATTTCACACAATGGTTTGGGTGGATTCCGTTTGAACTTTGAGTAATTTTTTGGGACAAACCGAACATTAAAGTACCATCTGTTAGCAAATCTTGAAATCGAACTGATGCGGGACGCACACAAAATTTCTTCAGGAACAAGTATTCCATGAGAAGACCTATTTGTAATAGGAATACCTAATCATAACGGAAGTACCTAATAGTGATAGGATTATCAAATTATAGTAGGATTAGTATTTATTAGTAGCATTCCATTTGAGATTAGGAGTAGAGTTCTCTTATATATAGTTATTGCCTTTTGTTATTTTACTCATATATTGATAAATAAAAATTGCTATTGATAATTATTGCATCCCTGTGAATGGGTTTTGCTTATTTGCGCCCTATGATTGGGTCGTGGCTTCCCTACGATGTGGATTGGTTACTTTTATTTTCTTGTTCTTGAACTCTCTCTATTGTTTTGCATCAAAGTGGTATCAGAGCACAAACATCGATTCCTTGTGGTTTTCAAACAAAAAATCACAATATATGTATTAGTGAATAGTAATAGAGAGAGAGTTTAGATCCGACGACCTCTGCCGCTTCCCGACATGCGTCACCTCCACCAACAGGTGCGGGATTCCCCGGCGAGTATAACACACCATCGTCTCACTGGAAACATCACTCTTATCGAGTTACTGTCGGCTCGTAGATCTCCTTCCTCCAGCCACCTATTTTTCTAATCTGAGGCCACAACCATAACCGGAATAAAAAATCCAGCCTACCCCTAAATTTTCGGTGCCAATCTGTATTGGACGGAGCTATATGCGCCCCACACGTAGGGTTCGATCTGGGTCACCCATAGACCCGTGCTGCTTAACCCGTTCTTGAGTTGAGCTGAGTCGTGCCACTAATTAGTTGTGACCGAGCCGAGCCGAGTTAACCAAGCCGAGTAGCGTTGACAAGCCGTTGAGCAAACAATTTTTTTTGCCAATTTTTCAAGAGCTGTTGAAAATTGCTACGGGTGAGGTAAATTCTTTCTTATTGAAGTTTGTTTAATATTTTGGTGGTTAGGTTAGTAAATTTTAGATCGAAGTTTAATTTCCTTTGCCTAGTTTAAAAAAAATAAAAAAACTAGAAAATCCCAAAAAGAAAAAAATATTCATAATTCCCTTTTATTGTGTTGCACCCTACATTAGCATATCATTTAGATTAAATTCTTAAACTCTTAGTGCATATTAGAACTTTGTTTCTCGTTTATATTACTTTAAGCAATTGAGTTTACTCAACATTATTTTCTTTTCTTTTATTACATTCAACCATGGACGGTAGATTAAAAGATGTTGAATGTTAAATGGGCTTAGTCAATGGTGACTCTAGGTTAAAATGGATCAAATCATCAATGGACTAGGATTAACCGATGGACATCAGACGGTGCAAGGCACCATGATATCCTCTGGAGTAATGTTCCTTGTAGAGTAGGTCACACTTCTAGACCCAACGTAAGGGTCCCTCTTGAGGAAGAGATAAATGATAATGATATGCCACACCTTGAGGAAATTAATGCAGAAACCCAACAAGTTCCTTGGCAACACAATAGGTTTAGACAACCTCACTTTGATCATGTGGTCGATAGTGAAATTAGGCCACAACCTTATAAGTACCAACGTAACAAACCAGAAGATAGATTTGATAGGCAGTCACAATAATCCTATGATATGGCCACGAATACTTCCGAGACATCACTATGAAAATCAAAATAGAAGCCTCTACCTATGATGGGAAATCGGATGCTGATGTCCTTTTTGATAGGCTCCGTAATTTGGAAGATTTTTTTTGAATGGTATCGGATGCTTGAAGTTGATCGTGTCAGCTATGCTAAAATGAAATTGATAGGTCCTGCTAAGTTTTTTGGCAGAATATTCAGACTCATCTTGAGCTTACATGTGAATGTCCGGTCACCAAATGGATAGTCATGAAACATAAATTAATGGAGTACTACCTTTCTACCTCCTATCAGACTGATTTAATTGGCCAAATGTTGCATCATAGGCAAATGACTTCTAGTGTGACCGAATACATGAGCCGATTTTGGGAACTTAAGCTTCAAGCTGGTGTCGATGAACACCTTATGGTCATAGTCACGCGATTTGTCACTGGTCTAAGAGCTGATATTAAAAATGAGGTTGAATTATTCTCCTCATCCTCCGTTGCAGATGCTTGCCGAAAGGCTCTCGAGTATGAGGCATATTTTAAGAAGGTTGTTGGGTATCGTGCACCTTAGAGTCATGCCAGTATAGATCTTACTCAGTTTGTCCCTTCTAAGAGTAAAGATTCCACTGCTTTCACCACTCGTCTGAGTGGTTCTTCCCATGAGTTGTGCGCTAGTAAAACCCATCCATCCAATGTCATCATTGTCATAAGCAAGGTCACATTGCCTCTCGATGATGCTCTGAGCGTGCCTTAACCTTAGACCACACATCTAGCGCCCTTTTAGAGAATGAAACTGTGGTTGTTGATCTTATAGAATATTCAGGGGATGAGGAGGATGATTTTGGAGATGACGTAAATGAACATCATGTCAATGTAGTTAGAACCACTACTATGCACCGTGATGAGTGGAAGCGCACTAGTATCTTTCACCCTTTTATGAAATGTAATGAATGCTCGTACAAGTTAGTCATTGATGGGGTAGCATGATGAATGTAGTTTCTAAAACTGCTATTGCTCGATTAAACCTTATTGTGGAACCACATCCTCAACCTTTCAAGATTGTTTTGGTAGATAAGACCACTTTACCTGTTACCGAGAGGTGTTTAGTTCCCATCCAATTCGGGCTTTATAAGGAAGAAATTTACTGTGATGAATAAAAATTGCTTCAGCATGCAAACCATGAAGGTGTTGTGTAAAGGATTCAGCAGGTTCAAAAATATGAGCATTAGGGGGAAGGGGAACAAGATCAATGGGTGTACGAGGTGACTAACCATGAAGAATTTCAAAAGGGCTTTTACCAATTGACATAATTGTTGTAGTCATACTCAATGGTAGGTAAGATCAATTCCCAAGTACCTTGTTTTTCTCCCACAATGTACCTAAGCAAATCACCCAAACTACGATTAATAACCTCATGACCATATGTTTATGGATGAAAAGCAGCAAAAAACTTCAAAGTAGTGCCACAGAGTTTCCAAAGTGCCTTAAAAAAATAACTAATAAACTTGACATCATTATCAAACATAATGGAAGATGGTAATCCATGTAGTTTAACAACCTTTCGAAAGAACAACTTAGCTACATGCGAGGCATCTGTTGTTTTATTGCAAGGAATAAAATGGGCCATCTTGAAAAACCTATCTACCACCACGAAGATAGAATCATGTCCTCGAGTCGTTTTGGGCAATCCTAGCACAAAATCCATACTCAAATCTTTCCATGATGTATAGGGAGTAGGAAAAGGAATATATAAACCAATGTTTTGCTTTTTAGTTTTAGCTAGTTGGTAGGTACGACACTAGGAAACAACCCTCTTTAGAGAAGGCCAATACAACCTATCCTCAACTGAGGCGAGACCTAAGTGACGAGCGAGTCCTCTTGTGCGCATTTCCCAAATTAAAAAGTCTCTAAGAGAAGTATGTGGAATACATAACCTAGTGGAACGAAACAAATAACCTTCACGAAGAACAAAATCCATATAATCCGTACGAGTACCATTCCTAACCGCAGTAACTAGAACCAAGTACGAATGTATACTCGTTAAGAAACTTAACCTATCCTGTATGTCTAGTGTTCAATTTCGTTTGAGAACTCATGTACCTCAATGCTAGGTGGTCAGAATATAAAGCAAACTCTTGAGGCAACAAATAGTACCTCCAATGGTGGAGGGACTGAACCACATCGTAGAACTCTTTGTCATAAGTGGAAAATCGTTGCTTTGCCTTGTTAAGTTTTTCACTAAAGAAAGCAATGGAGTGACCCTCTTGACTCAAAACACTTCCAACCCCAACTCTAGAAGCATCACAAGCAACCTCAAAAGCTTTTTTAAAATTAGGATGCCTCAAAATAGGGGCTTCGGTCATTTTCTACTTATTATCCTAAAAAACTCTAGCAGCTACATGGGTCCATCGAAACTCCCTTTCTTCAATCTATCGGTGATGGGAGTTGTAATGGTGCTAAACCCCCGAATGGATCTCCTATAGAAAGTGACTAAACCATGAAAACTACAAACCTAAAAAATGGTCTTAGGTGCGGGCCAATCACTAATTGCTTTTATCTTTTTAGGGTCAGTTGCTATTCCTTGCATAGAAATAATAAAGCCTAAGGGTTGTAGGAAGGTACACTTCTTAACGTTGGCATATAACTTAGATTCCCTATGGGCAGTGAAAACCTGACGGAGATGATCTAAATGCTCATTCTTTGTGATTTGTTGTCAGTTTTGAAATGAATAAAAAAACAGATTATTGAAATTAAACATGTGATTGAGTATATGTTCTCGTTTATGTGATTTGGATTGCGATTCCCATGTGATTTGGATCGGTTTTATCTTTTATTTTTAGTTTATCTTTATTTCTTCCCTACTGTATGACATCACTTTGACTTGCCATGCACCAAAATATCATCAAAATAGACAAACGAAATTTTGCTAATGAAAGGACGTAACAAATGAGTCATAACCCACATAAAAGTGCTAGGAGCATAGGATAGTCCAAAAGGCATGACTAACCATTTAAATAACCAATCTTGGGTTTTAAAGGCAGTTTTCCACTCATCTCCGGGTCTAATCATAATCTGATGAGATCCTGAAACTAAATCAATAGCATGCTGCATCTCCCGCATAGGAGGCAACTCATTAGGTTCAATGTCAGAAAATTCTCCTAATAGCTCATCTACCTCAGGAGGGTTGTCAATCTTATTATCCTAACTACCACAGCTACACAAAAGTTACTCTCTTGCCCTTCCCTCTCAAAGGCTTTTTGAGTTAAAATGTGGAGTTTCTTCTTGTCAGGGTTGGGAAGGAGCCTTATCCTTGATCCTATGGTCTCTTTCTAGGGGTTTTGCAGGAGTGAGACGCACTGTCTTACTTTTATATGGAAAGACAGAGGTATTCTTGCGACCATGACGGGTGACATCAAGGTCGTACTACCTAGGACGTCCTAAAAGAACGTGGGCAACATCCATAGCTAGCACATCACAGTAAATTTCCTCCTTATAATGCCCAAATTGGATGGGAACTAGACACCTCCCGATAACACGTAAAATGGTCTTATCTACCCAAGCAACCATAAAAGGCCGAGGATGCGGTTCCACTCAAAGGTTTAAGCGAGCAATAGTAGTTTTGGAAACTACATTCATCGTGTTAGTCCCATCAATGACTAACTTGATGGAGCGTTCATTACACTTCATAAAAGTGTGAAAGATGCTAATGCGCCTCCACTCATCACTGTGCATAGTAGTGGATCTTACTACATTGACATGATGTTCTTTTAGGTCATCTCCAAAATCATCCTCCTCATCTCCTGAATATTCTGCAGGGTCAACAACCACAATTTCATTCTATGGGTGCTAGATGTGTGGTCTAAGGTCACGGCACACTTAGGGCATCGAGAGGTAATGTGACCCTGCTTGTGACAACGATGACATTGGATGATGGGTTACTAACACGCCTCATTGGAAGAACCACTTGGACAAGTGGTGAAAGTAGTGGAATCTTTACTCTTAGAAGGGCCATCTCTAAGGGGTAGGAACAGACTGAGAGTGAGATCTAGATTGGGGTGACTCTCTTGCTTGAGAAGTTGCACGATGCCCAACAGACTTCTTAAAATGTCTCATAGTCGAGAGCCTTTTGGTAAGAATTTGCAACGGAGGATGGGGACAGTAATTCAACCTCATTTTTAATATCATTCTTAGGCGAACGACAAATCGTGTGACTATGACCATAGGGTGTTCATCGACAACAGCTCGAAGCTAAAGTTCCCGAAATCGGCTCAGTGTATTCGGTCACACTAGAAGTCATTTGCCTGTGATGCAACATTTGGCCAATTAAACGAGTCTGATAGGAGGTAGGAAGGTATTACTCCGTTAAATTCTGTTTCATGACTTTCCATTCGGTGACCGAGGGTTCACGAGAAAGCTCAAGATGAGTCTGTATGTTCTGCCAAAACAGCCTAGCAGGACCTATCAATTTCATTTTAGCATACCTAACACGATCGGCTTCAGACATTCGATACCATTTAATTTTTTTTTCAAACTACGAAGCCAATCAGAAAAAGGCATCGGCATCCAATTTCCCATCATAGGTAGAGGCGTCTACTTTGATTGTCATAGTGATGTCACAGAAGTCTTCGTGGCCATATCTATAGGATTGTTGTGACTACTTATCAAATCTGTCTTCTTGTATGTTACGTTGGTACTTACAGGTTGTGGACTAATTTCACTACCGACCGCATGGTCGAAGTGAGGTTGTCTAAGACCTTGCCTATTGTGTTGCCAAGGAACCTGTTGGGCTTCTGCATTAATTTCCTCAAGGGGTTGCATTTCATTATCATTTATCTCTTCCTCAAGAGGACCCTTACATTGGCTCTAGAAGTGTGACCCACTCTACGAGGAACATTACTTTGTCTAGAGGACATCATGGTGCCTTGCACCGATCTTGCGGAGGTTTGATGTCCATCGAGTAATCCTAGTCCATTGATGATTTGATCCATTTTAACCTCGAGTTGATCTATTCAACCATTGAGCAACTCTATTTGACATTCAACATCGCTTAATCTACCGTCCATGGCTAGGATTTAAGTAGGGTAGTGGTTGTATTGCCTTCAAGAGGCATGGTCATGGTTGCATGTAATAAAAGAAAAGAAAAAAATGCCGAGTAAACTCAAACTGCTGAAGCAATATAAATGATAAACAAAGTTCTCGTATGCATTAAGATTTTAAGAATATAATCTAAATGATATGCTAATGTAGGGTGCAACATATAATAAAAGGGAATTACAAAATTTTTTCTTTTTGTGATTTTCTGTTATTTTTTTAAACTAGGCAAAGGAAATGAAATTTGGATCTAAAATTTACTAACCTAACCAGCAAAATATTAAACAAGCTTCAATATGAAAGACCTTACCTCACCAGTAACAATTTTGAACAGCTTCTGAAAATTGGCAAAAAAAATTATGTCTAGTTAACAGCCGGTGGACGCGGCTCAGCTCGGTCAACAATTGGTCAGTGGCTTGGCTCAGCTCAAGTCAAGAACGGCTTGGAGAGGAACAGCTCTATGGGTGACCCGAATTGGACCCAGCGCGCGGGGTGCATGTAGCTCCGTCCGATGCAGATCGGCATAGGAAATTCAGGGGTAGACTAGATTTTTTATTTCGGCATCAACTATATATAAGAGAACTCTACTCCTAATCCCATAAGGAATGCTATTAATAAATATTAATTCTACTATAATTAGATACTCCTATTACTATTAGCTACTCCCATTATGATTAGGTATTCCTATTGCAAATAGGTCTTCACCTGGAATACTTTTCCTAAAGAAGTTCTATGTGCATCCCTCATCATTGTACTCTGGCCAAAATTAAATGGCATGCAATGACGAGGCTGTCTAGTAGCATCCGCCATTGCGTCAGCGTACGATGGTGATGTTGTTGGCCATCATGAGATTGCGACGGTGAGGTTGCTGTCAGCCTCACAATCGTACGGTTAAGACTGTTGGACAACCTCCCTGACGCAACCTTGCAAAGGCTGAGGTTGCCCAACGGTCTCACCATTGCAACATGATGGTTGAGGCTAATGAGCAGCCTCACCATCGTAGGCTATCCAATTCTGGTCCGGGTTTGATTTTTCTAAATTTCAGGGTCGATTTGTTAATGGATGGAACCTCAAGTTCGGTTTGTCTAGAAAAATTTCTCAAGGTTCAAAACGAAATTCATTCAAACCATTAATTGAAATATGTAATTGAGCCTTATATTTAATTTAGTATGAGGCATTTTCATGAAACTGGACTTTTCAATTTTGAAAGTTATTATGAAAAATGACACATTACTAATATTTTCCTTAGACATAAGCTATGTACGATTGGCATCGAGATAATTTTTTTTTTCCATTTTGCATAATGTATACCGTTGGTTCATGATGCAGTGATAACCTTTTGATTCTTTGAACTTTCTCCAAGTGAATACATTTGCTAAATATCTGATTCTGAAGAACTTATTTGATTGATTCATTTCTTATATTATATTTTAGTGTGTGTTTGGCCTAAGCTTCTACCGGCTGGTTATGCTGTTGAGTAGAAAAAGCAGGCCAAACACCTGTAATTGGATCTGCTTTAGACTAGAAGCAAAAGCTAAAAAATAGCTGACTATATGCGCAATGGCAAAAGTTTGGTTTTGTAGTTTTGACCTACACAAGTTGAAAAATTAATATGTTGCCATAGTTTGTCAGCACTTTTAACACATTTTTTTACCAAATACTAAACAATTTGTAACTTGGAAAATACTTTTACCAATAGCTATTGTAACATCACTTTTGGTGTCATCACACAAAAGCTCCAGGTAAGCCAAAGGGGCTAGTCTTTCGAGCGTAGTTTTATGGAGAATCCTTTCTTGAAAATCTAAGAAGTTAGAATTCCTTCCATATATGGTTTAAAGTCAATTAAATTTATTCCATAGATCGTAAATCAGTTATCATAATGTATACTGATGATTTTGGTGCTCAAGCTCATTAAGCCTTCGTTTGGTTTTGTTTATTTTCAACTTAAATTTATAATCAGGTGCTTTAAGCTGATTTAGCGTTATTGGATTTAGTGTTTGAATAAATGAGTGCTTAAAGTGCTGCTCAAAGTACTGATTATTTGGAAAAAAAACTTTAACGAAACATAGGCTAAAATATGGTCTTTATCTGGTGATATGATATAGTTATCTCGGGTTACTTCAAAGATCTAAGATGATATGATAATGGTTTGGCCATTTAGCAAAAAAGTAGCATAATGCAATCAATGCTCTGATTCTTCTTGAGCTATTCTTGGCTTTCAGTAGAATCTGATATCAAAACGGGAAAAGCTAGTAACTATTTCAAAAATATTAAATACACATTATCATTCTTGCTTTTGTTGTAATTGCTTTTAGATACTGAAATGGAGAGCTGTGAAAAGGAGAGGCCAATTTTGAAACGAAGGCTTGCAGCATCTGCTGTTGAGATTGAAAAACAGGTGAGAGGGAGTTTTGTTCTTGACATTGATATCATATGGTTTAGTGCTACTATACTTGATTCATCCTGTGTTATTTTGCAGAGAATGAAATGCTTCCCATGAAGTAGTAAGCAAGACCTGGATCAATAAGGAAAATGCTACAGTGGTGGAAGTTACCGAGACCTGTATGATGTTTGTATAGGGTCAGAGTACTTTACAGAGATCTGTGTGGCAAAGGACCCCCATAATATGTTCTGTAAAAAAGAAAACCAGTGTTTAGCGTGAAGTGAAGAGATTCAAAGGGAGTGTTTCTTATTATATACCATATGGTGTACCAGTTCGTGCTTTCAGTATGTGCCTGAACTGCTGATATATTTTTGCCATGTTATAGCATGCCCCAGTAGACTGGTAATTGAAACAAAATGCGAAGTTTCTTTAAGTTGCTTTAGTCATTTATCTCGTTTTACAGACTAGCTTGTAAAACATGCGTTGCACAAATTAACCTTGCGGGTTCAAGTCTTGACCCTACGCAAATTAGAGAATCATTATCACGTGCATGATCAGGTGAAGTGAGCTATCATTTTGAGACTCTGACTATGACCATCTTTTATCAACTGTTTAAGTTGTCTGCACTATTATTCACTCCACATATTATCAACACAATCTAAACATAAGTTTCTCACAAAAAACATAACATGTGCTACCTGCTGTGAACTATAGCCACACCATTTTCACTTAATTGCCCAAATTGGATTCTCTTGCTCCCAGTGATAGCTACAACATGCAATATCAGTATCCTTTTCACTAAAAGTGTTGTTATTTTCATCATTATTGCTATAATTTTTTAGGTATCAAGAGACTAATCTCCTGTACTTGGCAGATTAATCAGTGTTAACAAAAATCACTATGATGTGGATTAATGCAATTTAGGGAAGAACTAGACATGCAGACATGGAAAATGAAAGTGAAAATAGAAGGCGACATGACTATGATGATTAAAGTGGATAAATTAGCACAGGACTAGTTAGATACCCATGACTGCCTGTTCTTTTAGTTTTAATGCATAATCTGAACAACTATTTTCCATTCGAGGAGGGCTTCAGGTTCAGTTGAAGCGCACAAGAAATAGTATGAATTTATTTTTACCCTTCGAACCATCTCCGGATTCTGCAATTCTTTTTTGGGTTAACTCTATTTCCACATAGGCAATTGCTGTTTCCGCCAACTTTTGTCTTTTGGTGAACATTATGTATCATTAGATGACAAAGATATTAGTGGCAACAGCTTTCACTGCTGTGAAATAGCATTTCCCCCTTTTTTTTACCTTTTTTTTAAAAATTAATTTTATCATCAGCTAGATGTTCCTTGTCATTTCATAGCAAGGAAATGAGGAGTAACACTACGATTAATAGAAAGGATAAGTGAAAGCAAAGAAGAGTGGAAAGAAAAGAGAGAAGTAGGTGGATTGATTTTTTTTCTCTCAGAGTATACAAATCACAATCTTCGAAAACAAGTTAATTTTTTTTATCTTTTTTTATTATTTTTCTTTTTAGTTTTTCATTTTCTCTGTCAAATGCATGATAAAAAGATCATTAATATCACATTTCCTTATTTCCTCCTTTTCCTCTCACATTTCCTCTCTTGATTGCCATTAGGGCACATGAATGGAATGATATGATCTCAAATGTCCACTTGCTTCTTAAAGTATCCAAGTACTTGTATTTGATTCCCCATTTGATGTGTTGGCCGGAGTCCCATCTGAAGATGCAGTTTTGCTGACTCTTTGGTTTGTTGCAATCTTAGGATGCATAACTTTTAAATACTAGAAATTACATGTCTCAACTGAGTTGAGAGGGAACACATCACATGGGGTGAAACGTCTAGACAGTTTTGGGCAGAACTGATTGATGTTAAAGTCAATTTTAACCACATAGTTGTGTTTCCTTGTTGAGTCAATTCTAGGGAATTGATTACAATTGCACCATGAGACAAAAATCACATGAGCATGAAACAAGCCCCTACAATATTTTAATATATCATTCCAAATTCATCCTAGCCTCTCCTCATTAAAGCACATAAATATCCAAAAAAAAAAAAAAAAACACCAATAACAAAAGCACAAGGAAATTGAAAACAGAACAACAAATTGCTTCTGTTTCTCTAAAGAGAGGTGCATGCATGGGAACGTGGCTTGTTTCTTAGAAACAAGCAGTGTAGTAGTGGTACTGCAACTAGGGATGATAATTTCTGTGGTCTGGATGGCGTAAAACATGTAGAATTAGGAGAAGGATAGGATGAACTTATTTTTTATATAGAGTGATACTACCATGAGTCGCGAGTGGCATAATTTGGTTTCATGCATTACATGCGTGCCAACAAGCAAGTTCCCGTGTAATGTATGCTCCAATTCCTAATGTCTTAACTTCCTTTTTTGCTGTTGTCACTAGACTAGAGATCAACCCTTTTAATGAATCTTTGTACAACTTGCACAAACTGCAAACTGAGAGTTCAGCATTTTTCTTCATGAAGACTAGCACATACTATTCCTATACGTCAACTTATGATGTCGACCAATGATTTCACAAATTCATACTAGAAAATAAAAACACCTAAAACATTGCGGCGGCTTGTTAGGATTTTGAAACACATCCATCAATTGGTCATCCATTAATGGCCTGCAAGCGACTAGTCTTTTTACTCTGATGGCTTGTTTTGCTAATTTACGACAGTGGGTGTCACAAAACTGCCACGTGACTGGTTTTGGCATTATCTTTGAAAGGAAAATTTGATGCCCAGATAATGTCGAGGAAAATAATTTTCATGGATGCTGAGATTTCGATTAGGCTCTTAACGATCTTAGTTCAAGAAAGAGTACAAATAGTATATTTGACTTGACATAATTGAAGCTGATGAGTACTATGGACTGGCCCTAGGGTTTTGCCACACCTAGACATGTTTTGTCATAGTACCAACAACAAATCAATAAATCAAGACATGATTAAATTAGATGCTTTTTCTTTTCATTTGGAGTATTATGCAAAGATTACATGAATTATTAGCGTGTTCCGTAACAGAGACAAATTGGGAGAAAAGAGTAGTCGGTGGAGTATATTTATTTCTTATTTAAAAAAAAAAAGAATTCTATGACAAGGCACTGGTAAATTCGTCACATGTGTCGGTAATTTGGATTAGACACTACTAAATTTAGCCCAAATTATGTTTTTTTTTCTTTTATTTTTTTATTCTACAAAACAAGAAACTAAAACCTTTTTATTTTCTTATAATTTTTATTTGAAATAAATAAAAAATTCAAAAAAAAAGAGAGATAGATAGTATTTTCGTTAATATAATTTTTTATTCATCGTTTCGTGAAATTCATTTGTAAATTATATTAATTTTTTTAGTTGAATTTATAACAAACTAATTCAATTTTATAATAAATTTATTTATAAATAAATTTTATAATTTATTAACTTTTTAAACATAATAACTTACGAAATTATAAGTAAATTCTATAAAATTTATGATATTTACTTGTTTTAAACATATTCATAAACTAAATACTACGAATTTCAAAGAAGGAAAAGAGTCTTTCCTAATTAAGTGCTCTCTTCCTTGTTGATTGCCTTCCTTATTGATCAAATTCCTCATATAAAGAGTTCAGATTAACCATTTGATTTCTTCTTTGGTTGATCTTTCTGCCGATTTTAATCATCCTTTACTTAATTAATCATAAGTACGTAGTAAAAATCTTTTTTTTGGTAAAAAGAAGTTGGAAAGGAGGTGGTGATATCTCTTGGTATCAATACTGTGTGAACGTTTTCAGCTTATACGGAAAAAAAATGTTAATTCATGTTAAATTATCGGGTACAACTTGTCTCATCCTATTGCAATAGAATAACTCAAAACTAAATACTCTTAACGAAGAAAACAAACATCAAGCATCTCGTTAAAGCTTTGATAGTCATAGTACAATTTGTTAGTACTTCATTTTATTTTATTTTGTAGGAATCAACACGTAATAGAGGGGTTTGACTTCTATCATTTACCTTACTCTCATTTACTTTTAATTACAAAAGATACATCAACATTTTAAATATTCGATAGTTAAGATTTATTGACAAATATTGTTTGGACCAAAATATCTCTTTGCCATATTAGCAAAGTGAAGGTATTTTTGAAAAATCACATCTTTTAAATTTTTTAAAAAATAATTAAGCATGCATTATTCACCCGACTCATCCCTCACGGGCGTGAGGATGGCCAACTTAACGGAATGTGATATTTGCGAGTCTTATTTGGTAGCTCTCGGTGAGAGCTTTCTAACTATACCAAAAGTGCATTTTTCTCATCTCTAATTGTCCCGATCGTAAAAAAACCTTCGGAGGCAAGAAAATTAAATCAACAACTTTATTTATTTATCAAATTATTCTTTTATTGATGTAGATTTACATCATTGATTTTTCAAACTTTGATATATCTTATTATGGTTACAAGAAAATGAAATGTCTTTTAATAAATGCGTAAATAATGGAAGGTAAATCAAATACTCTTAACGAAGTGAATGAACTTCAATCATTCCGCTAAAGCTTTGATAATCGTAGTATAATTTATTATTATTTTATTCCGTAGGAATCAGTATGATGAAACAAATTATAATAGTATAAGAATTAATCAGGCAAATTCACATTTTAATATTCATGCAAAACAAGGATTAGCCTCTGAAGTCTGAATTGTAAGGTAACCCAACCATCTGAAATCTTGAGAGATCAGTCTAAATTCTAATCGCAAGTTGCTCAATTTTCCGTACTCCATCTAATTATTAATTATGTACAACATTTTAGGGCATCTAAACAACTACTAATTATATTAATTAACTGGCAATTAAGTTATAAATTAATATATGAAATTTCCCTAGTCAAGAACAAAAAGGATCTAAATCAAAGATTCCACTAATTAATAGACCAAGCTTGCCTGATGAAATTAAGTTTATATATTAAAGGACTGCAAGCTTGTAGGATGAATAATTATTGGTAGTTTAGACTCCACATGGTATACTATCAGCAAAAACAATATTATTGGTTGTTGTGATGACGTAGATGCCACGCTTACGAAATTTAATTCGAGTTTTACTTTGTTTATATGAACCAGATGATTTACATGTATACGAGGGATTAATTAAAAACTATTGTCACATAGAAAAAACGTACATAAACGTCAAATTATCACAAAATAGTGAGGAATTTAATTCCTCATTGGGTAGCAAGGACTTTCCTTTTGTATAAAGGTGGATAACGGGTCGGTTTGTGTATGGACAATCCATCATGGATCGCGAACCAAACAAATACGAGTTAAAATACCGTTTTTTAGCAAGTCTACTTTTCCATACCCATATCCACATGCATTTTTTGTCCATATCTATTAACAGAATTGGACAGAAGTTACCAATTGCAAACGAAAATGTTTTTGAGGGTTTAAATTGCCAAAATTTAAAATCCTCCCCCCCACCCAAATTGAGAGTTTTATTTGCATTTAAGATTTTATTATGTAAATTAACTTTAAAAATTAATTGTATTAGTGCTTGGATAATTATACTTAAAAGTTTTTAAGCTATATTAATATTTTGTAAAATAGTATTATCAACTTAAAACTGTCACAATAACCCATACGGACATGTAGGATCTAATTTCTATTATTTGCTCAACAGATTGATTTTTCAATCTAATTTTGATGGGTAGAAAGGACTTTTTATTGGCCAAAGCAAATTTTAATCTACTGCTTGATTTGAGATGTTGGGGTTCTAAATTAACCAAATCCATTTATTTTCCTTTTAAATTATAATCTCTCCTAAACAGATAAATGGAAGTTTTTGTTTCACTTATGAATTGGTTGGATCAGTTTATAAATAGAATCAAACAGGATGGACCCATCATTCGGTCTAATTAAATATCAATCAAAGCATAGAGTCAAGTTAAGTTAAAGCATCCTCAATCTTAATTTATTAAATAATGGTAAAACTGAAAAAGTAGTTGGAATTTATTAAAGTTGAAAGTAATAAGGTTTAGTTTGATACATGGTATTAGGGTGGGATATGATTAACTTAATCCTACACGAGTAGTTAACCAGCCATCTTACTTCTCCACGCCACCACCCCTCCCCTCCCCTCCTCCCCATTCCTCCCATGCGCGCCTCCCCTCTTTCTCCCTCATGCCTTCATTCTCCTTTCTCCCCCGCGCATCCTCCTCTCCTTCCCCCCACCCTCGCGTCTCTCTTCTCCTTCACACTCCTCCTCTTTCCTCTCTTTTTTTCTCCTCCTTTTTTCCCAGATCGGGCCGCCCCTCTTTTTCTTTCTTCCTCCTCCTCTTTCCATTTCCCCCTCTTTCCCCAAACCTCGGTCACCCCTCCTCCTTCCACCTCTTAGTAGTTTTTGAAAAACAAGCACAAAAAAAAAATACTCTCTAACCGAGGAAGAAACAGAAAAGCAAAAAAAAAAAATATCAAATATATAAAAAAAATTATAATAAAATATAAAAAATATTTTAATCTATTTAATTTATTATCTCATTTTAATTTTAAAAAATCGAATTTAACAATTTAATCGATCTTGCTACTCACTCTTAATGTGAGGTACCAGTAACGCTTTAGTTTTTTGTGCAATAAAGTATTCAAGTTTTCAGTTCAATTAATTTTTTAATACACGCAAATTACACATGTATCGGTTAAAACTCGTAATAAATTCTGATGTCGGAACCCAAAGGGAGTATAGTATGCATAGCGCATAGCTATGTAATAGATAGCAAGCTGACAAAATGACAAGAAAACAAAAACACTACATTGCCATGTTAAGTAGCATATCTAATTAGTAAAGCTAAAATAATAATCAAGAAGATAAGAGAGGACTTGGAATAAGCGGAGATTCTATTAATTAATTAAACCGTTTTCAAGGCTTCATCACTTCCTTCCAAGAAAAAAATTTATTATTAAATTAAAAATAACAAAAGAAAAATGTTTGCCGAGGAATCCGGTATCCTGCAACGCATGCAGAGGTTACGAGACTACACGTGCCATGTCGTGACCAAAATTATGGAAGAGAGCATGGCCGGTGAACCTGACTGGTCAACAACGTCATTCTCTCTTCCATCAACCAAAAAATCTTGATTAAACCGAAGTGATTATTGCTTAGACCCCAAAGGTATTTTCCATTAACCACGGAAGATGGTTTGGTAGTAGGTTTTGAAATTTTAGGGTGTGAAATTTTAAGTTTGATATTTTTTATATATTTTTTTTGTAATAATCACAAAAAATAATTGAGATCCAGATTAATTCGTTTCTCGGTTAAAAAAATATTTTTTATTATTAAATTATCTTTTTATTTGTTTGAACGGATCTTCATAGATCAATTATATCATTACCATTTAAAATGAAAAAAGATTTTTTTTTTTTATGGACAGTGTTAATGTATTTGGTGGTTTAAGTAAAAATTTCTCTGATTAGAAAAATTTTATCTTTCTCTTTGACGATGAAAACTTTTTTATCCTAAAAATTTCTCATACACTATGTTTGAATAAGAATTTTTCATTAAACGTGGGTCATAATTTTTTTTTTTGGATCAAAGATAATAGAAAGAGAAGATAAAATTTTTCTTATTATCTAAATTTTTTTATACATCGAACTTAGATAAGAATCTCTTTTGATTGGTATTATGTTATTAATCCATTAAACAAAATTTTGGAAATTAAGTTTCAAAAATGTTTAGATAATGTTTCCAAACACAAGAAACTTTTGTGGAAAACATTAAAAAATATTTTATTATTGTTTTGAAAACAAAAAAACAAATCCCATGTCCTCAATCTCTCACTCATTGCTATGTAGCGACTTCGGTTAATTAATTAAGTTGAAGTAGAGCTATAGGCCAGTAGTGAACAAAACGATCGAATACATATTTTGAATGAAAAGATGAACATAAATAAATAAATTATTAGTATAAGATGGAAGGAGGAAGGAAGGGAGGGAGGGACGGAGTATAATTGATAATTCAAATGACAAGTAATAAGATAACGTGGGCTTGCGTGCTGAGACTGACACAGAGAGGGCCAGTTCGTTGGGTGATAAACAAGCACATTTCCCTTAACCCACTTGTACTCTAACCCCAGTTTGGGGACACACAGAGAAGGACAGTATGGCGTTATACATCTTTCTTCTTCTTCTTCTTCTCTCTCAAACAAACAAAGCCTTATAATTCCTATTTCTATTTAATGACAATCGTAGCCTGCTACTTTCTCCCATGCACTTAATTGTCTCTTCTTCATATGAGAACACACCATTTCTGATCATTTCTCATTCCTCTAGCTAGCTAGCTAGCTACCCCTCTTCATCCTTATATAACCTTATCTTTCTGTCTTCAAAAGGAACTTCTCTTTTAAGTGCTTTCTCCTCTACCCTCTAATTTAGTACTAGCTAGTGCTTTTATCTTCTTATATATATCTTTCACATTTCAATTACAAAAACCACACTTCCCATATCTCTCTCTCTCTCTCTCTCTCTCTCTCTCTTCTGGGTTAGTTTTTTTTATTTATTTTGTTTATCTTCCTATATATCGAAATTAAATACATTCAAATTACAATGTCTAGCAGAAGATCACGTTCAAGGCAATCAGGTGGTAATTCGAGTAATATCAGTGATGATCAAATTATTGATCTTGTCTCTAAGTTGCAACAATTTATTCCTCAGCTTCGCCATAGACGCTCTGACAAGGTTCTTACTTTATGTACTTCTTTCATTTTCTTTTTGGTTCTTTCGTACATTATTCATGTGTAAATTAAGTCAAAGATGTTGTTTTTTTTTCAATAGCTATAAACTCTTTTTCATTTTGTGTGGACTGAATTTATTTGCTTTAGTTGATAAGTCACATTCACATCCTATCTCATTTTTTTATTTTCTCATTATAACTTAAAATTCAATTTTTTAAAATTAAAAAAAAAAAACAAATCAAGATCAAGGACAAAATTATTTTACTTAATTAAAATTAATGATATTTGTTAATTAATAATTAGTACAGTAGTAATTGTGAATTTTGATGCAGGTATCAGCTTCTAAGGTGTTGCAGGAGACTTGCAACTATATTAGGAACTTACACAGAGAAATGGATGATCTAAGCGACCGGTTATCAGAGCTTTTGGCTTCAACGGACAGCGACAGTGCTGAGGCAGCCATTATTAGGAGTTTACTTATGTGATGATCGATCAGCTTAATTATTACTAGCTGCTATTAATGTATCTTCTTCTATAATCTTAAATTACTATTAGGGTTTTGGTCATTAGGCCACCTGTTACAAGTGTGGTTGAACATGGTTTTTAGCTATCTAGCTTGCTCCATGCTGTATAACCCTTTTTCATCAACTGGGTAGTGATTAATATTTAGCTATAATCGATTATTCGATATAATAAAAATTAAATTGAACTACTATAATTACATCATATACTCAATATTCTCTTGATATATATATATATATATATATATATATATATATATATATATATATATATATATATATATATATATAGTGGCCATTATTTATCAAATAACATGATGCAGGCATTTTGTCCCATAATTTTGTGTTTTTGGCATCAGAATGAGTTAAAGGAAGTGTATCTCTTGGGTTATAAAAGCTTAAATCTAAGTCATCATTTTCTCGGACACATAAAATGATCCATGCTATTTTGAGACATCATAATGTCGCAATATCTTAATGTATTAATTAAATTTTGCCTAAAAAACAATTAAAAAATAAATATCATTTTCAACAAAAAGCATCTATTTGAAAAGTTGAAGAGAAAAATGAAGAAAAGAAAAGATTGAAAAGTTTCGTACCGTTTGATTGTTTTGAATATTAAAAACAGAAAAAATGACATGTCATACTTTACTATTTTGTTATTAATTAATAAACAAAGATATCATTAGAAGTTAACTTAATTATGATTTTACTCCACAAACTTTGGGGATGAGTTTAGTTAACTCTCAATTATTTCAATTAATTGAATACATATACTTCTTCAATTTCTCAATTAATTTTATCTTATCCGTAATTCAAAATTTTTAATTGTCAAAAGTCGTACGTAGACACCACGTAGACCTTGACATGGATAAATTCTACTGAGAAACATCCAATGAGAGGCATCCAACAGCCCCTCATCTATGCTAAAAAAATGTTCTTCATTTGTGTAACGGAGAGAGAGAGGGAAGAAGAGACTGAAGAGAGGAAGAAAGAGGGGGATTTAGTTATGAGCTCGAAGCCAACATCACACCACAATGATATGATCTCGCCCATATGTTGCATTGGTGAAAATGAACAAGCCCAGGAAGAAGATTTTATGGATGTAAGAATTATGAGTTGAAAATTCTCGAGAAATGGGCGGGTAATTTGCCACCATTTGGTGTCCTACATGGAATTTCGTAGTGGATTGCCGGAGTTATTGACGAAATGGAGCTGATTGGAAAATTTGAGTAGTTTGTGTATTTAATTGAAACAAATGAAAAAATAGGGAGTTTAATTGGCACATCATCAAAGTTCAAGGGAAAAAAGTTCAAAATTAAGCATTAAAATGTTAAAAGTATAAAGATGAGTGCAGTAAACCAATTACAATCGAGGAACACTCTATTTCAAAATTCTCTCATTTGAGAGAATTAAGAAAACGAAGATTTAAAAGGAAAAATCTCAAACAAAAACATACGCGCACACTTTTTTTTTTTTTTTTTTCCATTCTCTTTGATTTAAACACATTAGATAAAAAGAAATAAATATTCTTCTTTTCTTACTAAACTATTACTATCTTTTTTAAAATTGAAAATATAATTTCGACAGTTCGACTTTTGAGCGCATAAAAATACAATTTTTGGATTTGAAATATAATTTTAAATAAAATATTATTCAATATTTGTTCTCAAAGCATAAGTTGCAGCTTTGTCACACGGGATATTTGGGCTCTTGACTGGGCTACTAGCTAGTTGTCTACGCCCTAGGCTTTTGTAAAGATACCAATGTCTAGCATGCTAAGCGTTACCCCAAAGGCTGAGGATTGAGGAGGCATCGACCCAAACGCTCCTGAAAAATTGAGTGTTCTAAGGCTCTGTTTGATTCTACATAAAATTGTTGGCTGAAAATTCTACATAAAATGGTTTTCCATCACAGAGAATTTGAAACGTGGGGTAACGGGTGGAAAAACTCACCAAACAAACTTTTAATGGTCTCAACGGGGTGGGACTCTTTGCCTTCAAAACTTGGCACCATTATAAAGAGAGTCAATAGCTGATATTTGCAGCAAGAAGATTATTATCAAAAGACCACACAAAGATAGGGAAGCATTTGAATCATTGTGTTGTAGCTGTTACTACCTATTACTGGTTGCAGGTAACATCAATTCACTTGAGGGGTTTAAGTTTAAGACAAATATATCAAAAGCCTACTGATATTTGGCATTTAATGAATTCTTGAAGATTGTAAAAGTTGCAAGAATTTAAGAAACCGAAGAGAGATTAACATAGCTTCTGATGTGTATCACCATCACAAATAAAACATCAAAATGTTAAACAAGAAACTTTAACCATTTTCGGAAGAAAATCAAAACTGGAAACAAGGGAAAACAGCTACTATAAAGCAAAATAGTATATTAAAGCACTCTCCTCCTATTGACCGGTTCAGATAAAGCAAGCCTGAACACCAGATCACTCTTCCATGCCGTCATCCCCATCTTCCTCGGCACTTAAAACAAGATCAGCAAGCAATTCTTCCAATGGTACAGAAGGCAAACCCTCTCCATCAGTCATGGATGCTGTCTCTGATTGCTGGTAATCCTTATTCTTGTACAAGGATATATTGAACCTCAATTCAGGGTTCTCCTCCAGGTCTCTCAAGAACTCTTCATACTCTGAGTTCATCTTATCTTGGTCAGCTCTACCTCTGGAGTCATCAACTTCCATTTCAAGAGACTTGAGCTTCCAAGGACGAGATTTCCTGGACTTCCTCTGACGCTGCTCTTCATAGCTCTTCTTTATTAATATAGCCTCAGGAAGTGCAACATTGTTTCCATACCTTTCCAGTTCGATGTCATTAATATTAGCCCCATATAGGTCATAACCAAGAGCCATATCCCCAGGTTTCAATATGTGGCCTAGATGTGTTCTAATGTAGAAAATATTTCCGACATCTGATTCACGAGCTACTTGGACATAAGTCAAAGCATACTTCGAGCCACCGACATTTTCTTCAGCAATAGGGCACTCCACATCAAATACAATGTACTTCACAAGTTGCCTGCTAGTGAGTACAGACCTAAAAGAGGTCCTCCAATACTGGTCTGCATCCAAGTAACAGTACCTCAGAGATAATGGATCCAGCAAAGCAATGCTGTTTGAAACTTTCGTGCAGATTACAAGAGGACCAATATTCCCCAATTTGTGTGCAAGCTTTTGAGGCAAGCAGATCAAATCCTCACGACATATGGGGCAGATTTCAACAGAGAACGTGTACTTATAATTGAAGTTGTTGCTCTTGGGATCATGGGAAACAAGCTGTTTGTCATCACGGGTACTAACTGGAACAACTTTACCCAGAAAATCTACAAATTTTTGCGCGTGACTCCTATTACCAAAGAAAAAATCAATGCCTTGATCCATCTGCTTGATTCTAATGGCACGGGCAGCAGCATCATGCTTCAGAATCAGCTGTTCAAGATAAAAGAAACTTCGTCTGTGAGACACATGCTGCCGGAGCTGCACCGCAGCTACCCACTGGTCAGGGTTTGCCTGAACCCTTGAACAAGATTCACACATGTGATCTTGCACAACGTACTCAACAACATAAGACTGCTCAAGTATTGCTCCATTAAGAATCTCTTTCTGAACTTTCAGCTTCACCTTGATCCTCTTAGAGTGAGGCTCAGTCCAAACAAATTCTGCATGTACCAATCTAACCTTATTCAAATTCTTAAGTCTCTTCACACAGAACGTTAAAAGCACCTTAGACTCTAATTGCGCTTTAATCCAAGTTCTTGGTGGCTGCAAGTAGCTAACGCATTCGGGGCAGAACAAAATAATCACATGCTTCTGTAACCCTTCTGTAATGTCTACTTCAGAGCGTAAACAAGTCACACACATATTGGCAGCATTTGGAACCATTGGTACACCGCACTTGCAGCACAAGACGCTACCAACAGTTTGAGTAACCGTAAACATACCTGCTTCTTGAGCCATGGCTGATGGCCAAAACATGTAGAAGAGCAAATATGGGCAAATATTTCAGGCCACAGAGCAAAACACAATTGAAAATAATGAAAAATTATAGAAAATATTCGTAATTTTTTTTCCTTTATTTCAAATAAGATTTAACAATACATTTGCCAACCTTATTTACGCCAAGAAAATCCACGAGAAGTAAAGCAATTATAAATCACCCAGATTGCGATAACCAAACAACTATAACAAGATGATGAACTATTGTAGGGAAACATGAAAATAATAACATATACCAAGCTGCTCTATATATACAATCAAAATAATGGTTATTTTAAAAAGAACATCAAGTAAAAGCAACATTTCTATTAAAATCCGCACAATATAAAGATTTTTATTAAAAAAAACTTAAAATATGTTTTTTTGCAAAGTGAACTCACTATCCAATAACGAGATGAAGCAAAAATTTCTTGTCCCCTCATCAGAATTAGAATTAACAAAATTTATATTCAATTAAATGCACAATTATCTACGTGAATAACATCATTATCCTTACTATCATAAAATGGAGACTAATTATGGAGGTGTTTTCTTTAAGCAGCACCATATCTATAAAAAAAAATCGCCCGCCACTCTCAACAGTTCTGTAGCCTGATTTTTTACTCTCTTCCCCTCTCTCTCACCTCTCCTCACTATATTTTCTCTCTCGTCCCTAAACAGCTAATTTGCTTATGCTTCAAAGCAATCAAACCCACAGGAAAATCAGAGATTGAACAAAGTTTGATAAAAACAAAGTCAACTGAATATCAAAATAAATGATTAATTAACTGGAAACTCTCAAACGGAGACCCTCCGTTGTTTTTGCTTTTGTGTGAGTTTATGATTTACAGCGAAACTCACACAAAATTTAACCCAAAAAATAAAAAAAATAAAATCCATGACTTGAGCGTTACATACCTTAGGATCTGGAACCGTATTAGACGAAGAGGCAGTAGCAGTTGTTCTCGGCAAAGAAGAAGATGAGAAGCGAGAGAAAGACAAAGGTAGCAAAATGAAATAGAGACCCTGACATTATTATAGAGCTAGGTTAGTAAATTCCTTTTTTCTGGGCTTAGTTTCAGTTTCCATTTTGTAAGCAAAATGAAAAGGCCCAGTCCACCAAAATCTCGTTAATATAATAAGTGCAATAAGAAATTTCGTCAGGCAATACGTAGTCGAAAAGGAATGGGCCCCCATTTCGCTGTTCAAATATCTGATTTCACACTTGACAAAAGAAATAAGACAAAATGAAAAATAGAGGTTAACGAACGGCACCGTTTCCATCCTAAACCTTAAAACGTGTCGCTCTGGTTTGTGCAATAATAGAGAGCAAGTTGTGACTGATCTCGAGAAGTGCCCTTTTCCATTTTCAAATCTGAAAGAAGCTCGATCTGTACCTCTACTATAATCCAAAATGGTACGTAATTCTTTTGACGAATATAAATTGCTTCCTATAAACTCATCTTTCTATCTGATGATTCGTTGATCTGATCAGTTTAGGTTTTTGGTTTTTTTGTTTCCCTCAAAGCTAATACTAATTGATGTTTGATTATCTGAACCGCTCTCTTTTATATATCTATTTAGGTGTAGTTAATCCACACCGTTGAATTGGGGGCTGTTTTTGAATGACTAGAGACCGAGTTATGTTAATAATTTATAGGAAATTATAATAAATTAGATTCTAGTTTATACTCATAAGGGATTTTGGCTCAAATCCCTATAAATAAAACTTTTAATTTGGTTTGGGAAAGATTTAATTTCTTATTTCGTACTTGCTAGTAGTAGTTTCTCATTTTGTTGTTTTTTTTTCCTAAAGTTAGATTGGAGGTTTGTTGTATTCGGGGTTTTGGGTGTGAGTTTGGCAACTTACTCTTCTTAAAGAGATTGTTTGGAACAAATGAATTCGATTAATTTTACGGAATTCCTTTTTGATTTCATTAGTTACGTTTGAAGGGACAAAAGGTTGTGGAATTCATTTGTAAATAAATTCTCTGCGGAATTGAGTCAGCTTCTCGCAAATCCCATCAAAATCAATAGAATTTGCAAATGAATTTCACAAAACGAGGAGAAAAAACTAGGTTGACCAAAACTCTTATCTCATATAGTTGAACAAAAATGATAAAGAATTGAATTGAATTCTACAATTTTATATAAGAAAACCAAACATGAAAATTCATTTGCATTAAAAATGAAAGGAATTCCATTTTGGAGTGAAATTTGTAATTGAAGGATAATAAACTAGTGAAGTTCGTTCGTGTGCTTAGGCAAAGGGGTTGTCGAACAACCGGTAAAGAGGTTGTCGAACCATATTAATTATTGTGTTTTTGCGTTTTATTTCATTTGCCTATGCTTGTGTGGTTGTATTTTTGCCTAAAGTCGTGTAGGTGGATTTAAGAGGTAAATCCCTACAATAAAGTGTTATTGGGTTCTATTATCTTCAATTTTATCCAAAATTTTTATGTGAAAGTTAAGTTTGTATGCTTAATCTAATAAGTAAGATCAAAGAAATGATTGCATTGTAATCGGTGCGTTAAGGCTTAACTGAATTGAGTAAAGTAATGCTCAAGACCTTAATTCTCAAGCTTGATCTTCTTTCTGGGGTTATTTTTTTTGTTTTTTTTTTTCTTTTGCACTTGCAGTTTTTTTTTTTAATTTCTTATGTTCTTTTTTCGGTGAATAAATTTTTGGACACATAACATATACGTGCTTCTTTCTCCAATCAGGTTAAAAAGAATTAGGCTTTAGTTTTCTCTCCAAAAGATTTTGAAGAACATGGATCATCAAAGTGGATGTACCATAGAAGTTACTGGCCTGTCTCCGAAAGCTACTGAGAAGGATGTTTATGATTTTTTCTGTTTCTCTGGTGCAATTGAACATGTTGAAATTGTTAGGTAGTATCATGTCCAAAAAATTACCATCATATGGTGTTTGAGACTTCAAGTCTTAAATTGTGTTCTTATTTTCTTCAGCAAATTACCGTTCGATGTGCATATAATGATGTAGTGTGCGTTCTCATACTATTCCTGATTTTGGTAAAGTACATTTGTTTGAATTTAACAGATCTGGTGAATATGCGTGTACTGCTTACGTGACATTCAAAGATTCTTATTCTCAAGAAACTGCTGTTTTACTCAGTGTAAGTATTTGATTAAACTCTATGAAGGGAAAGGAGAATGTTAAAAGTAGTTTTTCTTTTGTTGTGAGGTTGCTTTAATTGATTCTTCCCTCATCTTGGTGATTGAATTGTGGTGAATCAAACTTACCTAGCCATGTATTCCTTATCTAAGTTCTCTTTTTAAATCTTATTATCTTAGGGTGCTACAATTTTGGATGAACGTGTATGCATAACCCGCTGGGGGGCGTATCAAGATGAACCAGATATTTGGAACATGCCTTCAAGGAATCTCGAAGATGAAACAGATCCAACTGTATGAATCTCTTGTTTGTCTTCTGTGCTAATGCATTGTAGCAATTTGATTTGTTATCCTAAAGCACTCACTTTTAAATTTGTGACTTTTATTCTATAGCAGCCCCCGCAGCGAAGAGAATTTATTTCTAATGCCGGAGAAACGCTAACAATGGCTCAGGAAGTTGTCAAAACCATGCTGGCCATGGGATATGGAGTAGGCAAAGAAGCTTTAAGCAAGGCTAAAGCCTATGATGGGTCTCATCAAGTATCAGCAACTGCTGCAGCCAAAGCTGCTGAACTGAATCAGAGAATTGGCCTCACTGATAAATTTGGTGCGGGGGTCGAAGTTGTTAAATCTGTGAATGAAAAGTACCATGTCTCCGATATCACCAAATTAGCCTTCTCCGCAACTGGAAGAACGGCTGCGGCTGCAGCAAACACTGTGGCTAGCAGTAGCTACTTTTCCAAGGGAGCTTTTTGGTTGTCAGGTGCTCTAGATAGAGCAGCTAAAGTTGCAGCTGATTTGGGTGGTCATCATGGTGCTCAACAGTGAGGCAGAGGATTGTTAACTCCTATGTCATTAACCTTGTATATCAGTATCGTAAAAAGTATGGCTAGTTTTTATACAGAGGTTCTGTAGGGAAACACTACGGTTTAGTAGTTACTTCTGAGTCTTTTGATCGATCATCTCTCTGTTTATGGATAAAATAAAACACTTAATTATCTCTATTATAGAATAATTGTATGACCAAAACTTTCAACAATTCTTGATTTCACACTAACAAGACAGGAACCGGAAACATGTTTCTAAATTGGCTAACGTAAACAACGTTAACTTGGCAACAGATCAGTGTGTTCCAACTTATTTTGGGTACGTGTTCTTGATAGTTGGTGCAAGCTTATTTACGCGTAAAATTGACTCTAATATCCCGTTGTCGGTGAGGATCAAGCTTTTCTTTGTTACAAAGTATCTATCACTTACTTTTCACCATTCAACGGTCCTGATCCAGTTTTCGTTTTTTCCTATATCAACGGGGCTGATGCAAGGAGGGCTATCATTTTTCGACCGATATCCTTACCATCTGGACCCACATTATAAACATACCTTACTGATTTCCATCAACCGTATATACACACAGCGAAACAGTACAGTACAGTACACTTGATCCTGCTGCATCGTACCAAAATAACGAGATAGTCGTGTCTCATCGTCAGATTCAGACCGATACTTCACGCCCGCCCAAATTTGACCTGGTTCAGTCCTTCGCATATCTTACACACAGAAATACACACACTCTCTCTCTAAACCTAGAATCAGATCTTTAATCAAAACAATACAAATTTCGTTTTCATTTTCAAATTTGATGAGAAGCAATTAAGATCATACTCATAGAGATAATTACAAATTTACAATTATCAGAATCGGAACTGAGTCGGGATAGGCCGAGTCATGGCGGGCAAGAGTGACTCAGTGTCGATTAGAATTCCGTACAGGAACCTGAAGAAGGATGTGGAAGTGGAAATGGTGGCCGTTGATGAGCATAACAACCGGATCGACCTTAATTCACCGCCGTCTTCGTCTTCTTCTTCTCCTCCTCCTCCTCCGTTGCAAAATGGAAACTCAATCGATACTGAAATCAGATCGAAGCAGTGTAGCTTGATGACTCTGATCCTCAGTTGTACTGTCGCCGCCGGCGTCCAGTTTGGCTGGGCCTTGCAACTTTCTCTTCTAACTCCTTACATTCAGGTCTCTTTTGGTTTCTCTCTTTTTTGCTTTAATGTATTTGGTTGTGTGCATAATTGATTCCTGTGATGTTATGCTTATGGCTATGCAACTTAATTGAATAAATTGGTTAATTTTTTAATATAGGAAGCTTAAATTTAGCGAAAGTTTGGTTATACTAGTGAAATTGTCTGAGTTGTAGCTACTGCGTTTTATTAAGAAAAAAAATATGTTTGTCAGTTTTGGAGTTATTATTGAACATGATTTTTTGATATAATAGGTTTAATTGGGTGCAAAAATGATTAGTTTGATGTTCTTTGTAAATGATTTCAATCACTTACGGCATAATGTTGAGCAGTTTCTGTGGTTTATGCACAATGCGCATTTACCTCCACGTATAGTTAGAAATTCTCTATGTTGTTATCCTTCGCTTAACAAAAAATCTAGGATTTTCACAAGAGTTACATGGAAAAAAATTATATATGAACCATTTAAATTCAGGCCAAATTTTGCTGTTGATGCTTGATTGGTGGACATTTACCTCGCCAAAGTGGTAGAAGCCCCCTCTTTTGTCACCATGAAAGTAACCAGTAGCTACTGTACCTAGAGTACTTGAGAGGAGTAGTTCTCCAAGTGCCCGCACTATAAACCTCTACTAAATTTCTCTAGAAGCTTTTTCTTAAGACTTCTGTCATTATACATATCATTTGTAGTATGTTTTTGAAAATCATAAGAGACCACATTCAAAATTGAGAATCTTGTTTGTTTGACATAAATACATGCAGTTGATCCTTTTTGCACTGGACAACATAAAGAGTACTTGTCTATGTAGATTTTGTATTTTTTTGAGAACCAATCTCGTTGAATTTTGGATATTCATCAATGTTGCAACCTGCAGTCTCTTGAATTATATTTTCCTAATGAGATAGCCCATTTCTTCCATGATTCTTGATGAATTTTTTTTGTCTTTCATTGATTTAAATTGATGCAACGGTTTCATTTATCATTTACTTTTTATTGTTCTTTAAATATTTTCCATTTCCAGTTATGTAACCAAGCTGTGGTTGACTGATTGATGCAGACGCTTGGTATAGGGCATGCCTTTTCCTCATTCATTTGGCTATGTGGTCCAATTACAGGCCTTGTGGTAGGTCATCGAAACTGTTTTATTTTCAAATTGTAACAGTTAAGATAATTTGCCGGTGTTGTGTACAAGTTTATCTTGAGTGCTTTTTTGATACGTGACATGGTATCATACTTCATCAAATTTTATCGGAACCATTATGGAACAATGATATAATCCAATAAGCCTACTGAACTTTTTTAATTTTACTTGCTCCGAGGCTGAGCTACATTTATGTCAAGATTTTCGTTGGGGTTGGGTCGGGTCATTGGCAACACACTCCTAAAGGCTTAAAACATTGTATTGCATCTTAAAACATGATTTCATTTCTTCAAACTTTTGGTTGCACCTCCCTGCCCCACTCTTATAGCACTTTCCATTACCGCATCTAGTCACTTACTCCCCACCAAATCTCCATTTCAAGACATGTCTGCAGCTTTTCTTATAGTACTTAATAGTGTAAATTTATCTGATTCTGCATCTTTATTTTCAACAAGGTGTTTTGCTTTGTCAAAGCAAATTTGGTATCTCTTGCAATGCTATCTGTGTAGCTGAGTTGGGTATTTACTATAGGATTTTGTAGTTGTTGAGGATGAGTTTGTATGGGTTATGTTTAACTGTGCAAGCTAATTTTAAAGTAAACGTATATTAATTTGTTCTGTTTATTCAATTACCAATGGTCGTCTCCCGTGTGAATTCTTTCTTGTCAAACGAGCATAAATCTTAGTAAGGCAAGTGCTAAGGAATACAAAATTTCCTGGGGCTTGTTTGACTCATTACGTTTTGCATGAATTAATGGCATCACTCTTTTTTATTTGGTTTTACTCTTTCCTTTCCATGTTGCAATCGGGATTTCTTCGTTATTTGTAAACTGTTTGTTCATTGGAGTGTTTTGGAGATTTGAAACATGATAAAATATTTTCATTACTGATAAACCTTATTGCATTGTTATTATTCTGAAACAAAATGCCAATTAGTCGGGTACCTGTGATTTTCGTTTCCAATGGAGCAACTAAATGATTAACATAGTGCATTAACTACATAAGAGTATGCATTATTTTTATCAATTTATTCTGAAACAAGGAAAGTTTTAATAAGAAATTGGGAGGTAAATGTAATTTTAATACAAAATCAAGGAGGTTTGGTAGTTTTCCCTAGTTTCTTTGGTTGCCATTTCAAGAGAAGTATTAAAATAGTTAATGATGTTTTTTTTACCAAAACCACCTATTATGATGGGGGTTTGGTAGGACCCTTACTAGTTCATTTAAAATAAAAGGATGAATACAAAGAGGGGGGAGGGGGGAGGGGGAGTAAACCTTATGAATCAGCTCCTAAAAAGGATAAGAGAACAAAAGAAGCACATGATTGAATGAGATATGCAAATCCTATTACAAAAAACTAAACAATTAAGGAGGTCTAAAAACTCTAAGCTTATTACAATCTGCTCTGCAAGCCAAGGAAACCTCCTTTGGTAAAGAACTCATAGTAATAAACACCTTGTTAGAAAGATGAATATGAGCAAAAGAAACTAGCAAGTCAGCTGGACTATTGGCTTCCCTGAAGATATGCCAAAGAGAGCTTGGGGAGGAAGCAAACAATGACATTTCTTGATATCATAAAAAATTTCCAAGGCCAAACTGAATTGTGAAAGTAATGTAATAAGAGTTTTTGAGTCACTCTCAAGTTCTTCTATGAAAATACCAATGTTTGGATGTAAGCTGAGACCTGTAAGGAAGTCTTTGACTTCATCTTCCATGTTTGAGCCACAACCAAAATGGTAAGAAAAGGCAAGAATAGCTGGACCCCTGTGATCCCGAACCAGGCCCCCACTAGTAAATTCCCCATTCCTGCTTGAACCATCTATGTTCTGTTTAAAAGCACCCAAAGGAAAAGGCTGTTAACTAACCGTCATGCCTGAGTCATCATTACCTCTTTGTTTTTGTCTTTAATGGCTTGTTTATTGGTTATGGATGTAATAGTGCAATATAATTGTGAATGCAAATAGTAATATAAGTAAAGATATATTTTTTATGTCTGTCTCATGTATTATCTTTTTGATTTATATTTAAATTTACCTAGCTTTTTGCTTGTCGAATTTTAGGTCCAACCTTGTGTTGGTATCTGGAGTGATAAATGTTCTTCAAAATATGGAAGAAGACGGCCATTTATTCTTGCAGGGTCCATCATGATCTCACTTGCTGTAAGCATTGATGAACCTTATATTTATTTTTGAAATCTGCTGTGTATACCGTGTTTAATATCAGCTAAACTAAGTCTTCCAATTTAGGTGATAATAATCGGGTTTTCTGCAGACATTGGATATTTATTAGGAGATACGAAGGAGAACTGCAGGTTCCTGTTTCTGTCTCTTTATTTCTTTTCTTTATACAAATTTGAATTCAAATTAATATAGATGTATATGAAAATGCAGCACATTCAGAGGTACTCGAACGAGGGCAGCTTTTGTTTTTGTCATTGGCTTCTGGATGCTGGATCTTGCAAACAACACAGTGCAGGTAAATGATTCTGTTCCATTCTGTTAGTGCTACATGTAAGCAATGCCAATGCTGTTAACCACCGCTTCGAGGTCTGAGCAATTATGAAGCTTATACTTTTTACAGGGTCCAGCTCGTGCTCTTCTAGCTGATCTATCAGGTGAGCCTCCCTCCGCCCTCCCAGCTCAAAGGTGTCCATTTAGGGCCTTCTAAAACTAATTATATTCTGAAATGGATGCTTATTTCTCTTAATTACATGTTTTAAATGCTCCATACATGTTAATCCAATACATGATAAGACGCATTTGACTATTTCTTAGGTCCTGATCAACGAAATTCAGCAAATGCTATATTTTGCTCATGGATGGCCGTTGGAAACATCCTAGGATTTTCTGCTGGTGCCAGTGGAAATTGGCACAGGTAGAACTTTCTAAATATGCTTTTCTTTCCTGTAGACTAGAAAAAATGGTTAGATTTTGGGTTAGTTGATTTATCTGCCAATTGTTTTCGAATAGATGGTTTCCTTTCCTGAAGACTGTAGCTTGCTGTGAAGCCTGTGGGAATCTTAAAGCAGCATTTCTTATCGCGGTGGTAAGTAGTATGCATAGAAGTTTTATACTTCTGTACTTGCATGAATTATTAGTGTTTTATAGTGAAAGACTTCATTGACTGTTGTTTTAGTACTTTCAGTTTGTCAGTGGCATGGCTTGACTAGGTATTCATCATTGTGACATTTCAATGCTTAATTTCTTTGTAGAAATAAACATAGTTAGTCCATGCTTCGGTTTGTTGGAAGTAATTGATCTGAAAACACGTTCTTTCTATTTACCACCATTGGCTACTTTTCAGATTTTATCCTGTCAGTTTTATATATATAAAAAAGGTTCCATGTTCTATGGCCATATATTTCTGTTGAGATGCTCAGGAAATGATAATTCTGTTAAATGTCTTGGATAAGTAACGAAGAATCTTATCTTATATCGTTCATGCGTTACCTGATAATACTTGTATGGTCAAGCTCTGTTTGATTAAGAAAAACTAGTTATTTCTAGACCTGTCTTCTGATTTTCTTTAGAATCTCCTCTTTGTTACATTCTGGTTATTGCACTTTCTGGAGTGTTTTTCTTGCTATTTTGTTTTCTCTACAAATTTTGTTGGTGTCTTTCCAGGTATTCCTCACACTTTGTACTCTTGTGACTATATATTTTGCTGAGGAGATTCCGCTAACTGCAAATCAGCCCAACCGTTTATTAGATTCTGCTCCTTTGTTGGACAATCACCAACAAAATGGCCATCTTTCAAAATCAAAACCTGGTATGCAAGTGGTTGCCAGTGCCAATGGGAACAATGCCGAGGGTGGCTATGAACGGGATATAAATCTGAATCATGTCAACTCAAATATTGAGGATCATAGTGAGGCTTTCAATGATGGGCCTGGAGCTGTATTAGTCAATTTTTTGACCAGTTTAAGGCATTTACCACCTGCTATGCATTCAGTGCTAATAGTTATGGCTCTTAGCTGGGTAAGTTCTTGATTATTATGCATCAACAATTTGTTTCAACTATTCTGTGGTACCTTTGACTTAGCCTTAAGCCAATTATTCTGTTATTTATAGCTTCTGTCAATAATTTTTATGTGTTGGTTGCTACTATGAACTTCTCTATTTTGATTTTATCTTTTCTTTTTTTCTTTGTAATCTTTATCTTATATGCAGTTGTCCTGGTTCCCATTCTTTCTTTTTGATACGGATTGGATGGGAAGAGAAGTTTATCACGGAGATCCGAAAGGAAATTCTACTGAAGTGAAACTATACGATCAAGGTGTCCGAGAAGGTGCTTTCGGTTTGCTATTGAATTCAGTAAGAATCAATTTGACCATCGATAGTTTGACTTTATCTAGGCATCTGTCAGAGTTGGTTCAATAAACATTAGGGTGATGAGAAATTGTGAATTTTTTTTTCCCAATAATTCTTAATTTTGTTTTCCTTTTTGAAATAGGTTGTTCTTGGTATTAGTTCATTCTTTATTGAACCGATGTGTCAGCGAATGGGTGCAAGACTTGTATGGGCAACAAGCAATTTTATTGTGTTTGTCTGCATGGCAGGCACAGCTATCATTAGTTTGATATCTGTTAATGAGTATTCCAAAGGGATTGAGCATGTAATTGGAGGGATCGGAGCAATCAGGATTGCTTCGTTGGTTGTATTCTCTCTTCTTGGCTTTCCTCTTGCTGTATGTATCAATATTCTTGCAATAAATCTCTATATTGCTTAATTTCTGTCCTTCTAGGGTTTGTGCCTGCACACACGTTAATTGTTTTCGTTGTGCAGATTACCTATAGTGTTCCCTTTTCTGTCACGGCAGAGGTGACTGCTGATTCAGGTGGTGGCCAAGGTCTGTACAGCACATTGTTATCTAACTGCTGTTTCTACTTCACAGGTTACAAAGTTTGGCAAATTGATTGTGATGGGTTTCTATGTTATGCAGGATTGGCTATAGGAGTTCTGAATCTTGCAATTGTTGTTCCACAGGTAGATGAACGCATTCTTTTCCATTTTTCTTTTTCTTTTTTCATTCTGTTTGCAAAGCTGAAGTTGTTTAACTTTTGCCCTGTTGGAGTTGAAGCATTGCTAATTCTATTGATTTTTTTTTTCATTCTCTTATAATAATTAAGCAGCTTAGTTAGATATGCTTAAACTTTACATCAGTTAATGTTTGTTGGGAGAAATGAAATGATAGTCTTCAGACAGTTGATTGAATTTTTCATCTTGTTGATCTTCAACTTGATTTTGGAATTTTTGTAGCTCCTATTTTCCATGTTAATTTTCCGGCGTACTAGGGTTGTGCCCTTTTTTGTGCTCTATTGAACTATTAGTGTTTTACATGGCAATATAGGCTCATAAAGTCATTGGTAAGTCTGCATCCTTTTTCCTAAATTTTTTGGTACTTGATATCTACAAGAAACAGTAGTTCCCTGCATAAGAAGTAAATTTTCTTTTACTTCTATCTTTCATTTATATCTATAGGAACAGGTTGCTGTTTTTCTGTAAAACGTAATTTCTATGCTATCTCATATATGATGCTTTTTATGTTGTGCTGACACCCGTTAAAAATAGATCTTTCTATTCTCTTTCTTCATTAGCTGGTGACAACATATTCTACTCCTTTCTTCTCTGAAGTCTTTCTTCAGTTAAATCTGATTTCATGTTATATTGTTGGTCTTGTTAGATGATTGTGTCCCTTGGTGCTGGTCCATGGGATGCTCTATTTGGTGGAGGAAATGTACCTGCCTTTGTTTTGGCTTCCTTTTCTGCCCTTGCTGCTGGTGTTATTGCAGTTCACAAGCTGCCAACTCTTTCCAGCAGTTCCTTCAAGTCATCTGGCTTTCATTTTGGCTAACGGCAATCAAGGCGTCATTAAGGCAAGAACCAACTGGTATAGGATCCGAAGCATCATAGTCAGCGATTTATTTTCAGATGATAGCTCTAATGATATGCGTACGTATAATTTTCATAAGAAAAGCTATACACATCTCATATTCAAATTCATTAATTTTTTCCCCACTTTGTGGGCATCTGTAACTTTCTTAGACTGTAAATTGTCACCAATATTGACAATAGTATACATGCTTAAAATCATGAATATAGTAAGTACCCAGCTCTTTTATAAGATCTAGTTGTTCTTTTTCCACCTTTGAGATTACCCCTCTTGTTGCTTCTCATTTCAGTGACATTCCTTTACTCGACATAAAACTTATTTTTCTACTTGTCCAAACCACCCAGTTCTTGATAATACAGAGGTATACAACCTCACTTTCACTTGAAAAAACGTATTTTTTTCACTCTTATCAAATGTAACCTGAAATAGTTCTTGGAAGACTAAGTCCCAATTGCCCAATTTTGTTGGTCACAAAATTAATCTAAAATCTACAATATGGGTAATGATGGTGTTGATCTAATAGTTGTATATATATAAGAAAAATAGTTATATACATAAAACAAAACTGTTATGTCCTGTTGAAGCATATACTGGGGGTTGCAGGGCGGACAATTTCAAAGCGGATTCTCTTCACGATCGATCGTCGAATTTTTTTCAGTTCAATAAGAAATTTGGATCAAATGCTCAATAATAAGCATTTCAATATTATGCCTAGAAGAGGACTCAAATTTCCACGCTTTTCAGCACAATATTTTGAGTCTAGTGACATGAAAGTACTAGTTTATGAGAATTTTTTTTATATATAAAAGTTACTTTTGACTGTCCATGGGGAAAAAAAAATTCATCTCTCCATCGATAGTAAAGAATACTTTTTATCCAGAAAAACTTTAAAGACTTAGATCTAGGCAATAATTTTTGAGTCGGCAGGTCTATTCTTATTTATAAGTCACTCTCATAGCATGAAGGGTTCGGATTCCTTTTTGAAATGGCCGCCAGTTCAGTTCCTACCCTTCAAGTTGACGAAACCTTGGCTGATATTTTAAAAACAAATGTTAAATTAATAATTAAAAATTAAAATAAAGAGATAACACGAATTTTATTCAGGTGGTTACAATAGACATATCAGGGATCGTATTACCTTTTTCCCATGGAGTTCAATCTTCTGAAACATTTCAATTAACTTTTTCTTTCCTCTTTTTTTCTTTTAGAACTCTCACATCATGTAATCCTAAGACGTATGAGCTGTAACGGATCCATGAGGTTTTGCTGCATAACGGACGGTTGTGATTAATAATGGCCCTTGAGAAAAAGCTAAGCAAAGCCTCGAGGAAAAGAATTGAATAAGAAAAACATAACCGGACCAGTGGTTGACAAATCACTGTCATTGCACACTATTTTCTTTTCTCCAAAAAATTTATTAAAATATAAAATAAAATCCCTCAAAAAAATAAAAAAAATTTGACTGCACAGGATGCAATTTAACACTCATAAAAAAATTAATTGGTAATTTTTAAAACTTTGTTAATAATAACAATTATGTATATCAAACATTACTAATAAAATTTTTAAAAATTTTCAATTTTTATCCAATAAATCAAATAATTCCACTGAAAAATGTTAGGAAAGAGAGAGCGACATCAAGCAAAGAAGGCACATGGGATCCGTGTAAGCTTAACGCACCCAGAAGCAATAGGGCATGTGGAGATGAAGATTCAACTCTCCTATTATATTATTTTTCCAAAACTTCTTTTTAATGTTTTTTTTTAATAAAAAAATACAAAATGAAAAAGAAAAGTAGAAAAAAAAAATGGGGTAACAGGTTTCAGAACATGGATCCACCCCATTCCATTAGGGTACCCTTGAACTTCCAACTAATAAAGTCATGTGATGTAGCGAGAGCAGCTTGCCTTTGGCCAATTTTTTAAAGTAGCGTTTTTTTATGGGACCTAGTCAGATTCCATCATCACCAATAAGCAGATTAGTGGGTCCTACCACTCCTTTTAGATACATACCCGATGTAGAAATAGGGTAGCTCTAGCCTACAGCTAATCATTTTTCCAATCAAAACATACAACACTACCACACTAGCCCTTGCAAACTCTCCCATGCATGCATTACTTAAATGACCAAAATCTATGATTCCGCACCTCTTTCTCTGCTTCATGCAGGTGATGTTTGGATTTTAATTTAAGTCAAATTTAAAGTAAATAGATTTCTTTAAGTTGGTTTCAATTGAAATCCAAACGTGACCATAATAAGTATGCTATTAGAACTCAAAATGATTACATAATCCATAGAACAAAACAAAATGTAGTTATTATCTTTTTTTTGTTGCAAAAGTGTTATTAATTAAGATTTAGCACGTACATCTACCAATCAGGCTATTGGCAGAGAAAAAGACGGAAGTAAAAAAGAAGAAAAAAGTGGATGTAGAGCATTTTTCATCTTTTGATAAAAGAGAATATGAGAAAAAAAGAAAAGTGTTGAGTATAAACATTTTCTTCTTGATTTCTAAAAAATTCTTCTTTTTTTTCAATATATAATGAAAAACATCATTTTTTTTTTTATCCGGCTCTTTATCTCCATCGGTGATGAATGATTCCATTGGCTTTCCTGATTGACATAAAAACCAGTCATTCAATCACTTGAAAGACAAATCCATAGGAAAATCACCAAACCCATTACATCATCTACGAATTTGTGGCTAAATTTTCTATTTTGGGGGGCCATATATGTTGGATACTTAATTCTTTTCATGGGTCCAGTGTGTCTGCTTTTCTTTTCCATGCCATGACAAAATGATAAAGCTTAACAGCAATAAGAAATGGAAAACAATAGTTATAAACTTGGGGTAATTCTTGGTGTTACTGTGAAAATAACGTATACTTAGTAAATATTTGTCATAGTACTTTTACGGCTAGTACATATACCTTCACTCTTATATAGAACCAGTACAAGATGAAATAGTTGAGTTTTTGTCATATTGGTGAATTTTATTCTTGAATATATTGAACAATTATCTCTCTTACACTCACGGAAAATTTTTGGTTAGATCGAATCTAAAATTAATGTTTTAAAATTTATCCAAAATTTTATAGATGATTTTGAAAAACTTGATTGATAATATTATTTTTTTGTTCTCACACATATACTGACATTATTAATAAATTCTCTAAAATTATCAATAAAATTTTAACCGGATCTAAAACATTAGTTTTAAACACGATCTAAACAATTTTTTTTTTTTTATCTATTTACAGTCCTCAAACAACAAATTTGGTAAAAGAATAGTTATAATTTATGAGGTTTCAACACCAGTATCATATGGCTGATATCTTTTGAGAAAAATTATGCATACTTTAGTTGACTAAAGATTAATGTACATAACTGTTAGGATTTTGACTCAATTCTTACAAAGAATACTTCTAATTGGTTTGGGAAATTTTTTTTCCTATTTTGTAGTTGCTTGTTCTAGTAAGAATAGTAGTAATTTCCTATTAGATTGTTGATTGTACAAGTAGTAATAGTCTACTATGATGCTGTTGTTCTTTTCATAATAGTATTAGGAAAATATCTTTTATATAAAGGGATCACAAAGAAGATTTGAGGCACACTCATAATTCCATATACATCATAACTAAAGGGGTTTACTACTAGAGTTAGGATGAGAGCTTTGGGTATATTGGGGTTCTAGGTTGTTAAGTACAGATGACACTTACAACTAGAGATAGATTAAGAGCTTTTATCGTATTGTAACTTTGAGGTGAGAGTTTGACAACTTTGCTCTTTCTAAAATTGTAGTTGGAGATTAATAAGATAGTGGAAGTTGTAGTTGAAGATTAATAAAATAGTGGAGTTGTTGGTGGATATAAACAAAGAGGCTGCTGAACCACATTAATTATTGGTGTTCTTACTATTTGTTGCTTTTGCCTATTTAATTATTGTGTTTTTTATTTACAGGCGACATTAAATATGTTGACCATCGCCCGTATTTTAATGATGGCAAAACACAACTGTTATTTTTCTAACAAGTTTAAGCTAAGTTGTATTAAGGATCAAACGCATTCAACCAAGGAACAAAGAGCAAAAACTCGAACCAAATCAAGTATCAAGTGAAGACTGAAGATCTAGTATAGGTATTAAGGTTTAGAACCAATGTAAGTCTCACTTATGGTATTAGCTTGTTCAATGGCTCGAACACAAAAGGTTTTCTAAAGCTGTTGATTTTAAAACAAATGTTTTTAATGAAAAACAGAAGAAAAACGGGGTTGGAAGACAACCCAATCGACTGGGTACATATACCAGTCGATTGGTATATGGGACAGAAGTAGGGGTGGCAATTCGGGTTGACGGGTCGTGTTCGTGTCGACACGAACACGACACGATTAATAATGGGTCGACACGAATCGTGTCAAGAAAACCCAACACGAACACGACACGATTATTAAACGAGTAACACGACACGACATGTTTAACCCGTTTAATAAACGGGTCGTGTTAGACCCGACACGACACGACACGCGTAACCCATTTAATAAACGAGTCGTGTTAGACCCGACATGATAACACGACACGCCTAATTTTTCATAATCCGACACGACAACACGACACGATTAACTCGCCATGACACGATTAACCCATCATAACATGTTTATTACATAAGCAAATATAAGTTATTATCTAATCATTCATAATCCAAATTTCAACATATTCATTATCCAAATATACATTAAAAAAATCCAATTAATAACATAAACATTATATTGTCAACTATTATCCATATTGGTTCAACCATAATAAAAAAAATAAAAAAGAAACAATAACACCTTAAGTCATCCAATTACAAGTACATAATATTACAACATTAGCCAACCAAATTAGCAACAGAACCCTCAGATGGAGGTGGAAATGATTCATTCTCATGCATATTCATATCCATTACATCAGAAGTAAGCTCCTCTATTGCTTTTGCGGCCATTTCTACAAAGAAAAAAATAAAACAAATGTTAAAAC
This sequence comes from Bretschneidera sinensis, assembly GCA_023935145.1. NCBI lineage: Eukaryota > Viridiplantae > Streptophyta > Magnoliopsida > Brassicales > Akaniaceae > Bretschneidera > Bretschneidera sinensis. The sequence goes on along the minus strand of CM043701.1, from coordinate 105,512,123 downwards.
AAGCAAGCCACGAGTCTTTGCAAATCTGAATATTATACAAGGCATAAGCAAAAAAACACTCAAAAAAGAAATTACAAATATAAATAAAGAAGTTAGCATGGTCAGTTCAATAATATTATTTGTGATTACTTGTTACCTTGTTCTCCATACAACCAATCTCTTGTGCAAACCAAAGCTTCCACTGTGTCAGGCTTAAGCGCACTCCGATACTGATCAAGCACCCTCCCACCAACACTAAAAGCACTTTCTGATGCAACAGTTGAAATAGGTATACTTAAAACATCACGAGCCATCGCAGCAACTTCAGGATATCGAAATTGATTCGCTTTCCAATATTGCAACACATCCAGTGAAATATTGCTATTTAAAATTGGCTCATCTAAATAAAGCTCAAGCTGTGATTTCTGTGGGGTAGCTTCTTGACTTCGATATGAAATAAATTCCTATAAAAAAATATACAAAACCAATTAGGCTGAGAATATAGCCCAATACTGAAAAATAAAGTGGAAATAATTATCTTCACTATAGCCACTAATTTCTAAAATGCAACAAGGTCATGATTGTAAATGATGGCTTTTCTTAAGAGATATAGAACTCAAGTAATTCTACATTAGCTACTTTCGCACAACAAATCTACACGAGGTCCTTAGTTCAGCTTAAGCTTACCATATCTGAACCAAATCTATCTTGAGCATGACCTCCTAGTGGAAGTTAACAATTCTTGAGAAATTAAGCAAACTTTTTCTACTAGGATACTTTTCACTATGCTGCTAATATGTGAAGAATCATGGAATCATTTCCCAAACTCCACAATAAACAACAAATTGCACATAACATAAAAAATTAATAATATTCATTGAAAAGGAAAGATTAGATAAGCTTTAACATGGGAACGAACAACCAAATGGACAACAATTGAAAAACTAGAGTAATGAAACATTAAATCACATGGACAACATGTTCAAAACATTAATTAAAGCACATAGACACCAATATAAATCTTACAATAATAATCTAAAATCAACATACCTTTAGCATATCTCGGGTACCTCCACAAAAAGATTTTCCAAGGTTGTGAGAAGAAGAACAATGAGGATTATGAGTTGGCTTGTTCCCTATCGAGCCCGATGAAGATTGACTTTGCAAAGGATTTTCAACATTGACATACTCATTAAAAAGTTGTATCAACTTTTCTTTCACACGTAAAGACTCATAAAACCCTTCATCACCATAGAGTTTTGAGTAGCACCACTCAACAAAACTCAATTTGTAGCGAGGATCCAAAATAACTGCTATAGCTAATATCATGCTAAAATCAGACCAATACTTCTCAAACTTTGCATACATATTAACTGCCATTTTTCTCAAATAGTCATCCTCACTCCCCATTATTTCCTTCAATTTCACATGTGTCGAAAACACCGAAGGAAAATACAAATTTGCAGTTGGATACTTAGAGCCAGAAAAGATACAAGTGATTTCATAAAATAGTGACAAGAACGTACAAATCTTTCCAACCTTATCCCATTCATTCCTAGTTGGACAATGCTTGTAATTTGAATCACTCAACTCTAGATGCATAAAAGCATGACTATAGTAAAGAGCACTATCAAGCATAATGAAAGTAGAATTCCATCAAGTTGGGACATCTTGCCTCAAACCTCTTTTAGCATCAAGAGATCTATGTGCTACACATTCCAAAAATTTTTGTTTCCTAACTTGTGACCCTTTCACATACTTGACACTTTCACGGATCTTTTGGATAGACTCATCTATCTCTTTTAACCCATCTTGAACAACTAAGTTTAATATATGAGCACAACAACGAAGATGAAGAAATTCTCCATCACACAACAAACCACCCCCTAATAACAACTGATCTTGTAAACGCTCAATATATTTATCATTTGCAAATGCATTATCCAAAGTGATTGAAAACACTCTCTTATCTATCCCCCAATCAGTCAGAAAAATATGGATCTTTTCAGCCAAAGATCTTAAGACAATCAGCCTTACAAGTATTCCTAGTCACAATATGCAAATCATCACGCAAATAGAGAAAAACAGCTTTAAGTCCCACCCATTCAGTGAATTGAAAAGGTAATTCATGCATGATAATAGCTGCTGTTAGTAACTCCCTAAACTTTTCATGATCAAATGAATCATTAGATAAAGACATGGAACCATTACTTTGTGATAAAAGTAACTGACCCATATCTCGTGTATCTGATCTAGTACATGTCTTCATATGACGTTTCATATTACCTGTTCCAAACCTACAATCACAAATATATGTTATTCCACACCTCTTGCACTTACATCTCTTTTTCTTATCATCTCCTAGAGGAAGCATGTCAAAAAACTTCCACACTGGTGAGGTAAGTTTTCTTTTACGCTTTTCCACATTTTTTTTAGAATCCATAGCAGCAACAACTTCCTCTAACTCAGCTACATCATCATCTTCTTCATCAAGCACATCCATGCTATCACAAGCCTCAACATTAATGTCGTTGAGATCCCCCATCGATCTACATATAAAGCAACACATTAGAGATTTAAAAAACAAACATAGTCAAACATAAGAAATAATTAAACCATAAAGTTAATAACAAATTGCATCACATTAAAATTAAAACAATCACAAAGAAGAAATCAGTCAACAACACCTAACAAGCCAATCTAAATCTCTGGTTCAGCATGGATATTTTGATGTGATAAGGAGGATGGAGAAGAATCCAAAGCCGAGTAAAACAGCAGAAATCAGTAATAATGGAGCAAGAACAACAATCTATGATAGTGGATTCCTGTGGAAAAACAAAGGAGAACCCATTTTTCTTCTTACATAACTAGACTTTGCATACTTCAATTTCAGGGTTGTTTCTCTCATATCACAGTTCCCAATCCCATGCATATAATACTCCTGTTAAACAGGGTTTTTAATTCCTAACACCAATCAGGTGCTGTTACCCCTGCAACTGATTCTCTTGAAAACCCCAAAACCTCTGGGTTTCCCCCGTATTGGTTTACAGTCTCAAAGCTTGGGAATTAGAGAAGCCATGTGCAGGCATCTGAGCTCACCACATGACTGAAAATTAAAAAAATAAACACAACCCACAGCAGAAAGATATTTTATACTACTACTACTATTTCTCTCCTATGCCATTTCTCTCTGCAACCCGAAGAACCTTATATTCAAAAACTATACTTCATCAAAGGTGGAAATTAAATTAAAGACACATAACTTAAAAAAACCCACCATTATGTACTCATTTTCCCTTCATTTTCTATCAGTGATTTATCTTATCAAAAGACCAGCTTTCTTCGGGGCAGAAACAGAACTACTCTCACACTACTTATCTGTGCCAGTAAATTCATACCATCATTGGAATCTCAGAGTTTGCCACTGAGAAATCCACCAAACGAAGAATCAGAAGTTTAGAAGCTAGCTAGCTTTATGGAAGAAGAACATGACCATCTAGTCAAATATCAAAGTTTCGTGGCAACAACATCAAAACTTTGCATGCAATCTCAAAAGAAGTGTTTTACACTTTTCTCTTCCATTTGTTAAAGAAAAACTGAAAAAGCACAAATCATGTAGCTAGATGGTGAAAACAAAAGGCTAGTGAGAAGAAAAGAGAAGACAAAGAAGAGAATTTGTAATTAAAAAAAAAGAGTAGAATATTCAGATCATGTAATCACTTGAACTGAGAAAATCCAAACATATCTATAAGTTTGACTCAAAATCAAAATATTCCCCAAAGTAGATAATAAAGATTTTGCTTTGTTTATTTCTCTTTATTTGAAAGTAATTAATAAAGAAATTGGAATGTTATAACAATTCATTTGTAACCATGTAGCACAGAAAAATACCAGTTAATCCTAATCTGTTATAAACTTCTAACTTTTCAATTGTTTTTCCAATATTTTTTGGTACTATATTAAATAAACATAAACAACAACTTTGTGATGTCGGTAAAGAGAAAAGATAAATTAAAAAGTTTCAAAAAAAAGGATAGGTTGCATCATAAGGTGATAACAGACAGGTAATGCAAAAAACAGCAAGCACTTGCAAAAAACACTTTTAAGAGGACACAATACTTTTCTCCTTTTAGAAAAATTTGAAGTTTTTCATCAATATCATTAATGGGTTGCCTAACTTTCACCTTACTGGTGGTTTTGATTAAAAACACAGAAAAACAAAGCAAGCAAATGACTGAAACTCTTTCGTCAATTCTCGATTTCTCATTCACCAATTTCAGACTATAAATGATAAACTTCAAGTTAACCTCACACTTTTCTCTCTTTCAATTTTCGTTTAAGTTCCTCAAGGACAGGGACTAGAAAAGTGGGGAAATTTTGAGCTTCTCATAAACGAAAATGGACAGTAAAACTTCATTATGGAACAGCAGCAGAAAAATCATAGAAGGTGAAGCCCAGTTTAAGTAGATCGAAAACAAAAAGAAACCTTAATGGAGAGGCGACTGAACCGGTGTTGCAGTAGATCGAAAGAGAAGGGGAAAGGGGATCGGCGACTGGACCGGTACGGTGGCGTGGTCAGCCACTGGACCGGTGAGGCAGCGTGGTCGGCGATTGGACCGGTGCGGCGGCGTGGTCTGCGACTGGAGGTCGAGAGAGAAATGGAGAAGCAAGAGAGGCGCGTGTTTTGGCTATTTGGGTAGGTTTGTAAAATTAGGGTTTATTTATATATATACTCAGATTTTTTTTAATTTAATACATAAAATTTTTAAATGGGTCATAAACGGGTCATGGGTCATAATCGTGTCAACACGACCCATCAAACCCGTGAATTTAATCGTGTTATAATCGTGTCATTTCGGGTTGGCAGGTCAACCCGCGACACGACACGACACGATTATTCCGTGTCATAATCGTGTCGACACGATTACGACACGAACCCGATTATACTCAACCCTAACACGCTTTATTTCGTGTCGTGTCGTGTCGGGTTCACGTGTCGTGTCCAAAATTGCCACCCCTAGACAGAAGGTCCCCAGTCGACTGGATGAATCAACCCAGTGGACTGGTACATGGACAGTAAGTCCCCAGTCGACTGGATGAATTAACCCAGTCGACTGGTGAAAGGGAAAGAAAGTCCCCAGTCGACTGGATGAAATATACCAGTCAACTGGATACCCAGAAGGTTTGAAAACATGATTTTTTCAAGTGAACCCCGTCGACTGGTATCTCGACCCAGTAAACTGGTAGTTCAAAAATATGACCGTTGGACTCAAAATCTGAATGTTTTAAAGTAAATATTTTTCAAATTAAAGTCCTAACGGCCATATTAATTGATTGCTATATAAACCCATTCAGTTAAGCATTCAATAAGAAGCTGCATACATTCAAAAAGAGTTGATCTCACACAATCAAGTTTTTTATACTCTTGAAACACAAAAAGCTTTGAAATAATCTTGTTGAGCCATTTCTTCAAGCTTTACTTTGAAAGAGAGACATTTTTGTTGTAATAAGCTTTCATTTACTGTCTCTCTACCTTTTACTTTACATCATCTTTTGTAAAGGGATTACTTCCGAGAGGAAGGGGAAACTTCCGAAAGGAAGGGGATTGTTCGGTTTAAGCAACACCTGTAAGTTGTTTGTGTAGGGTTTGTGCAACACCCGGCTAAGTTGTGCGACTAAGTTTTCTTAGTGGATTACTTCAAGGAGTTCCTTGAAGAGAGTGGACGTAGGGTCGGAACGAATCCGATATTGCCGAACCATTATATATTGTGTTTGCATCCTCTTTCCTTAAACTCTTTATTTACAGCACATTACTTGTATTATTTGTTTGTTGCTATTTCGTTTTTATAAACTTGTATTAATTCCATAAGAAGTTTTAAAAACCCAATTCACCCCCCCTCTTGGGTTGAAACCTCGATCTACAATTGGTATCAGAGCTTTGTTATCTTATTTAGGATTAAAATCCTTGAGTTGATCTAATGGCAGCAAATAGTTACTCTGAGGGATACTCTTATACTAGACCACCTCTGTTCAATGGCTCAAATTATAACTATTGGAAAAATAGAATGAAAATCTTTGTCGAAGGACAAGATTACAATCTATGGAGAATCATAGAAGAAGGACCTAGAATTCCTTCAAAAGAAATAGTTATTGGAGAGACTCTTCATACAATGCCTAAACTCAAAACTGAGTTCACTGACGAGGATTGTAAAAACGATGTCTCTCAATAGCAGAGCAACAAGCATGCTACATTGTGCATTAGATATTTCTGAATATAATAAAATATCTGCATGCGTTTCTGCTAAAGAGATATGGGACAAATTGCAAGTCACATATGAAGGAACTAGTGAAGTAAAAAAATCTAAAATTTACGTGCCAATTTCTGAGTATGAATCATTTAAGATGTCTCCTAACGAAACCATTTCTAAAATGCACTCACGATCCACCACTATTATAAATGGTTTAAAATTGCTTGGTAAGAATACTGAGGAGGTTGAACTAACCAGAAAAATCTTGAGATCTCTGCCACCAGAATGGAAACCAAATAGGACAGCTATACAGGAGGCCAAAAATCTTGACAAGCTGGATGTTGAGACACTGCTTGGGTCATTATTGACATACAAGATGGAAGAAATGACTCCCATCGTCAATGATGATGAGAAGAAGAAAAAGCAAATCGCTCTCAAAGCTTCTACGAGTAACAAAGAAAAAGAATTAGAAACAGAGAGCAGTGAAGGGGATGGTGAAATGGCCTTAATCACCAGACGATTCCATAGGTTCTTGAAGAAAAGCAAGAAACCTTACACAAAGGATCCCACTCCGAAAAGGGAACCACTTATGTGCTATGGCTGCAAGAAGCCAGGTGACATAAAAGCTGATTGTCCGATTTCAAACAAACCATACAAGGGCTTTAAAAAGAAAGCTATGGTAGCAACCACCTGGAGCGATGACGAAGAAGATGAGTCATCAGACAAAGAAATCGGATACGAGGAAATTGCCAACCTTTGTTTAATGGCAATCGACGATGAAAGTGAGGTAACATCTTCTCTCTCTTCAAAAAATAATATTGTTACTAGTAGTGAAGAACTGCTAGAAGTAATAAATGAAATGCATGAAGAATTGAAAAAAAAAATTGATTCTAGAAATTCTATTCTTAAGAAAGAGGTACCATCTCTCTCTAAAGAGATGATAAATCTAAAAGAAGAAAAAGAAAAACTATCATCTTTATTATATGATTCTTCTCAAGATTTTCTCAAAGATGAAAATGACAATTTGAAAAATAAAATTTCTGAATTAAATAGCACTATATCAAGACTTATGCTTGGTAAAGATAAACTTGATGAAGTGCTTTCTTCCCAAAGATCAAGTGGAGGAAAATCTGGTTTAGGATATTCTCCATTTGGAAAGCAAAAATCAAAAGAGAGCTTATTCATGAAAGCCTCTTGTGTAGATGGAGCCTCTACTTCAAAAGCTCCTAGCATGGTTAAGAGCACTCCCTCGATGAATGCTAAGAAGTCTAGAAATTTAAATGTTCATACTAAATTGAAGCATCCTAAAAATACTCATGCTTATATATATGCTCATTCTAGAAATGCTTATACACATCCTAGAAATAATTATCATGCTCAATCTAGGAACAATGTGTATAATCAAAGAATGCATTCTGCTCATGCTCATCCTAAGAATTATCATCATGGTTATCCTAGAAACAATATGCACATACAAAATAATGCTAGCATGTATCCTAGAATGCATTATCATACTTTTTATAGAAATGACATGCATTTTCATACTCCTTACCATAGAAACATGTATCCTATGAACTATTATCCTAAGGATTATAGGAATGCACATGTAAGACATCCTAGAAATTTCTATGACTATCATGCTAGGATTGTGAATCATCAACTTGTTCATAGAGCACCACATGTTAAGAAAGTATGGGTCCCAAAAGGAACCGTATTTTCAAGGACTAACCCCAAAGGACCCAAGAAATTTTGGGTACCTAAAAGTGCTATCGTATATCCTTGTGTGATGTAGATTTGCCTCCACACCAAGGAGAAAGGTAACTGTTGGTACCTTGATAGCGGATGCTCGAAGCACATGACCGGTGATAAAAGCGTATTCAATGAGCTAACTCTAAGAGATGGTGGACTTATGACCATTGGAGACAATACTAAAATAAAGATCATCGGGCATGGAAAAGTCGGTAATGATTTCTCAACCTTAGATAATGTGTTGCTAGTACAAGGCCTTAAGCCAAATTTACTTAGCATTAGTCAGTTATGTGACAAAGGATACAAAGTCACATTTGAGACCTCTCATTGTCTAGTTATAGACATCAAGAACAACAAGATCAAATTCATTGGCCATAGACATGAAAATGTCTACGTAGTTGATTTGAAATCCTTGTATTCTGATAATGAAAAATGTTTTCCTGCTTTTAGTGAAAATCCATGGCTATGGCATAGAAGGCTTGGTCATGTAAACATGAACTTGCTGAAAATCGTTTCAAGAAAAGATTTAGTTATTGGACTTCCTAAAATCAATTTTGAAAAAGACAAAGTTAGCAATGCTTGTCAAATGAGAAAACAAACTAGGATTTCTTTTAAAGCAAAAAATGTAGTCTCAACTACTAGACCTTTGGAACTTTTGTATATGGACTTATTTGGTCCAATTAGTACCATTAGTCTAGGTGGCCATCAATATGCTCTTGTTTTTGTTGATGATTATTCAAGATATACCTTTGTTATTTTTATTGCTTACAAGGATGAAGCTTTCAAAGTATTTGAAAAGTTTTGCAAAAAGGTACAAAATGAAAAAAGAATTTGTATTTCAAGCATAAGAAGTGATCATGGCAAAGAATTTGAAAATCAAAGCTTTTCAAAATTTTGTGATGAAAATGGAATTAATCACAACTTTTCAGCACCTAGAACTCCTCAACAAAATGGTGTTGCTGAGAGGAAAAATAGAGTTCTAGAAGAATTTTCAAGAACTATGCTTTGTGAAAATAGTTTACCAAAATACTTTTGGGATGAAGCCGTGAATACTTCTTGCTATATATTAAATAGAATTTTGATAAGGCATTTTCTTGATAAAACTCCATATGAACTATGGAAAGGGAGAAAGCCCAATATTTCATATTTTCGTGCTTTTGGTAGTAAATACTTCATCTTAAATAACAATAAAATTAACTTGGGTAAATTTGATTCCAAGACCGATGAAGGAATATTTTTAGGATATTCAACTACTAGTAAGGCTTATAGAGTTTTCAATAAGAGAACTCTAGTGGTAGAAGAATCTGTGCATGTAACTATTGATGAATCTAATCCAATGAGTAGTAGAGAAGTTTTCTTTAAAGATGATGCAGATTTTATTCCAAGAATAGAAACTCCTATTCCCATTGTTGACCCAAAAGAGAGTTCTCCTTAAGCTAATGAAGAGATGAAAACTCTCAGTTTGGACCAACCATCCTCAAGTCAACAAGAGGAAAGTCTACCCAAGGATTGGAGGTATGTAAATCATCATCCAATTAATCAAGTGATTGGTGATCCTTCACAAGGGGTAAGAACTCGCTCTTCCATTAGAAATATTTACAATTTTGTAGCTTATTTGTCTCAAGTAGAACCTAAGACATTTATAGAAGCTGAAAAAGATAATGATTGGATAATTGCAATGCATAAAGAGATAAATCAATTTGAGAGAAACAATGTTTGGAAACTGGTTCCAAGACCTAAAGATCATTCAATAATTGGAACTAAATGGGTATATAGAAATAAAATGGATGAAAATGGTATAGTAACTAGAAATAAGGCTAGATTAGTTGCTAAGGGATATAACCAAGAAGAAGGAATAGATTTTGATGAAACCTATGCTCCCGTAGCTAGATTAGAAGCCATTCGAATGTTATTAGCCTTTGCATGCTTTAATAAATTCAAGCTATTTCAAATGGATGTGAAAAGTGTCTTTTTAAATGGTTTTATAGAAGAAGAGGTTTATGTTGAGCAACCTCTTGGATTTGAAAATCCTAGTCTTCCAAATCATGTCTACAAGCTTTCTAAAGCTCTATATGGGTTGAAGCAAGCTCCAAGAGCATGGTATGAAAGACTAAGTAAATTTTTGATTGACAATGATTTTGTAAGAGGTAGAATAGACACAACTCTCTTCACAAAAACTCACAAAAATGACACTTTGATAGTTCAAATATATGTTGATGATATTATATTTGATGCTACTAATGAATCTATGTGTCAAGAGTTTGCAAAGTGCATACAAGGTGAATTTGAAATGAGCATGATGGGAGAACTTACCTACTTCCTTGGACTTCAAATCAAGCAACTAAAAGGAGGAATCTTCATCAATCAACAGAAGTACATCAAGGACTTACTAAAGAGTTTCGGGATGGAAAGCTCAAAGCCACTTAGAACGCCAATGAGCACATCTACAAAGCTTGATCTTGATGAAGGAGGTAAACCGATAGATACTAAGTATTATAGAAGCATGATAGGTGCTTTGCTTTATTTAACTGCAAGTAGACCTGATATTATGTTCAGTGTATGCATGTGTGCTAGATTTCAGTCTAATCCTAAGGAATCACATGTAGTTGCAGTAAAAAAAATCCTTAGATATCTGCAAGGAACCCAGACCATAGGATTATGGTACTCTAGAGAATCATATTTTGAGCTAGTAGGTTATTCCGATGCTGATTTTGCTGGATGTAAGTTAGATAGAAAAAGCACAAGTGGAACATGCCAATTCTTAGGTGCTATGTTAACTTCTTGGTTTTCCAAGAAACAGAATTCCGTTGCACTATCAACCGCTGAGGCGGAATATGTAGCAGCTGGAAGTTGTTGTGCCCAAGTATTATGGATGAAACAACAACTAGAAGACTATGGCATGAACCTAAAAAATATTCCTATATTTTGTGATAATACTAGTGCTATCAACCTAACCAAAAATCCTATTCAGCACTTTAGAACCAAGCATATAAAGATTAGACATCATTTCTTAAGAGACCATGCTCAAAAAGGTGATATAAGATTAGAATTCATACCTTCAGAAGATCAAATAACTGATATTCTTACAAAACCCCTAAGTGAAGCTAGTTTTTGTAAGATTAGGATGTTGATGGGATTGCTTGATTTTGATAAACTGAATGTTTGATTGCATCTCATTTCATCATTTGCATGTTTGACATTGAGTGAAAGAATATTAATCCTTGTTTAATTATCTCCATCACTCAAAAATGTCATAGATAAACAAATTTGTGCTAAAAATCCAAGACTGGAAATTTTACTAAGGGTCCAGTCGACTGGTACATGTGACCCAGTCGACTGGTAAGTCACTGCCAGATATTCCAGTCGACTGGTAATTCGGATCCAGTCGACTGGTAACTCTCTGCCAAATATTCTAGACGACTGGTAAGTCTTCTCCAGTCGTCTATTAGATCGAATCCTTGTTTGGAGCCAATTTTTTGAAAAACCCTTGTCCTCCAGTCGACTGGTAAAGGTATCCCAGTCGACTGGTAACTGACTGCCAGTTTATCCAGTCGACTGGTACGTTTACCCAGTCGACTGGTATTCAAACTGTTCATCTTCTCAAAGAGACCCAGTCGACTGGTATCGCGATATTATAAATAGAACTGTTCATTTTTCTGAAATTTTACGCCATTTTTAAGCTCCCAAATTTTCTCTCTCTAGAAAAATTCACCATTTTGATCCAAAAATCATCCAAATTTCATCTAAAAACACTGATCTACACTTCCACAAAGAGATTTTTGACTTTCTACAGTTAAAATCTCTCATTTTCACCAAAATCATTTTTCCCCAAAAACTCATTTTTCTTCAAAATGAGCGATAAAATCCGTATAAAACTCACAATAAGTGGACCAAATGCCCCTAAAAAGCCAAGATCTTCAAAATCTTCGGCATCGGAGTCGAAAGGAAAGGGAGCAGCAGGCTCATCCAGTAAGGAGCTCAGAATAGAGTTGGAGGAGACTCTGTTTTACAGTCCGGCGGCACATGCAAGGTATAACTCGATAATCCGTCACAAGAAAATCATGACGGGTAGAGTCGTTGATTTCGACTCTATTCGCCATGGAAATTTTGATATTCTGCTTGCCTTTGAGGCAATAAATCTGACCCCACTGGTCAGAATTCATGAGAAATATTACCCGCGACTGATTCACCAGTTCTACGCAAACTTGGTGAAATCCAGTCCTCTGGCTCTGAGATTCAGAACTAGAGTCAGTGGTGTGGAGTTTGAGGTCAACACCAACCTCTTGATGAGCATACTGAGAATCCTGGTAAGGGGGATTTAGTGGAGTCTGGATGGATGGCCAGACAGCTTCGACTTCGAGGCGGCCTGTCAGATAGTCAGGGGAGACCCTAACTATATGTACAGACCCACTACATTTCACACATGTAAAGATATGCCCCTTGACTCGAAGATGTTTCAGCTGATAGTTAGTTGGACCATCCACCCGAGACTTGGGAGTCGATGGTATCTATCTAAGATAGATACAATATTGATTTGGTGCCTAAAATCTGGGCACCACTTCAATATCTACCCTCTGCTTCTCGCCAACATGATAAATGACGAAGCAAACGAATCTGGGTGTCTTCCTTATGGGATGCTCATTACACTCATCCTCTAGCACTTCTGGGTACCTTTGTCTGCCTCCGAGGCTCAGGATATCAGATTGACGGACATCATCAACATCTCATTACTGAAGAAGATAGGATGTACTGTACGTGATGGGTTCCTCTATCCGAAGGCCAGAAAGCGCCTGAGGATCCGAGAGGATGCGAGCGACAGTGATGAGGATGTTGCTGCTGATACAGCTGCTGAGATGGAGACGGATACCCGAGCACCTCCCATTAGTGCCTCGAGTACTAGTCAGGCTGGATATGATGACATCCTACGAGCTATAACGAGCCTCCAGATGACGATGGAGTCCGGTTTTCAGTCTATGCAGTCTGACTACCAGAGATTGAGCTCCTCCATCGATCACCTACGGGACGACTTCGAGTTACATCGAGAGCACACTGAGGGTTCCCTAGCTGAGATTAGGGAACTTCTTCGTGATGGTTCGGACTCTCCCGCACCTTGAGTCTATGTCTTTATTATGTACTTAGTGTTTTTCCAGCTCTTATCACATAGCACGGACATATCATGTATTATTATGTCTTAGTTATGGCTCTATGAAGCCCGTTTATATATTGTCTTTTTATATATGATGATGTATTTCTATTAGCCATATTTCTTGCATCTATTTACGCTATTTGTGATATGTTAGCATTGTTTTAAAAAACTTTGTTTAGTCACTAAACTGCTCTAAAATGCTTATACGTGTATGAAAACTTCTGGTTCTTCCCGGGAAGGCTTTCGAAATCCGAATGAAACCAAATTTTCGCGTACAAGTTTGTTTTCTCTAGATGACTGTATTGGCTAATTAGCTTATTTTTTGTTTTAAGCTCCCTTTGGTTGCTGTTGTCAAAACGGGGGAGAAAAACGAGAAAATCAAAGTGAATACAACCAATGCATAGATTTAGGGGGAGCATTGCTCCATAGCCTTATAAAAATGTTTATTGATTGGTTGAGTTTGATTCTGGATTGGTTGAAAGAGATATAAACTGTGTTTACTTGTTTACAGGGTGGTTTTACTCAAAAAACTGAGGAGACTCTGTCCAAATTTTTGTAAAATCCTAACACTTAGCTTTTAAAACTGTTTTCACATTATTAGTTTTGTCATCATCAAAAATGGGGAGATTGTTGACCCTCGCCCTTATTTTAATGATGACAAAACACAACTGTTATTTTTCTAACAAGTTTAAGCTAAGTTGTATTAAGGATCAAACACATTCAACCAAGGAACAAAGAGCAAAAACTCGAACCAAATCAAGTATCAAGTGAAGACTGAAGATCTAGTATAGGTCTTAAGGTTTAGAACCAATGTAAGTCTCACTTATGGTATTAGCTTGTTCAATGGCTCAAACACAAAAGGTTTTCTAAAACCGTTGATTTTAAAACAAATGTTTTTAATGAAAAACAGAAGAAAAACAGGGTTGGAAGACAACCCAGTCGACTGGGTACATATACCAGTCAACTGGTATATGGTACAGAAGGTCCCCAATCGACTAGATGAATCAACCCAGTCGACTGGTACATGGACAGTAAGTCCCCAGTCGACTGGATGAAATATACCAGTTGACTGGATACCCAGAAGGTTTGAAAACATGATTTTTTCAAGTGAACCCAGTCGACTGGTATCTCAACCCAGTCGATTGGTAGTTCAAAAATATGACCGTTGGACTCCAAATCTGAACGCTTTAAAGTAAATATTTTTCAAATTAAAGTCCTAACGGTCATATTAATTGATTGCTATATAAACCCATTCAGTTAAGCAATCAATAAGAAGCTGCATACATTTAAAAAGAGTTGATCTCACACAATCAAGTTTTTTATACTCTTGAAACACAAAAAGCTTTGAAATAATCTTGTTGAGCCATTTCTTCAAGCTTTACTTTGAAAGAGAGACATTTCTGTTGTAATAAGCTTTCATTTGCTGTCTCTCTACCTTTTACTTTACACCATCTTTTGTAAAGGGATTACTTCCGAGAGGAAGGGGATTGTTTGGTTTAAGCAACACCTGTAAGTTGCTTGTGTACGGTTTGTGCAATACCCGGCTAAGTTGTGCGACTAAGTTTTCTTAGTGGATTACTTCAAGGAGTTCCTTGAAGAGAGTGGACGTAGGGTCGGAACGAATCCGATATTGCCGAACCACTATATATTGTGTTTGCATCATATTTCCTTAAACTCTTTATTTATAGCACATTACTTGTATTATTTGTTTGCTGCTATTTCGTTTTTATAAACTTGTATTAATTCCACAAAAAGTTTTAAAAACCTAATTCACCCCCCCTTGGGTTGAAACCTCGATCTACAAAATAAAAATGGAAAATGGTAATGAAAGTATGATTCCAATTAAATTGGTATATAAGGACACTACTACATATTTTTCTGTTTTCAAAACAACTTTTTTGAAAAAAAAACATTTTTTAATGGTTTTTAGTTGAAAAAACTTTAAATAATGGTTAATTTGAAATTTAATTTTTCTCAATCTAATTCATTACAATGAGGTTACAATTTAATGAGTGAAAACTTATTATCCATTTTCAAATGTAATTTTTTATTATTTTATTTATTATTATAAAAAAAAAACAGTTATAGAAAGCAATTATTCTTGTTTTTGAGAACAACTTTTAAAATTTTATTTTTAGAAACACTAACCCGATATATTTTAAGCGTTAGAAAATTGTTTTCAATTCAAAAAATAAATCTGTTTTTTAAAACAGTATTTAAGCATGTGATTTTACTGATATAACATATTCAATGCTTGGATTGTGTTTTAAGTGGCGCTCACAGTAAATTGTAAGACCTAACAAGGATTGAATAATGTACTTTGAAAATAATAATGGACTAGAGAGAACACTCTAGTCACAAAGATTTATGACAAAAGCATCTTGTGACCTAATGAAAACAACTTTTTTGACTTTCCTAGCTTATTATATCAAATTTAATGTAAACACTAAGTTGTTGCATCAAAATTATAAATCCAAAAACAACATTGAATAGTATAAAATTTAAAATAATTACGTGGGATTCAAAAGGAGATGGCCTTGAAAAATAATAATATGAAGGGAGCATTTTTGTCTAAATCAGCTCCCAAAAGTTTGATAACAAAAATTCATTAGTACTAATGAAAATATTAAATGTTAATTATTTTTTAAAAATTAAATATTAAAATTATTATTTAATTTTTTTATAATTATTAATAATTTCTTTTTGTTCTATAATAACTCTCAAAAAAAATTGAATCGATGATATCAACAATTATGTGATGTATATTCATATATGTATACTGTACAAGTAGGAGAGAGGTAGGGCATAGGACAGTCTGGTGGGGTGTCGTGGGATGGAGATGGACAGACTGGGCACAAAGACAAAAATGACTAGGTCTTGTGGGGTTATAACAGCAGGAGTTCTTGCTTGGGCTTTTCATATTAAACCCCACTTTCTTCTCTCAGTCTCCTTTTCCATTCAAGTTACATAATAACATTGGAGAAAATTTTAGGTAGGGTGAGCTTATCATGTCAATCATGATTTTAAATTTTGTGTAATTTAATTTTTAATAATTTTTATGATGAAATATATAATATGCTAATTCATTTAAAAATCAAATCAATAATTACCGTTAAATCGTATCTTTATAAATACTTCACTAAAATAAATAAAGCGACGGAAACATAAAATTAATTTTTATATGATGTGAAATCTATTAATAGTATGTTCAATTTAAATATGGTTAGCCCTAATCTAATTAGTTAGTTAAAACGTGTCTAATTCTATTGATACCGAACAAGTTGATAAGTCGAGCATTCAGTTGACTTTATAAAACCTCTTATATGTTTTTTTTTATCTTTCTTATACGTGCGTTTCTTGAATAATTATTTAAATAAAAAAAACCTACTAACCTAAGAATTTATTTTAAAAAAAACAATATTATTTATTTTTCATAACATTATAATGCACATAGTAACCTGTATGAAACATGCAAGTATACACACAAAAAGGCAGATAGCAATGCAGAGAGAGAGAGAGAGAGAGAGAGGGAGGGAGGAAGGACTGAAACTGAATGAAAGGAAATGGATGGGAAAGAGCTTCGTCTTAATGCACGATACTTGTTGGTGGGTTAGGTAGCAACCCCTGCCCCCCCCTCATTGGACCCATCCCTAGATTCCTGCCCCTAACTCTCTCTTTCTCTTTCTCTTTCTCTTTCTCTTTCAAGAAAATACAAATAGAATCCCCTTTAGACCTAATGAATAAAGTACAGCCAACTCATTTCTCTTTTTTCTTACGCAACCTCTCTTTAATTATAGTATAATTCTTCACAAGAGCTAGCTAACATAACAATATTTGATATAAAATTATCAAACTCATTTTTTAATTTTTCTAAAAAAATCAAAACCCTTTTTTCACTCTCCATCCACAACTGAATTAAGGGTCAAATTTAATGAATTTAATATAATGAATCATTAGGAGAATACAATTTCTTTTGGACGTCGTTTTTCACAAGCAATATATTTTTTTCAAAAAATTAATCATAAAAACAGATTTATTTACAGTGAAAATAAACTCATCTTCATTTTTCTTTTGAAGTCATCGACTTCATTTCATATCAAAGTGAAATTGAAAACAAAGAATCACATTTTTTCTCCACTTAATGAAATCACTTAAGCTACTTGCAAAATGTTTAATTTGCTTACCACCCTAAAAATTATTTTATGTTTAAAGACAACTGTCTTTATTGAAAAAACACCACTACATGTCTTACAAAAGAGCAAAAAGGATTAAAATTAGAATTTATCTTATTACATGGTACAGTTTAATTAATTTGTAGGTTTTATTTTCAATTCAATTTAATTGCAATATTTGACAGTTATTTTTTTAAAATTCACTTTCTATTATAAAATGACACTTCTATATATCAAAAGCATAAATGATTAGTACTTAGATAAAAAGTTGGAACTATTCATCAATAGCAAACTCATTGAAATTTAAAAAAAAAAGAAGAAAAAAAAGAGAAATCCTTGATCATATAAAGAGAAGCAGAACTACAGAAATATCATCACACCTTTCTCTCTTCTCCCCACTCATCTTCTCTCTTTCATTCAAAATATTTATATAAAAAGGGAAAATAATTTCTTCCCAGGAGTTGATGAGATGTATAAGCTATTCATTGCAATAACCTACTTGCATCTCCTTCCAATTGAAGAAACTCTGATTTTCTCTTAGATTTATCAGAAAAGGGTTTTAATAAATCTGATAATTAAATTAAGTCTCTTCCTTTCCTTTTCAATTCCCACACTAAACTTTTGTCAGCTCTAAGCATCTGTATCCTTCTCTCTAACATGACAGTTAGATTATCAACACACAGCAGCAATCTTTAAGATTGGTGGCACAAAACCTAAAGCTTGAGCTGCAAGCTCATCTGCTCATATGTCTTGCAATGGGATGGCTTTCTTTCCAGCAAATTTCATGCTGCAAACCCCTCATGATCAAGATGATCACCATCAAACTCCACCCTCTCTCAATCATCTTCTACCTTCATGCACACCTCAAGATTTTCATGGTACCCTCTCTGTTGCTCTCTGTCTCGGTTAATTAATTGGATTAGTACTGTTTTTAATTGTTATTTTTTGATGGATTTTTTTAAATGTTTCTGTTTGTGCAGGGGTTGCATCATTTTTAGGGAAGAGATCAATGTCATTTTCAGGGATTGATGTGTGTGAAGAAGCTAATGGGGGTGAGGATGACTTGTCTGATGATGGGTCACAGGCAGGTGAGAAGAAGAGGAGGCTTAACATGGAACAGGTCAAGACACTTGAGAAGAACTTTGAATTGGGTAACAAGCTTGAGCCTGAGAGGAAAATGCAGTTAGCTAGAGCTCTTGGGCTGCAACCAAGACAGATTGCTATTTGGTTCCAAAACAGGAGAGCAAGGTGGAAGACAAAGCAACTTGAGAAAGACTATGATCTCCTTAAAAGACAGTATGAAGCAATTAAAGCTGACAATGATGCTCTTCAAGCTCAGAACCAAAAGCTTCATGCAGAGGTAAGCCAATTGACTAATGGATATATGCAAATTCAATTTCTTTTAAAGGATATTTTCTTCCCTTTTTCCTTTTCTCTGTAGAACTAACTATGTTCATGTAGTGTCAACTGTTCTCTCTTCTCTTTTATTCTGTTTTTTTGCTTTCAAGTTTTTATTCATTTGGTTTTGTAGGGGGTCTAGACTAAAAAGTTCAAACTTTTGCGTGTGCTTGCATTGGTTCTGATGGGGAAATAAAATGGAAATCACGGTCTTTTTGGTTTCAAACTTTCATGCTTTTTGACTTTTTTCTTGCATCATTATTTTCGGAACCTTCATTTCTGTTAAGTTCTTGAACCAGTGATGCCTTTTTTTTCTTCTATAATAGCTTCTTTTTCTTGTCATGTGTGTTAACTTTTTGATAGATTTGACTGAAAAATAGTTTGAAGCTAATTAATGGGTAATCATGACAGTGAAAGACAGATCTCTCTTACATACTAATATATCTTGCTGTAGCTGATAATCAAGTATTTGGGTATACTTAATTCCCATTATTATTTTATTTTTGTACATAATTAACAATAAAAATTCTTAATTACTACATTGACAGCAGAGAATATTGCTTTATTTAGTACTCATATTTCTGCATTCATGCTTCATTTGATTGGTGAATTCTATGGCTGCAGATATTGGCACTGAAAAACAGAGAACCAACTGAATCCATCAATTTGAATAAAGAAACTGAGGGATCTTGCAGCAATAGAAGTGAAAACAGCTCTGATATCAAGTTGGATATCTCAAGGACACCAGCTATTGATAGCCCTTTACCTGCTCAACCAACTAGTAGACCCCTCTTCCCATCATCTACAATAAGGCCAACAACAACACAAGTACTCTTCCAAAACTCATCAAGGCCTGATCTCCAATGCCAACAGAAGATGGATCACATGGTGAAAGAAGAAAGCCTTAGCAACATGTTCTGTGGGATTGATGATCAATCTGGATTTTGGCCATGGCTTGAGCAACATCATTTCAATTGATTTGTGAAACCAAACCCGAGTGTTAAATTGGAAAAATATTACTATTATTTATACCCCACTTTGCAGTTTGGCAATGTTTTAAACCAAGAGAGGACAAGTAACTTACTCCACATTTTCATTGAGTTTAAAAATATCCCCAATGTTTTTGGTACTTAGTGGTGGTGTATAAATTAAGAATTATATCAAGTTGAATTTTCATTTTAAGGACTGAAAGATCTTTATGGAGGAATAAAGGGTATGTGTCTTTTAAGCTATACATCATGTTTTCAAGACTTAAAGAAGAGGAAGATGTTTATTTTGCTTAATTGGTTGGAATTTGGATCATGAAAACATAGAAGAAAAAAAAGGGTTTGCAAGTGAAATTACATTTTGCTAGTTAAAAACTGGTTGCAGCTCTAGCATTGGCCATGAAATAAAAAGGCTAAAAGGGTTTCTCTCCTAAAAAATTCACAATCGTTAATATTTTTTGTAGTACTATTTTTCTTGGTTTGGAATTGGAATCATGTGTTTGTAGTATTAAAGAAAAATGCTTTGAAGGAAGTTCTTGTAATGATTTCTGCTGATTTCATCATTCAGCAACCAATGGTGAACCAAATCTACTCGAAGTTAATAAACTATATGCTATACTATTAATTGAAGCCATATATTTGAGAGAAAGAGAGAGAGAGAAATTAGAGTATCAAACACACATTCCAAGAAGGGAAGAAGACAAACAGATGGAAGAGCAGAAGAAAACAAGGAGAGTTGGAAATGGTCGTTCTCGTGATGAGGACGTTGGCAGTCTTATGCTGACAAACAAGGAATGGTATCAAAAAGCCAACCTTTTGGCCCTCATCAGTCTTCCTTTCGCTCTCTTTTTTTTTATTTTTTATTTACAATTTTGTTAAGTGTTAGATTTTGATTATACTATATGATTCATGAATTGAATTCATGTGACCCACTGTCACCCACTCCCTGGCATCCAACACTGTCCTCTTTTTTAATTTTACCCCACTGCCATCCTTTTCACACCCAAAAAAAACTCTTTTTCCTTTTTTTTCTTTTTACAATCATGAAGTAGTGTTCTGCTTCATCAACACTCAACATACTGGAGTAGAGGTTTTTTTTGGCCTTTGGCACTTTTTTTTTTTTGCAGTGACAGGTAACAAAAAGAAAAAAATTCAAGACTTATCAATCATACGAATTATAAATAAAAAGAAAATAAAATAAGATTTACTCAAGTTTATTTTAGAATAAAGTTACATTCTGTTAGAAATTTCACTATTATTAATCACATAAATCTCTCGTTACAATGTGTGCTCAGTATATAAAAAATATTTATAAACAATTTAAGACGCCTTAATTAAAGTTTACGCATTACTACAAAACCATAAGCCTAAAATCAAACTGCTAAATAAAAAATAAACTAAACTCATATACAAAACCTACAAATTTCAAAGTTGTTGCTCCTTAACTCTCCTCTGCTTTTCAAAAAACAAAATCTCGCTCACTTACTGAGGAGCTAGACCCCCACTTACTCATAAAAAATGAAACTCCGTCATTATCGAAGGTTTTATAAATTAAGACATGTTAAAAGTACACAACAACTATATCAATAAAGTGGTTGCTGGCTGTTCATATTGAATCAATTGTAGAAAGATATATAAATGCTTGTGTTATTCTCTTCGGCGATGCACTGGCTACGCAACACCTATGATGACATCTAATTATCTAAGCACCACACAAATATGAAATATGTACTATATTTGACTCTTTAAAAAAAGTTGACTAGTCTACTGGGATTTAGACATGAGTGAATTAGATTCGACCTGAGTTTGTAGTCGGTTTGTCTCAAAATGAAGGTTCATGTTGCAGTTCAATTCAAGTTTAAAATCAAATTTAAAAATTGAATTCGAGTTTAAATTCAATCAATTTTTTATTGATTCGATTTGAGTTTAAATTCAATCAATTTTTTATTGATTCGATTTGAATTCGATAATAAATAAATTTGTTTAAATTTAAACTTAAATTTTAAATTATTCATTTAAATTTAAGCTTAAGCTTAAGATCTAATATTAATAAATAAAAATAAAAATATTAATATTAATATTAATACTAATTTATAAATATTGACTCAGTTTGGTTTGGTTTGAACTCAATAATATCTTATTAAACTGTTCGTACGTTTCACTAGCCAAAAAATAAAGTATTCAGACTCGATTTGACAAAGTATTCAAAACTATTATCAAAGATCGAATTTGACTCAAAAATCGACAAACTGAATTTTGATCAATCTTTGACCGACAACGAACTTGAATAATTTAATTAAAACTCTGTTTCAATGCACCCCTATTTAGACATGTGTTTTTGTCTAAACATGTATCACAAGACTACTTATGGAGTTGCAGTGGCGTTCTTCTAAACAAAGAGAGTTACAGTACTATTCTTGTACACGTGTGTATATCATATATCTCCCTTAATTATAGGTATAAGATAAGAAGAGGGAGGAGGGAAGTGAGGAATTACAAATGCTAATATAGATTTTACAGTTAGAAAACACAAATGCTAATATAGATTTTACAGTTAGAAAACATATCAACTGTACCCATAACAGATAACTACTATAGATTCTATTACCTAATAACCCAAATTATGTGCAAACAAGCATGTGACAAAATCTACAGAACCCTTGAGGATATCTTGATATTAAAATTAGTTGATACCAAAATAAAGAAGATCAAGCTCGTTAATTGCGCTGTTATGCATTAATTTAATTTACATATATTCATGGGATCATGTGAAGATAATGTTTGGAAACATTTGCTGGAAACTTTGGCATTTCACCAAACAATTTTTAGATGCCAACATACATTTACACTCTAAAAAATTGTGTAGTGGCTAAATTGATTAAGCATTTTTATTATAGTAAGATTGGTTTAAAATAAATAGAGGATAAGAGGATTCCTAGCATGTATGTGATTATTAGGGTTGAGGGTCAATCGATTAGGGATTGATCTCTCCCCTAATCGACTGTAGGTTTGTTATTTTCAAAATCTTGAGTTTTCAACAGTCATTTTTCATTTTTATAAATTTTTGAAAGTTAAAAGACGTTAAGATAGTTGATCTTTCAGTTTCAAAACCACTCCCTCTTATTTTCAGTTTTCTTTTTATGAGAAATTTATAATTATTGTCATCACTAATTTAGAGAGTCTTAAGGGATTCTCAAAATTTGATATCTATAAATTTCATAGACTTTATTGTATTCTATAAGATATTTGTTTATAACCCAATAGCAAACTTTTTACGAAATGAAGACATAAAATCGTAAGGAAAACGATTCCTAACATGTTTCAAAGTCTCAATTCATTTTCCTTAATCTTTTTTATTTCAGTTTTGATTTTTTCTCCACAAACTGTAGCAACAATTATTGCTACCAAAAAATAATTGAAGATAATTAACACATTAACATATGAGTAGCAATAACATGAATAATCATGCATTACTACATTTGTTAAGTGTTTGAAACACATTTTGCTAATTATTTTGTTGCATTGTAACATGTATGAATATGGGCATCGTCAACGGCTAAGATGATATTTTAATGGTACAATAACCTTGGGCCTTTCAAGCCTGCCCTTATTTTTTAAGTCAAGTGATTTAAGGTCTTTTAGCCTAACAATTCGCCGTCCGGTATTGTGATTAGACCCATAATCAGTTCACATATTTCCACAAAGAGATATTGCGGTTGACCCTAAAAAACCCAAAGCAAATTTTTGGGCCTCCTTCTGGACAGTGGTCCTATAATGTTTGACTGGATGTGGGACTCCGAAGAAGTTAAACTCCAATTCTACTTCAACTGACCTAAAATGCCCTTTTTTAAGCAGTGGTGAAGGGTTTCAAACCTGGCCTCTCGTCTTAGCATCAATGGCAACCTAAAATGTTTGATCAAAGTAAAAAGATCAACAAAATTGCTCCATAAGGGAACAAAAACATTTATCCTATTGAAAAGTGGGTTCTTCATAAATTACAAATGAATTTATAAAATTGTGTGAACTCCTCTTCTCTCTCTCTCTCCATTTCAATTTTTAAAAAAAAAGCCAAGCATTTATGTTTGCACCTAAAATATAGGTCAAGTCATCTTGAAGGTAGGACATATAGTATAATGTTAATGTTTAAGATGGACACCAGACATATGCTAAAACTTTATACTCCTTTTATTGTTGGGTGTTTTTTTTTTACGGTCAATTAATCTATTTTTATGATATTTATTTATATAAAAAAATATACGGTATTGTTGATGCCAAATATGTGCGTTGCTGAGCAGGAGGTCGGACTGCGGAGGTACCTGCACAGGGAAAAGGAGAGTAGCTATGGGGTCGACGGAGGGGATGCCTCCGAGGATGCTCCGATGCTTAAGTTAGGGTAAGCTCAAGTGTCTCATTTTAAAGCTGAAAATGAATCCCCTTCTGAATGCTTACCAATGCCTTTTTATAGAGTTTCGAAGGCGGTAGTGGGCCTAGGGCGGCCGTGATACGATACCCCAACTAGGTTGGGTAATGATGCCTATAAGGCCCAGCTAGGTGGCTGGGAGCTGTTCACTAGGGCTTTTGCCTTGCTGGCTTGATCAGAAGCCGTCTATGCGTTAAGACGGTTTTTACGACTTGAAGTCCCAACTTGGTTGGGTAATGATGGTCTGGAGGGCGGTGGTGACGTGGAGGCCCAGCTGGAGGCAATGATGCCCTGAAGGGCGGTCATGACCTGGAGGTAATAATGGCCTGGAGGGCAGTGGTGATGTGGAGGCCCAGCTGGAGGCCATGATGCCCTGAAGGGCGGTCATGACCTGGAGGTACAACTGTCTGAGCCTGGGTTATCCGCGTGTCTCCATACAGCCTGGGGTCATGATGATCCACGTGTCGTCTTCTTATTGGAAAGGTGTATTTGGGCAGTATCAAAGGCCCCCCACTTCCTTAAGTGCAGCACTGTGGTTAAGGAAGTAGCATAACTGGGTTGGCGTTTGTTCCTCTATGGAGACATGATGTCGGGTCGAAAATGTGCTCTAAGGCAAAAGAAAATGGGTCGAGGACTTGCAGAGCGATTCATCTCCTCGGCCAAGAACAGCAGGGGTCCGAGGACAAGTGGAGCAATCCATCTCGTCGGACTTTGAAGATAATGGACCGAGGACTTGTGGAGCAATCCATCTCTTCGGACTTTGAAGATAATGGGCCGAGGACTTGTGGAGCAATCTATCTCCTCGGCCAAGAATACCAGGGGTCCGAGGACATGTGGAGCAATCCATCTCCTTGGACTTTGAAGATAATGGGCCGAGGACTTGTGGAGCAATCCATCTCCTCGGCCAAGAATACCAGGGGTTCGAGGACAAGTGGAGCAATCCATCTCCTTGGCCAAGAACACCATGAGTCCGAGGACAAGTGGAGCAATCCATCTCCTCGGACTGTGAAGAGAATGGGCCGAGGACTACTGGAGTAATCCATCTCCTCGGCCAAGAACACCCTGAGTCCGAGGACTTGTGGAGCAATCTATCTCCTCGGAATTTGAAGATAATGGGCTGAGGACTTGTGGAGTAATCCATCTCCTCGGCCAAGAATACCAGGGGTCCGAGGATATGTGGAGCAATCCATCTCCTCGGACCTTGAAGATAATGGCCGAGGACTTGTGGAGCAATCTATCTCCTCTGACTTTGAAGATAATGGGCCGAGGACTTGTGGAGCAATCCATCTCCTCGGCCAAGAATACCAGGGGTCCGAGGACAAGTGGAGCAATCCATCTCCTTGGCCAAGAACACCATGAGTTCGAGGAAAAGTGGAGCAATCCATCTCCTTGGACTGTGAAGAGAATGGGCCGAGGACTACTGGAGCAATCCATCTCCTCGGCCAAAAACACCCTGAGTCCGAGGACTTGTGGAGCAATCCATCTCCTCGGAATTTGAAGATAATGGGCTGGGGACTTGTGGAGCAATCCATCTCCTCGGCCAAGAACACCATGAGTCCGAGGACAAGTGGAGCAATCCATCTCCTCGGACTGTGAAGAGAATGGGCCGAGGACTACTGGAGCAATCCATCTCCTTGGCTAAGAACACCCTGAGTCCGAGGACTTGTGGATCAATCCATCTCCTCAGACTTTGAAGATAATGGGTCAAGGTCTTGTGGAGCAATCCATCTCCTCGGCCAAGAACACCATGAGTCCGAGGACAAGTGGAGCAATCCATCTCCTCGGACTGTGAAGAGATTGGGCCGAGGACTTATGGAGCTATGGGAAAGTGTTTCTTGTCCAAGACGGCGGCTGAAGTAACACGTGGCCTTGCCTGCGTAAATGACAGGTCATGTTACCTTGGAATTTTGAACAGCCATTTTAGGGAAAACGGCGGCCACCTCGTGGGACGTAACGCCCCTTGGGAAAGTGTGTCGGTCGCTTTGGGACTTTAAAGAGTCCCCTTGGTTTCTACGTTTGCATTAAATGGTCCTCGTGGGCCGTGACCCTTTCCCTATATAAGGGGCTTTGGCTTCCCCTTATTCCTTACTCATTTCATAATCCCCTTTTGTTTTCAGAGAGCATTTTCTATGAGAGCCCTCGGCCTCGTCCCAATTGTGTTTAAGAGTACTCGTCCTCGTTTCTTCAAAGAGAATTTTCCCTCTTCGTGAGTCTATCGTGTCTCAACGCTGCGGGGAGTGTTTGGTGCTGGGGTTTTTTGAGTGATCGCGGCGTTTGCGAGATCTTGGAGATGAGCGCTCTTGGACAAATACCGGGCATTTAGGAGGAATTCAGGAGGAGTTCAAGTCTGAATCCTTCGGACTTTGGTGAGTTCGTGTCTCTTTAATATTTAAATCATGTCTTCTTCGTTTGATATATACCGCGATAGGCCTAGTAGTAGTAACGGTAGGAGTAGTGTAGATGATACGAGCGGCAGCAGCTCCGAAGAAGTAGAGGTGTCCTCGTCTTCTTCTGGGGGGAATGCCCCCGGAACAGGCATGCCAAGGGCAGACCCCATGGCACTAGTGCCCTATATTCCTTTGGAGGTGGGGAGGAAGTATGAAGAAGACTCCTCGTCCGGTGAGGACACACTTAGGGCGTTGACTAATATTAGGGAGACCTCGGCTGGAGAGGAGAGAGAGGAGTGGAACTATACAGCCAACGAGATCCCTAGTCAATTGAGGGAGGATGATTTGGAGGTGATCAGGAAGACGTACTGCATTCCGAACGAGTACAGTCTTCGGCTGGCCAAGGTGGGAGAAAGGGCCTGTGATGTCCTCCCTGACCGAGCCCCGTTCGAGCTCTGCATGTACGAGCATCACATGCAGGCCGGACTCCGGTTTCCCCTTCACCCCTACTTTTGTACTATTCTTAAGTACTTTGATATAGCGCTGTGTCAGCTAGTGCCCAATTCGGTATGGCTAATCATGGCCTTTATCTGCGTTTTCTTAGAAGTGGGCCGCCCAATGACGATGGATATTTTTAAGGCCCACTTCTTGATCAGCCAGCATGGTCAGACAGGGTGGGTGGTCTTCAGTACTCGGCCGAGGAGGAGGTTACTGAAGAAGACCCCTTCATCGATCAAAAGGTGGAAGAAGAATTTTTTTTTCATCCAATCTGCCGGGGACTTCGGCTTACCTCGTGCGTGGAGTATGGACCGCACCGGGAAATGCAAAAAGGCGGGCCTTCTTCCGTATGAGCAAGAAACAGTGAACGCTATGGTGGCCTCGCCTTTGGACGTCGGGGTCCTATATGACAATGAAGAACTGGCTCGGTGAGGTCTTTGTTCTTCGTGCCCCGAGCCTTCGCTTGAGAGCGGTAAAGGCTTTGGTTTACCTTCTACTTCCTTTATTTTTATTTGCATCGTTATCCTGCGATTTGTACTCACGCTATTTTCTTCCTTTGTTTGTGTGTTTTGATTAGAGATGGAGGCGGCTGCCCGTGCCCGAGAGCATGCCAAGAAGTTGGCTTTGGAGCAGAGGAGGTCGGCTCGATCCGAAAAGCAAACGACCTCGACTTCGCGGCCTAAGAAGAGGCTTCGAGCTCCATCTTCGACTCCGATCGACTTGGAGACTCCTCCAAGGCCACCGACCCAATCAGAGACACCTCCGGTCTGTAGTGCCCCGACTTCGATCCCTATGACCACGGGGACTTCCACCGTCCTGGGCCCTAGCCAAGGGGCGGTTTCTGAGGCCTCGATCTTCATGCCCAACTGGGCCATCAGGACAGATGACTCTATCTTCGCACATCCTTGGGTGGCGAGGGAACATCTGTTTAAGGGCACCCCTCCTCGCGACATTGCTGAGTTGGGTCGAAAGACCATGAACTCTCTCTGTGTGGTGACCGAGGCTTTGGCTTCTCAGGTTAGATTTTGTTTTTACTTTGCTTTACGTCCTGTCTTCACCGTATTTTGTTTCATGCATGGCTTCTGGTCTCAGATGGGTGTTCTGGTGGGCGCGGCCACACGTCGCTGCATGGAGACAGCGGAGCTCCTAGGCCGTACCCAGTGCCAGCTAGAGGAGAGGACAGAGACCGTTTGCTAGCTGCAGGCCTCGTTGGAGTCTGCTGTCCTAGCTAAAACCGAAGCTGAAGTCATTGCTCGGGTAGCTGCAGAGGAGGTCGAGGCTCGCCTTAGTGCCGCAGCGGAGGAGGCCGAGGCTCGTCTTCGCGCCGCTGCAGAGGAGGCTGAGACTCGTACTCGGGCGGCCGTGGAGGAAGCCTTAGCGTCTTTCCAGAGTTCAGAGGCCTATCGCCTGGCTGTCGTCTCCGAGGGTGGCCAGCAGTACTTGACGGGGTTCATGGAGGCCAAGGGGAAGGCTGAGGCCATATACCCGGAGCTCGATTTCTCCGCGTTGGACCTGCTGGGCCCGAGGATGAGGAGCTGCTGGCTTTAGACGAGGAACATGTTGATGGACAGGACCGTGACGGGCGATCAGGCACGGGGTCTCCTGCCCTTGGAGATCAGTAGGGCTCAGGTTGAGGGTGATCTGTCGTAGCCTTGTTTTGTTTTGGCCCGGCAGTGTTTTGTTTTTTATTTTGAGGCCGTTGGTGCCCTACTTTGCCTTGTTTTAGGCTTTTTGTTTTAGTCGACAGAAAGACAGATGTAAGTAAAGTCCTTTATTTATAAAACAAGACTGTTTACATATGCGCAACACTTTTATTGATAAAAACGTCGAAGATGTTCCGCACTCCAAGTACGAGGAATGGCCTTTCCGTTCAATTCTTCGAGTTCAAAAGTGCCAGGACGGCATACTTTTTTGATTCGATATGGCCCTTCCCAATTAGGGACTAGTTTGCCAGATTCTCGGGGCTTAGATACTTCGTTCTTCCGTCAGACGAGATCATGGAGACAGAAGTGCCTTACTTTTACTTTTGAATTGAAGTACCTGGTAGCTCGCTGTTGATAAACAGCAAGTCGGATTTGGGCCTTATCTCGGGCTTCATCGAGAAGATCGGCGTTCATGCGAAGGGCTTCCTTATTGCTTCGTTCCTCGAAGTTCTGTACTCGCAAGGAAGGTACTCCTATTTCCAAGGGGATTACTGCCTCGGACCCATAAGTCATGAAGAAGGGGGTTTCCCCCGTGGGTGCTCGAGTTGTGGTTCGATATGCCCAAAGTATGTTGGGTAAATGGTCTGTCCACTACTTATCTGCTTCATCTATTCGCCTTTTAATGCCTTGCAAGATCGTTCGGTTGGTAACTTCGGCTTGTTCATTTGCTTGTGGGTATCCAACCGAGGAGAAACGATGGTCAATGTGTAATTCATCGCAAAATGTTTTGAACCGAACACTGTCAAACTGCTTGCCGTTGTCTGTCACTAACACTTGGGGTACTCCAAACCGACATACGATTGATTTCCACACGAAGGCTCGGGCTTGAAAGTCAGTAATGCTGGCTAAGGGCTCAGCTTCCACCCATTTTGTAAAATAATCTATTGCAACTGTGAGGTACTTTCGCTGGCCGGTTGCTCCGAGAAAAGGTCCGAGAAGGTCCATTCCCCACATAGCGAAATGAAGTGGACTGACTATTGCTGTCAAAAGGTTTGCTGGTCGATGTGGCACAGTGGCACACCGTTGACAGCTTTGACATTTGGTCACCAGCTCCATGGCTGCTTCCCTCATCTTTGGCCAATAGTATCCTTGACGAAGGATCTTGAATGCCAAGGCACGTCCCCCGAGGTGATTTCCATATATACCTTCGTGGACTTCTCGGAGGGCGTAATTAGCTTCGGTTGGGTCAAGACATTTTAAGTAGGGCATTGTCAGCCCTCGCTTATACAGGTGATCATCCAGAATCGCGTAACGGACGGCTCGAGACATAATCTTTCGGGCTTCGCCTTTGTTATTGGGAAGAAGACCGTCGCGCAGATATTCCAGGATATAACTCATCCATGTTCTCTCACCAACCACGGGTAAGACCATTATTTCATCGATACTGGGTACGGCTAGGGTTTCAAGGTAGACTACTCGCCTTAACTCGAGCTGGAAAGATGAAGCAAGCCGGACTAATGAGTCGGCCTTCGTATTTTTCGCCCATGGAATCTGGTTCAGAGAAAATACTTCAAACTGCCCAGCTAATATCTTTATTGCTGCTAGGTAATGAGCGATTTTTTCTCTCCGGGCCTCGAATTCGCCGTTCACCTGGTTCACCACTAGTTGGGAATCACTATATACATGCAAATTTTGTACATAAATTACCTTGACTAATTTCATACCCGCGAGTAGAGCTTCATACTCGGCTTTGTTGTTGGACGCCATAAACTTAAACCTCAAAGCGTACTCAATGGTGAAGTTGTCAGGGCCACTTAGAATGAGCCCGGCTCCACTTCCAGAATCAGTGGAGGACCCGTCAACATGAAGGGTCCAACGTAAAAAAGGGCTCGATTGATTAATATTCTGCGGAGATTCTTCTTCCGTTAGTGGTGAAGTAGTTTCCATGACAAAATTAGTTAGGGCTTGCGCTTTGATAGCTGTCCGAGGCCGATAGCGGATGTCGAACTCGCCCAACTCTATCGACCATTTGACCATTCTATCGAAAACATCTGGCTTGTGGAGTATTTGTCGAAGAGGCTGGTTGGTGAGGAGTGTGATGGTATGGGCTTGAAAATAGGGTCGAAGCTTCCGGGCCGAAATCAACAGAGCATACGCCATCTTTTCCGCAGGAAGATATCTTGTTTCGGCATCGTGAAGTACCTTGCTGACATAATACACCGGCTTCTGTACGTCTTCTTCTTCCCGTATTAAGACGGAGGCCACTACTTCGGGTCCGACCGAAAGATACAAGAAAAGTTCTTCGCCGACTACTGGTTTGGTAAGTACGGGAGGTGTCCCCAAATATATCTTCAGCGCCCTGAATGCTTCTTAACAAGCTTTGTTCCACACAAAGTTTCGGGTCCGACGAATGTCCTTAAAAAAGGGGAGGCATTTCTCGACAGATTTTGACATGAATCGGCTGAGGGCTGCTATTCTTCCAGTAAGTTGCTGGACTTCCCTCACAGTCCGAGGTGGACTCATGTTAAGAATAGCATCGATCTTCTCTGGATTGGCTTCTATACTTCTGTGGGTGACTAGAAAGCCAAGAAATTTCCCCCCAGTGACTCCAAAGGCACATTTTGTGGGATTCAACTTCATGTGGTGATAGCGGAGGATATCAAAAGCTTCTTGGAGATCGACCATGTGGTCTTGTGCTTTGATGCTTTTGACCAGCATGTCATCTACATATACGTCCATATTCCGACCAATTTGCTCTTTGAATATCTTGTTTACTAACCTTTGGTAAGTGGCCCAGGTATTTTTTAAACCGAATGGCATGACTCTATAACAATAGAGGCCTTGTTCTGTGATAAACACCGTTTTCTCTTGGTCAGGCGGGTGCATGAAGATTTAGTTATACCCGGAGTAGGCATCCATGAATGTTAATAGCTCATATCCGGATGTTACGTCAACGAGTTGATCAATCCAGGGCAAAGAAAAACTGTCTTTCGGATAGGCTTTATTGAGATCAGAAAAGTCTATACAGATTCGCCACTTACCGTTTGCCTTTTTTACCATTACAACATTGGATACCCAGTCTGGATAGCTCACCTCTCGGATAAAGTTAGCCGAATGTAATTTGTCAACTTCTGTCTGGACAACTGCCTGTCGCTCAGGAGCAAATGACATTTTCTTCTGAATGACCGGTTTGTGGATCGGATCCACACTCAAGCGATGTACGATGACATCCGGGCTGATTCCTGGAATATCTGCAGCGGTCCAGGCGAACAGGTCTTGGTTTGCCCGTAGAAGGGCTAACAGAGATTCCTGGGATGTGTTGGACAGGTTTGAACCAATTTGAACAGTTCTGGTGCTATCTTCGTTGAGGGGGATTGTGAGTACATCTTTTTCGGGCCTACCTCGTAGGTTGCTCGCTTCATCCCTAAGGTCATCCAGTTCAAGTGGTAGGGCTTCCGTCTTCTTACCCTTTATTGCATTGAGATAACAGGATCTGGAGATTCGTTGATCTTCTTTGATTTCGCCTACTCCGTCTTCTGTGGAGAATTTGATTTTGAGATGATGGGTAAAGACAACCACTTGGAGTTTATTCAGTGTAGGGCGTCCGAGTATCATATTGTAGGAGGAGGGTTGTCGAACAATTAACAAAGTGGAGTATACGGTCGTTGTTTGGGGTGTCGTCCCTGCAGTTACCGGGAGAGTTATGATGCCTTCTGTAAAGACCGATCCCCCTGAGAAGCCATAGAGTGGGGTGGATACCAGCTCTAGATGTGTATCGCCTAGTTGCATTTGTTGAAAGGCATCATAAAAGAGGATGTCGACTGAGCTCCCGTTGTCGACCAGGACTCGTCTTATCTCATGATTAGCCATGAGGAGTGAAATTACAACAGCATCGTCGTGGGGAATCTGCACTCCTTCTAAGTCTTCGTCCGAAAAAGAAATGATCTCTCCGGTCTTAAGTCATTTAAGAGTTCCAACGACAGAGGCTATTGACTTAGCATAAGACCTCCTGCGAGTATGGGACCCCCCCACCAGCAGCGAGTCCTCCGTAAATGGTCTTGATAATCTTTGCCATGGGGACCTCTGGTTTTTTCTGGCTAGGCTCCCTATAACTTGGCCCTGGGCTCTTCCGAACTGCCCTTGTAGGTCTGTTTTGCTCAAGAGGGCGTTCAGGGCTTCTGCGCGATCGTTTATCAAATTTCTCCTATCGCGGCCCGACGTATTCTTTTAGATGCCCCCGATTGATGAGGGCCTCGATCTGGTTTTTTAAGGCCTTACATCCTTCCGTGTCATGGCCGAAGTTTCTGTGGAATCTACACCAAGTATTTCGATCTGGGTTGAGGTTCGACGGCCTTGGGGGCCATTGCAAGAGGTCCCTGTCATGAATCTGCATTAGAATGTTGGTCCTGGAGGCATTCAGTGGTGAGTAGCTGTGGATTTACCCCGGAGTTCTAGCTCTGGTTCCGAAGGCTGTAAGATTTCGGGGTCTATCCTCAAAAGGCCTGAGGGCTCTGGGTTTCTCATCACGAAACGATCGCTTAGCGGGCTCGTGGCACGGACTAGCGGGGCCTCTCTTCTTCCTTTCTGTGTCTCTTTCGCGTTCTCTTCGGAATGCCTGATCGTCTTCCGCCAGCATGTATTTTTCAGCTCGCGCCAAGACTTCATTCATATCCATAGGCGGACGTCTGATGAGTTTTGAACTGAAGAATCCGGATCTTAATCCATTTTTGAATGCCAAGAGCTGAACATTGGGATCAAGGTCTGGGATTTCCCAAGCTGCAGTGTTGAATCTAGAAATATAGGCGCGAAACTTCTCTTCTTTTGACTGGACAATATTAAACAGAGACTCCGAAGTTTTCTTGGGTCCTTTGCTGCTGATGAAATGTAAGGCGAAAGCATAGCTTAGGTCTTTGAAGGTGCGGATACCTCCTGGTTTCAAGCGGGAATACCACGTCCCAGCCGCTTTCTCAAGAGTCAATGGGAATACCCTGCACATCACAGGGTCCAAATGTCTATGGAGGGTCATTGTGGTTGGTAGTGCTGGAGATGATCCAAGGGATCGGTGGATCCATCGTAAGGTTTGATTTGTGGCATCCGAAAATTTGGTGGGAGGGGGGCGTCAAGGACTTCTTGTGTGAAAGGTGGGTCCTGTACATCGAGATCATCGCTAATACTGTGGCCGCGTTCTTTAAATGCCTCATTGATTCGTCCCTCTATGTTCTCGATCCGTTTGCCAAACCCTTCGCTGTTTTTGGACATGGGACTTTCTCCGAACTTGGCTGGGGGAGGTGAGTGGGTCGCCGAACAGACATCTGCCGATGGACGGCGGTCGGAGGAACCGTTGTGACCTAGTTCCTGCAACGGGAGTGGTACAGTATGCTCAGGTCTCCTGCGAACTTCGGCAGCCAGATCGACTACTAGGTG
Source organism: Bretschneidera sinensis (assembly GCA_023935145.1). Taxonomy (NCBI): domain Eukaryota; kingdom Viridiplantae; phylum Streptophyta; class Magnoliopsida; order Brassicales; family Akaniaceae; genus Bretschneidera; species Bretschneidera sinensis. The sequence continues at coordinate 105,478,073 of CM043701.1, read as the reverse complement.
TGCGAGCTCTGTGAATTGCGCTTGGAGCGTGCCTTCATTTGGGTGAACCTCGGGTTCAGCTGAGGAACTCACTCCCGACCGTTGTCCCGACCGTAGTGCGCAAGTGCCTAGATCCCTGGCGGGTGTTTTTGGGGGCATGATAACAGATGAGTTCTTTAGACTTCTTCGCTGTTACTGTCAGCGAGAGATGTGGTTTCCCACGGACGGCGCCAATCTGTTGATGCCAAATATGTGCGTTGCTGAGCAGGAGGTCGGACTGCAGAGGTACCTGCACAGGGAAAGGGAGAGTTGCTATGGGGTCGACGGAGGGGATGCCTCCGAGGATGCTCCGATGCTTAAGTTAGGGTAAGCTCAAGTGTCTCTTTTTAAAGCTGAAAACGAATCCCCTTCTGAATGCTTGCCAATTCCTTTTTATAGAGTTTCGAAGGTGGTAGTGGGCCTAGGGCGACCGTGATACGATACCCCAACTGGGTTGGGTAATGATGCCTATGAGACCCAGCTAGGTGGCTGGGAGTCGTTCACTAGGGCTTCTGCCTTGCTGGCTTAATCAGAAGCCGTCTATGTGTTAAGACGGTTTTTACGACCTAACGTCCTAACTTGGTTGGGTAATGATGGTCTAGAGGGCGGTGGTGACGTGGAGGCCCAGCTGGAGGTAATGATGCCCTGAAGGGCGGTCATGACCTGAAGATAATAATGGCCTGGAGGGCAGTGGTGACATGGAGGCCTAGCTGGAGGCCATGATGCCCTGAAGGGCGGTCATGACCTGGAGGTACAACTGTCTGAGCCTGGGTTATCCGAGTGTCTCCATACAGCCAGGGGTCATGATGATCCACGTGTCGTCTTCTTATTGGAAAGGTGTATTTGGGCAGTATCAGGTATCTAACATTTTTTTAATAAAGAATTTATTGTGGAAGTAGACTAATTGATCGTGAAAAAACCAACCATTTTTATATTATTAGTCATGATTCGATTTTTTGAAATCTTATTTTTTATATTTTATAAATTAAAATTATAAAAAAAAAATATATTTTTTAAAAATTTGTGGAATATGAAAAATAAAAGTTCAAAAAACTGAATTTTTATTAGTTTAACATTAATAAAAAATAATAATTTACCTGAATGATAGTTGCATTTGATTTATTTGAACAAATAATATGAAACAAAATAAGTGTATCTTTAATAATATAAATTTATCGTGGGTGTTCACTTGACTTAATTGGTAAAATTAATTCATTTTAGCCGGTGTCATAAAGAAAAAAAATTGCCTTTACTCGTCCTCTCACAGCTCCGAGCTTCCCTGGAGCATTCTTTTCCCCTCCCTTTGTTGGAGCCTTCGGGGTGAAGAACAAGTTCTGACATTGATATCGGTCCTACTGACTCAAATTTCCTCCGCAATGCCCTCAACAATGCTACCAAAACTGCCATGGCAAGGGCCTGGTAATGGCTCGCTTATTGTGGCAACCCGTTAGCAAGAAAGCATCCTAACTATCAGCTGGTCCCCGCCTCATTTGGATTTTGTCAAAATCAACACTGATGTGGCGGTGTGGAGTAACCCAGGTATGGCAGGGCTTAATCCGTGACTGCCAGGGTAAGCGGGTCTCTGGTTTATTCACAATCCTGGGGCACTGCTCAAGTCTCTACGCTGAACTGCATGTGGGGACTTAAATTTGGTCTGGAATTGGCTATCAACATGGGATTTCTAATGTTCGTGTTAATGTGATTGAGAAGTGGGAGAGAATGAATCATATATTGATATAATAAGAAAGGGATACAAGAATACAACGATATATACACATATTTATAGCGGGAGTGGGGGTTAGGGTTTTGTCACGTGGGCCAAGCCCATATAATACATTAACATCCCCCTCAAACTCAATGCGGTAAGTGGGAGGTGAACTTGAGTTTGGAAACCATAGAGTGAAAGCATCCGGATGGATGAATCTTAGTGAAAATGTTGGCTGTCTGATCGGCTGAACTGATGGATTGTAGACGAACCATATTCTGGAGAATGTGATGACGGATGAAGTGGCAATCATTCTCGATGTGTTTTGTACGCTCGTGGAAGACATTATTGTGAGCGAACTGAATAGCACTCATGTTGTCATAATGTAAGATAGTGGCAGTAGAAGAAGAGATGCCCATGTCAGCGAGTAGCCATCGAAGCCAGAGAAGTTCTTGAGTTGCATCAGCCATAGCACGATATTCAGCTTCAGTACTGGAGTGAGCAACCACAGTTTGTTTCTTACTATGCCAGGAAATGAGAGAATTGCCCAAAAAGAAACAGTAACCAGTGGGTGAACATCTGTCGGTGGGGCCTCCGGCCTAATCGGCATCAGAATAGGCTTGTAAGACGGGAGCAGACTGAGTTAAGAAATGAAACCCATGAAATAAAGTACCCTTGACATACCGAAGAATGCGAAGAACAACCGAGTAATGGGTGGTCCGAGGAGCGGACAAGAACTGGCTGACCTGATGAACGGCATAGGCAATGTCAAGGCGAGTGACAGTAAGATATACAAGACTTCCAACCAGTTGGCGATATAGAGTGACATCCTGAAGAGGTGAACTATCGAGTGGGGTAAGTCTGACGTTCAGCTCGAGAGGAGTAGTGGCAGTGGTTGAGTCAGTGATCCCAGCCTTGGAAATGAGATCCGAGGCATATTTGGCCTGAGAGAGAAAAAAATCCATCAAAACTAGATGAGACTTCGAGGCCAAGAAAATAGGTGAGCACATCAAGATCTTTCATCTCGAATTGGCCACTGAGAAACTTTTTGAGTTAAGAAATGCGACGTAGATCATCTCCAGTAATAACTATATCATCCATGTATAATAAAAGAAGGATAATATCATTGGTAATATGGCGAATAAACAGAGACGAATCATGAGCACTCGGTGTGAACCCAAACTGATGAATGGTAGTGCTGAATTTGGCAAACCAGGCACATGGAGCTTGTTTCAAACCATATAGGGTACGACGAAGGCAACAAACTTTGTTTCAAGGAGCATCCAAGCCGAGAGGGGTATGCATATAGACTTTCTCAAGAAGATCCCCATTGAGAAATGCATTTTTGACATCCATTTGAAACAGAGTCCATCTTCGAATGGTGGCAACGGCAAGGAGTGTACGGACAGATGTGAGCCTCGTCAATGGAGCAAATGTCTCTTCACAGTCAATGCCATATTCCTGAGTAAATCCCTTGGCAACAAGTCGGGCTTTATATCGTTCAACAGAGCCATCAGAAAGTGTCTTGATCTTAAACACCCATTTGCACCTAATAAGAGCTTTTCTAAGGGCAGATCAACAATATCCCAGGTATGAGTTTTAGTTAAGAACTGAAGTTCTTCATCCATTGCTTTCTGTCAAAGAGGATTAGTACTAGCCTCTTTATAGGATTGAGGCTCATGCGGATGAAGTATAGTGGAAAAACAATGATAATCACAATGATAATCAGCAAGATGAGAAGGGCGATGAGTTACCTTGGTAGATCTGCGAGAGTGATCTAGAGGATGGCTCTCAGAGGAAGTCGGTGCAGACTTATCAAACATAGGAATATCCTCAGGCACGATCGATTGAGTCGGAGAGGTGAGGTCAGCTGATGGTTCTAGAGCTAGAGCTGGGTCTGGAGAGGTAGGATCAGCTGGTGGTTCCGGAACGGAAGGGGTTATATCAGTTGGTGATTCTGAGGTGGACTCAACAGTACCTAAAACTGGATTCTCAGGAAATAACTCAATAGATGGATCAGTAAAGAATCTGGAGTTAGTGATGATTGATATGTCAAATGACTGTAAGGAAGAGAACATTTGATGTTCCCAAAAAATGACATGATGAGAAATACAAAGAGTTTTAGAAATAGGATCCCAGCACTGATACCCCTTATGTTCAATACCATATCCAATGAAACAATACAGATGAGCCCTTAGTTGAAATTTGTTGCGTTCATGTGGTTTGAGAAGAACAAAACAAACGCGACTAAAGACTCTGATTTCAGAGTAATCATGAGGTTTACCGAAAAAGTGCTCGAATGGAGACTGATTCTAGATTGTAACGGAACATACACGGTTGATTGTGTACACTACGGTTAAGGCAGAATCACCCCAAAAACGTTCAGGACATGATGACGAAATAAGTAGAGCACGAACAGTGTCAAGAATATGTCGATGTTTGCATTCGGCTCATCCATTTTGTTGGGAGGTTCCAGGGCACGAGCGGTAGTGGAGCGTGCCATTTTTGTGAAGTAGGTTTAGAAAAGCACGGTCTTTATTTTCCGTTGCATTATCTGAACGAAATTTTTTGATATTCCGAGAGAATTGAGTTTGAACCATACAAGAAAAATCAGAATATATTTGAAAGAGTTCAGATCTGCTTTTCATATGAAACAACAAAGTATAACGAGAATAGTCATCCACAAATATAACAAAATAGCGAGCACCATCCATTGATGCATGAGGAGAAGGCCCCCAAACGTCAGAATGTACTAAATCAAAATGTGCAAGGGAAACAGACTGACTCTCATTAAAAAGGTAAAGCTGATTGTTTTGTAAGTTGACAATGAATACAATGAAAAGACTCATGCTGAAATGAACCTAACTGACCACTAGAAATAAGATAACGTAGACTGCTAGATGAAGTATGACCTAACCGAGAGTGCCACAATTCCACAGGTAAGAGTGTGGGGATGGATGTGGCTGATTGGTTTGGTGATGGTGATGATGGGACTTGGAGGTGAGTGAGCTCAAAGAGGCATCCAACTTTACGATCGGTTCCAAGGAGTTTTCTTGTTTAAGGGTCATGCACACGACAACCAATAGAAGAAAAATGCAAATCAAGTCCAAGATCACATAGTTGTCCAACATATATAAGGTTAAGCGTAATTTTAGGGATCAAATATGTGTTAGGGAGAGACAAATGAGAACTGTCAATATGTCCAGTCTGGTTGACCAACATATTTGATCCATTGGCAGTGTGAATAGTAGATGCGTGCTCATCACGGCTTTTAGAGGAAAATATAGAGACATTAAAAGTTATGTGATTATAACAGGCAGAATCAAATACCATCGGGATGTACCTGGTATAGCTAACATGGCTATATTGTTACCAGTTTTATTTAGAGCCTCGGTAAGATTGGTGCATAAACCATTCCAATTAGGTGGAGAGCTGGATGAAGTTGGTGTAGCATCAGTGGCTATAGCAGCAGCAACTTTGGCTTGGAATAGAACCGATTGCGAGAGCCTCGAGAGCGATATTGGTTCTCATTTGACTGATTTCCATATGGAAGTTTAGGGCAGTCCGCAAGAGACTTTATACAGGCGAGAAGGACATTTGAGCAATTCATGCCCTTGTGAATGACAATACCTGTAGTATAAGGGCTTCTAAGATGGGTTTGCCTTGTCAACTGGTGTGGCAAGAGCAACGGGTGGTGCAAGAGCAACATCTGTATGAGATCCTTATAATGTGGCAAGACGCGTTTTCTCACTGTGTAGATCAAAAAAGACATCGTTTAGGGGAGGTATCGCTCCCCGGTGTAGGCTTGAAGCTCGTACAGGTTCAAATTCCTCTCTCAAGCCCATCAGGAATTGAATAATGCATGTCTCAGTTCGATACTTTCCATGAACATCAACGTCTTTTGTGCATTCCCAAGTTTGGTTCAGTGAGAGCTAACTAGTTCCACACGGTAGTCATCTGAGATAGAAAACTGTTGACAGTTTGTCCAAGTTTTTAGCGTCTGCTATGAAGGGTGGAAAGAAGACAATACTGATTTGAGATGTATGCCCTGGTGTAACGGTGTTGGAAAAGATCCCAAGCTTCTTTAACTGTATAGAGTGTACCAAATTGAAGTTTGATCTCTGGGATAATAGTGCCATGAAACCATGTGAGAATTTGGTGATTTTTACTATCCTAGTCCTCTAGACGGTCAACATATTTGTCAGTATCTTCATCGTTCTTCTTTTTGGGTTCAGTGATATCTCCAGTCACGTAACACCACAATTTTCGTCCACGGAGGAAACTAGACATTTCTTGAGCCCACACAGCATAATTAGATTCATCCAGAACAGTAGTGATAACCTGGGGTAAGTCCGATTCAGCCATAGGCGTAAAGAAGAAGGTGAACCGGTGTAGAAACCACAAAAATATAACAGGAAGTATGTTATGTGATCCTCAAATCACAAAACGGACGCCGAAAACAGAATCAGAACGTTGAAAAACCCGAGGAGCGGTCCAACTTTGCAGAAAATCGGTCTAAAAATGCCTGAACCGGTCAAAGAGAAGTATCTTTAAGAAACCGGTGATGTGGCGGTCAACGGGTGGCGTGGCACTGACGTGGCTTTGATATGGCTTTTAGGGCTGACGTGGCAGCAGCGTGTCTGAAACAGGAGCGGTGGCACGTGAATCTAAGGCCAAAGTGTTCTGCCACGTGTGAGGGCGCGTAGGATCTCCGGTGGTGGTGATTTTGGTGGTGTTGTGTTCGTCTCGAGAAGACGAAGACGGCGGTGTGGTGGTTGTTGATACTGGAGTTGGGAAGAAGCCTACAGTAGCGACAAAAGTCTCGGGATAATAAGGAAGACGGTGGTGGAAGCTTTAGGGTTGCAAAAATTTAAGGAGTTCAGTCCAAGAAAGACTTGCTCTGATACCATGTTAATATGATTGAGAAGTGAGAGAGAATGAATCATATATTGATATAATAAGAAAAGGATACAAAAATACAACGATATATACACATATTTATAAGGGGAGTGGGGGCTAAGGTTTTGCCACGTTGGCCAAGCTCATATAATACATTAACAATATCAACCTGGATTGCAAGGTGGCAGTAGACTTGGTTAACGAAGGTATTGATGACACACCCACTTAGCCCCATTGTTGAATTGTGCAGATCAATGATCAAGAGCATGCGGCAGTGTCAGCTGGAACACGTCTTCAGAGAAGGTCTTCAGAGAAGGCAACCAGTGCACGAATGCACTGACCAAAGGAGGGCTACCCTCTGTTAATTTTTTTAGGCTTGATGCCCTCCTTCCTTGCTGTATTTGGCCTATTAGGCAGACGCTAATAGGACTAGGTTCCCAAGACTGGTTACGTAATTTGCCTTGGGTGCATAGTGCCCGTTGGATCGGGTACATAATGTACATCAGTGAAACCCAGACATTGAACGGTTGTGATATACCCATATGCACTTTAAACCGGGTGCACCCAAAAATTTCTCCACAAGTGATCCACGAGCATGCCACGTGGCAAAGAATTGGCCTATAACAAATCTACTAAACTACCTAAAACTCTTCCTCTTTAATCTTCTCCTACCAGATAAACCCCCATGGCCTCTACTTCAATTCTGTCACCCACCACCACTTCTGTCACTCGCCAGTCTCTCAACCTGTCCCCCACACTGTCCTTCGCTAACCTCCCCTTTAAATCCCCTTCCACCTACAGCAGACCAATCACCAAGATCCACGTGTCCTCCTCACCCAACAAACCCATCAGTACCACCACAGCCAAGTCCACCGCCTCAAAGCAGCCCAAGGAAGAGATCATCTTCTTCGATGGTGGAGCCCACTACGGTGACCTCCTAGCAAACCTGCTTCTGGGTTTCACTCTCTTTTGGCTGCCCTTGACCCTAGCTGCAGTTTCAAGGGCCTTCAATTTGAGGTACAGGTTCACCAACCTGCGGGTGACGGTTATCTCGGGACTGACGGGGGATAATAGGAGTGACTTCTCTTACAAGGTCATCAAGGATGTCCAGGTGGTGCCACGTTTCATAGGTGAGTGGGGTGATATTATCATTACCTTGAAGGATGGTACTAAGGTTGATCTAAGGAGTGTGCCTAAATTCAGAGAGATTGCCAAGTATTGTCTCTCTATGGCTGAGAAGCCTGTGGTCTTAAAGGAGAGTGGAGTTAAAGGGTTTTGATGGGTTTATTTGGCTTAGTGACTATGGATTTGTTGGTTAATTTGTGGGCTATACTTTTAATCTCATTTCTCTCAAAGATGTATGTAAATTTTTGTTGGTAATTGATAAATTGTTGAAAACCGATTTTATTTTCATATTTCTGATCATGAACAAATGTTGGGTCATCTGTTTTATATTATTTTGAAACTAATCTAAATCCTTAAAAAAAAAAAAAAAACTTATCTTTTTTGCGTAATTGGGTTGTTTATGCGAGTGGATTTTCTTTGTGATGCTGTTAGATAAGTATGTTAATCAACTCTTTGCTAGAAAGTTACTCAGAATGTTCTAACAAGTTGTTGTAGTTATGGAGTTTTTTGGCCTAGAAATAGCTTCCACATGGCATGTAATGTTTACCCATTTAAGCATTTGTACTAGACAATTATTTTGATTCTTACCATATGATAAGGTTGAGGAATTGTAGTATTCCATGGTAATGTGATGCAATTTAGCATTTGGGGACTGTTTGTTTAGTATAATGGGGGGTGTGAAATCAAAATCAACAGGGAAGAACTTGAAATTGAAGAACCTAATGAATTTTTTGCAGTGATTGTCTAATCGAGTCCCTTTGTTAGGGAGATGGATGTGATATATCTTTTTCAACTTTGATCATTTACCAATTGATTCCATCAATCAGGTGTGTGTGTGTGTGTTTTTAAATATGTCGTAAATGGAGTTCTTAAGAACAATGAAATTACCCTTGCTTAGTTGCTTAGGGAATAGTAGTATATTAACAATTATGGAGTTGTTCAAATCTTCATATTGAGGAAACAAATTTTGCTTTGATATGGTAGAATTAAGTGAATTATTTAGAATAAAAAAAACATGAGCATCATATTTACAAAATTATTTATTTTTCAATTTTATGAAGAGCTTTTAGTTTTATTAAGGGGAGCTCATTGTTGGTATGAAATGCAATACTTTTTTTTTATTTATTGAAAATGCAAGACTTATTACATTTGGCATATATAATAATAATTCTTTATTATATTTGATAAAAAAATATAATAATTAAAAAATAATAATAACATGATTAGAATTTTAATAATAATGTTATATAATAATTATATGTTATCGCAATATATAATAATTACTTTTTGTAATTATCAAATTGGAATTTTATCACTATTTTGTGTTAAATTTTTGTAATTAAAAGTTTGAACAAAACTCATGCACATCACGAATGCTGTATGTGTGTGCGTGCGCAAAGCTTTATAATTTAAAAAGCAACATCAGTTAACATTTTTGAGTGATAGATCCATGATTTTTCAAATGGCATCAAAGCAAACTTTAAGCATGTGGGTTCGGGGACACTGTAGAACAAGTTCCATTTGAAAGCATGAGTTAATTTTTGTCACACAAGACACGAGTGACTAGATGGGGGATATTGTGACAATCCAAACCAATTAGTGCATAAGCGTTCGTTAAATTCTGAGTGTGTTGCATCTCACACCGTGCGTGTACTAGGCTGATTTTGACCATATAATAGTGGGTATAGTATTCCTAAAATTGACATATATTTTTAAGATGGACATCCAATCGTTACAAATAGTATCAAAGTAAAATTGCGGATAAAGGATGATTCGAGTCAAGCTCGAATTGAAAGGTGCTCGAGCTTTTCTCTTGAGAGAAAAAATCCTATCAAGTCGAGTTCTAGTTTTAAGAGTTCTAGTTTTAAAAATTGAACTAAAGTTCGATTTACAAAGTAAAAGTGAAATTTGACTCGGCTCATGAACCGTTTAAATCATTGACTTGAACAAACTGTTTCAAACCGAGTCTTGCAAGCCAAATGAAACGCTATAGTAACTTTCACTCCCAACCGAGGGTATTACCATATGGACTCGGGGACACTATATTGCACATGTTCCACAAGAAAGTGTGGGTTTGGTTTTACCCCACGAGAACACAAGGGACTAAAGATAAGAGATTATGACGTTCCAAACCCATAAGTAGTCGGTGTGTTGAGTCCCATCACTTTAAAGGGGATCCATAGCCCATTATACTTCACACTGGGCTTTCCTTACCGTATCATTTGATTGAAGCCCCTATGAACTAAACTAATACTTTCTATTTCTTTGGAGATTCGACTGGCCCTATAGTGGACTGGTAGTTCAGCTCAAATTGGTAGCTAAAAGTTGACCCATGTGCATAAGAGATTTAACTATTTAAGAGCTATATATATCAGTATTCTTTTACTGTGAAAAAAGGAAGTTTGATATGTTTATTTACAGAGTATTTTATTCCTAGAATTGCAAGTTACAAGACTATAGGAACAAAAATTAAAAGGAGGCTGGGGACGCTATAATGACGTGACTACTGGAGCTGGGGTTGAACTCATGGGCCATGGCTCCATTGAGATCATAGCTTCAAAGCCAATAAGAAAAAATTTAAGTTGTCAACTGAGAAGTGTGACAATTTCAGGTCCCATAAGGAGCTTTTGAAAGTTAATGATTTGTTTGACAGACATCAACTTCAGTTTAAAAAAAAAGAACTTTGAAAAAGCCCAATCAAAACTATCTAGCTGTTCCAATGATATACATATGTGTGGGAGCTATGGGTTTTACTTACAATTACTATCTGACAAGAGCTGTGAAAAAAAAAGCTCACTGCAAAAGATTAAAAAAAAAGTGAGTAATCATGTGAAAACAGCTAAAATTTGTTAAAAGCCCTACACCAGCTTCAACAGTTGAGCGTGCCTGCATTGATTAACTCTGCCTATAGAGACTTTCGCAGAAGTTTCCGATGATTTGTTCTCGAAAAGAAAATCGAATCCAAATTTTTTATACGAAGAAAAAGAAGGTAATCCATAGATTAAAAAGTCCAGATTTTTCTTTTTGTTGATTAAAGTGATAACTCGAATCAAAAGTGAAAAATTATTTTCATTTCAACAAAAGTTCTCACGTTTCTCTTCTTTTAAAAACATTAATTTGTAGCTTAACTTAGGGGTAATTTTGTAGATAAAATAGTGTACTGAGTACTGACACAAAGAGTTAGCCCCATTTTTGCATTATCTATAATTTCTTTGAACCCTACAAGCTCGGGCAGAGTTAAAGCAAAGGAGGAAAATGGACCAACCTGATCTGATTAAGACAAAAAAAAAAAAAAAAAAAGGAAAACTGAAGCTGGGGTTACCCCAAATTCATGAGGACTTTTGACCATTAATGTTCCGTACTTCTTTATCTTCTTTTTTTTAGTCTATTTGGTTCCCTAAGAAGAAAAAAAAAAAAAGGCAAGAAGCAAGAGGCAGAGGTCAGGAGCCAGGAGGTGCTGTTAAGTCATGGTCTTATAATTTGATGATACAGACGGCAGAGCTACTGCTAGTCTCTGCTATAAGATAAGGGTTCTTTTTTTTAAGAAAGAAAAGAAAGAACTCTGCCATGAGTTAAGTGAGCTCTTTCATAAAACGAATCTTTATTGAAAGTTTGTTGAAGATATTAGACCAATTTTACAGTGACAGAATGTAAAATTCCTATTGATCAATTCCCCTTTTTGCCAAACGACACTTTGCAGGTTCTGTTATTAATTATATCCCTCCTCGTAAACTTTCCCTTTCTGGGTACTCTCAATCAGTATGCAGTACAGCTTAATGCAATAGCATATGACAAGAACAGTCAACGTGCTGAAAATGCATGTGCTGGTCAACATTTGAGAAAGGCATATATATATATATATATATAATATATATATATATATCGGAAAGAACAGGTAAGCGGAGAAACTATTACATATACTCGTGAATTTTAATTAGTTCTCAATGTATTTATGTCGAGGTCAAAGTTAACAATCACTTTGAATTCTGTGCAATAAAAACTTAAGTTTAACACAAACAAACGCTTATAAAAAAACTCAAACTCAAACATTTTTAACGAAATGAACAAACTCGTACTATTGATCAAAGGTCTTGTTCTTTGTCCATTTCTAAGATTTTGATTTGTTAATTTGAGATTTTTCATGGAAGTATCCAAAGGCCATGATGTATTGGATCCTTCATGAAAAATCTCAAATTAACAAAGCTAGATCTTAGAAATGGACAAGGAATAGCTACTTCTACTCATTAAGAAAATCTTTTGCAACATTTTTATCTTTTCGTATCTCAAAAAATGAAAGTCACTACCTTAGTGGATCAATGTCCCATTTTGAGGCATGATTTGAGTCATTCTTTCTTGATAAAAAAATGAAAATCCCTACCTTAATGATAATATATCTTTATAACAGGGACCATCAATGTAATTTTAATTAAATTAAAGTAATCCTTTTGGTCTATTTATTTAGAATTTGATCATAGATTTAGGTCGCATATTAGGCAGACATACAATAATAAGGAAAACCAAGTAAGAGGTCATTCATTAGTATTTTCCAATGCTAATTGATATGTCTAAACAATTACAAAGAAATCAAGCATGTTCATATAAATACAAGCAAGAACCACACCCATTGAGTTAGTTGAGCTTTTCTAATTAAGATCTAGTACAAGTAGCATATATTTAATTTCCATAGAAAATTTTATTTGAACCATTTTGCATAATTAAGTCAAATGGTAAGGTTGACCAATGGCCACCCTTAATTTAAGTAAAGGGTACCCTAGTCACTGTCCCATTGCTACATTATTTTGCTACAGAGAAACTTCTTATTAATATCTTTGATTAATGAGACCCTAAAAGCATAATTATTTATAAACACTTAGTTTATGAAAGTAATTAAATAGTAAATATTATTAATGTAAGAGTGAAGATGATATCATAGGAATCTAGTCATCACAAAAAAAAAATACATAAATAAGAACTAGGGTTAATAATGAAGACAGATTAACTCGCGCACCCGACTCAAACCGATTCAATAGGTTGAGTTAGATTAGGTTTTTTAGAAATTAGGTTGGGTTTGAGTTGAGAAATTATTGAACCTGATGAGTTGGGTTGGATCACGGGTTCAAAAATTTTGAAACCGACCCAAACTGGTAATCCGATCATTATATTTTATATATGTTTAATATTTATTATATATAATTATTTATATACTGCATTTATTTTTTATTCTATAGTAGTATTGAAGTTTTGAATAATTTTATTAATCAAACACTTTCAAAATATAGTCTTTATTTACTTTTATATTGTTTTTATTAAATTAAAGTTGTTTGAATGTTGTGTTAATTGATTTATGGTAAATGGATTTGTAAGGTTTAGGTTGCACTAGTCTTATGAATTCTAAATGCATGTGTATCTGTATTTCAAATTAGTTAAAATGAAAGCAATTTTTTTTCCATGTGAGATTGGTTTTCCACACCTCTTCATTCACATGTGAATATTACCAACAATCTCTCCCTCACGTGTGAGTTTCCATCGCTCCCCTTACCATCATGTTTATACCAACTCCAAACTCACGCCATAGTCTAACATGCACACTTGGAAAGTCATTATTTTTCTTATCGGGGTCAAAGAATTACACCATAGTTCAACAAGCACACCTGAAAAGTTATTCGTTCTACTATCAATGCTCGAGAACCACACACCAACTTTCAACAACGAGCTTAATAGACTATACTTTGCGAACCACACAAACTTCACCGTGCGAGCATCACCCCCTCACTACCTAAGTCACCTTATTCGCACCACATGAGTCCCTCAAGCTCCCATTGTTGTTTGACTATACCACCTCGAGCATTCCGAAGTCAACCACATGATCTGGTCACGTCCAGCCAAACCATCAGCTTTGATACTACTTGTTAAGATTGAGAGTATTTCACATTGATGAATTGATTCAATCTCCAAAACTTATGAACTTGAAATACATTTTAGAAAGATGACATTTCAAACTCACAAATTTATGAGTTTTGAATGACCTTTTAAACATGAAAAATTGATAGACTTAAAATTTCATCCATGCTTTTAAACTAAATTTATACATAAATACTTGCATTTTAAATTGATGTTTCCAAATAAAGCGTTATAAATTTGATTTTGAATCTAATGAATTATGAATTATTGTTGTAGAATATATTTTCTTATATAATATGTTTGAATTAGTTTTTAAATAAAAAAATAATTAGAACGTCGACTTAAACCAATTGAAATGAGTTAGATTAAAATTGAATAGATTCATGAAGTAGATAAGTTAAAAAAAAATTATCATGTAAAGTTGGATTTAATTGATTTTTTAAGTCAACCAAATTAATAAATATATGAAGAGTGAGAGAGAAATGGAGGGCATAGGATTCCCAATTCTTTTCCTTTAACAAGAGCGTGTTTTGTAGAAAAGACGGGGAGAGAAAAGGGAGTGAAGTGGAGTGAGGATCTGCCATAAGGCCTTGAAAAGGTGGCTCACATATCAAAAAGGGAGCGTCCACACTGATGTAGGAATCCCAAGTTAGTGAACCCCAAAATTCACATAAAGCTTAATATGGATAAAAAAAATAATTCAATAAGTAGGGTTACATATGTCCCTATTTTTTGTTCCACACGTGAGGCCTTTTTCGGCCCTTTTTAAACATGGGATCGAGGAATATTTTCGTACTCATGAAAATTTGCTTGAATAAAAACAAAGCCTTGTCATTTCACCAAAAAAAAAAGAGGGCGAAAAAGGGGAGTTAAAAAAAATCTAAAGAACAAGTTTGTACCTTATGTTAAATCACATTATAATTCATTCTTCATGTTGGTTTTTCAAGTAATAATTAAACGTCATTGAGCAGCAAAAAGTGATTATGAAAATTACCTTTCATTTAAAGTCAAATTAAGTAGGAAATTTATTTCATGTGCAAATTTTATTAATTATTTATATGATTTGTTATAAATTTACTTAATTTTATAATAAATTCATTTACAAATAAATATCAAAATCAATTTGTAATAACTTACATCTCACATCTGTACGTAATAAATTATAAAGTTGCATATTAATTCTATAAAATTTATGAAATTTATTTATTTTAAAATAACAAATCATTATATACGTCGTTTGGCTTTCCATTTAAGATGTCTTAAATCTCTTGTATTAAATCAACCATTCATTTTGTTTTTTAATGTACCAATCCGTTTTACAAATTAACCCTTTAACTACTCAGGTGTTTAAGAAATTACCATAATCGTTTGCACCAGTTTTAGTGGCTAAGGGTTTTTGATAATTTCACATTCAAATGTGACAATCAATCTATTTTATTTATATTTGGGTATTATTGATATCAAGTATAATTAAGCTTCAATGAACTATCTTAACACAACAAACCTTTTGATTTTCAATTAGCAAGAAACAAAAATATTTTTGTCCATAGGGTAGTCAATTGCTACAAAAGAAAGTTGAAAGAAAATTAAGAATCCAAGGGAAAAATTTACTAGTAGAAACTAGAAAGAAGTTTGTTCTCTTTGTTTAGGTTTGTTGATTAATTATTCAAACATCAACCTTTATTTGTAGGGTAAAAAAACACTCTCTTTTTCTGCCTTTTTTTTGGACCTTGTTGTCCTCTTTTTTTGATAAGTCTAACTTAAAAAGCAAATGAATGATGAGGGAGCGCTAAATAAATCCCAAATTGGGCCCCTTAGAAAGGAAAGTAAGGATTAGTCTTTAATCACTCTGTAAATTATGGGACAATGCACAAACAACAAGATAAACTAAATAGCAAATATGTACTTAAGCCAAAAAATTAAACAGGGGTTTGCATTATATTCTATTGAAAAAGGTAGTTCTCTTACTAAAGTTTGTCCCCAGAAAAATTGTTTTCCTTTTCATAAAAACAGTGAGAGCAAGTAGCATTAAGGTGGAACTTTTTGAAAACAAAAAAGAAACAGTTTTATGTTGTTTTTGACTAAAAACATGTTTTAATAGTTGTTATTTTAAAATTTTATTTTTTTATCATCTCAATATAATGAAATTACAAAAGAAAACTTATTATCTACTTTTAAATGTGTTTTTTTTATTATTTTAAGAATTGTGATGGGAAATAATTGTAGAAAATAACAAAAAAAATGTTTTAGAATTAAGTATGTTTTCGATAACAACTTTCAAAAACTTATTTACGAAAATAGTAACTAAGCGTATTTTGAGTATTAGAAAACGATTTTTAGTTTTCGAAAATACTGTCAAACCATGCCTTCTAGACAATTTTTTTTTTCTTTTCAACACTTTTCACTTTGCTTTTCTAAATGTTTCCTTCTTTTTTTTCCCTCTTTTAATTAGTTTTAAATCGGAAACAAAAAGGACGGATCATGAACCCTTTAGTGCTAATAAGGTCATAAAACAGATCATAAAAGTAATAACTTTTCCACCCACAAGAGGCACAAAAGGAATTAGTGGATGTATTTGGATGAGATTAAGGACAAATATATATGGCCTAAAGTAATCAAAAGCATTAATAACAACGCTAATATAAACATGCTCTAAAGCTTCAAGGTCATATTTCTTATTTCTTAGCCTTTGGTGTCATAGTCGTGGGATTGATCTTTTAATAGTGGTGCTTGATCATGAGTGAAGATCATCATTTGAAAGATAATTTAGAATTTAAAAGCAAAATTTAGTTTCGTGATCACAAGGCTAATTGAATCAATGGAGATTTTGACATGTGATCACTCAAAATATTAAAAAAAAAACTGTTGTGATAATATTATCAAAGCATGATTTATTAATATCAAAATAATATTTATTTAAAATGATAAAATTATCTTTAAACTGTTGTTCTAATTTATTTTATTTTTGGATGACTTTGTCGATGCAAGTAATATTATTCTTTTTATTTTTGTACGTTGACAAAAAGGGAGATCCAACTCAAATCTCTTATGTGAAGAATCCGAAGCAAATATTAGACCAAAAAGTTGAATCTATTAAAGTATAAAGAATTAATTGGACCATTTCTCATTAATTTAAACTTTTGAAATAATTGATAACTCAATTAGTTTAATATAGTATCAGAACTCTAAATTTTGGTTTCGAGTACCGGAGATACCCCAGTTATTTTCTGTTTCAGATATTTGGGCTTCGTTCATTTGGGTTTCATATGCAAAACATTTAATCTTTCATTTAGCTTATACGTGAGGAAGCGTGTTAAAATATAAAAAATAATAATTCGATTATTTTTTATCAGTATAAGTTTTTGAGATAATTGATAATTTTATTATTTTTAATAGAATCAAAAGATATTGTTATAAATTAACAAATCATTATTTGACGAATCCCCTTTCTATTAAAAAATGGAAAATTAAAAGAACAAGATGGTAAGTTTAGGGTAGAATGGTCTAGAGCCCAACAATTAAGCTGTCGAAGATTAAACCAAAGCCAAGAAAACATGTTATGATAAGCTCATTGAATATTTAGTGCCTAATCATTCTCAAATCTCCTTTTTGTAGAGAATGAGAGCCCAAAATTGAAAAAGGCCCACTTATTTTTTCTGTTCTTTTATCACTCTTTTTTTTTACAGAGGGAGAGAGCGGGGAGACATGGCGCCTTGCAATTGATTGGGTGGCCACTCTAGCTACTTGGTATCATGAGTTTATGAAAAGAAGATGCATACTAAGCCCCACTCCATCTCATCAAATGTCAATCTCTTTTGGAACTTGGGCCTCACTACCAATCTCCACTAACACCATCATTCTTTGTATTTTTTTGCTTAGATTTTCATTAAGGTTAGCTTGCTAAATAGTAGTGGAACTGATATTATTGCATGCCCTCTTTTTTTCTTTTAACCCTTTAGCCTTAACATTAATGCATGATTTCAACTACGAACACTTTAGAATTATGGTAACTAGGGTTTTAGTTTATTTTCTCTAATTGCATAATTAAAGTTTTTTAGTGAACGATACATAAGATAAATATTATTATTTTGAATGAGATTGTTAGAAAAAATTATCTAGTTAAAGCTAACACACAACTAAAGCGAAATGAGAAAAATGAAGATAAACTAAACACAAATATTTTACGTGGAAAAAACCCCGAACAAATTGGGGTAAAAAAAAATACGGGCAAGTGTAGGAGGATTTCACTATTGTAAAATAGGAATTACAACACCTTCTCTCTAATTACAATGAGATAATAATTATAATCTCTATTGTAATAGAAGAAACAACTCTCTCACTAAATCGGGAAAATATTACTTACAAAGAAGAAACATATTTTCCTCTCTAAGTAGTAACTCTCAATAAAACTCTCACACTCTCTCTAATACTCTTCTTGGTGTGTTTATTTGATTACAAATGGGAGCCTATTTATAAGCTTCAAGAACACTATTATTCATTCACATGGCCACTATTGTTCATTCACATGGCCACCTTTGTATTAATAGAGAAAGTGACTTTACCACTCAAATACCATCTCTCATTACAGAGATTTTACCACAAGATTAAAAACCTTGATGACATCTACAAACATTTAAAATGACCTTAAAATGCTAATCAAATAACTATATTATACTTTACGAATAAAAACTCATGTTCATATATTAAAAAAAAGGAAACTATCTCATATTCCTATTACATTTTTACATGTGGATAATATATATATATATATATATATATATATATATATATATATAAAATATATGCTGATATGTTAAAGTGCCAATTAAGATAATATCAAGCCCAATCTATTTTAGTTTTATTGGAATTCAAAATCTAAGACTAGAACCATTTGATTTAGTGATCACCTGAGTCTTTTATATATAAGCTTAAGTTTTTTTTGGGTAATTGATATAGGTAAAAATACATTACTCAATAAGAATCAGACACGTGACAAACCCTCAAGAACATAAAAGTAACTTCATAATTCATAGGGTAAAAAAATATTTTTTCAAAGAGGACCTACCACTACTTTTTCATAGTGAGAATCCCAAAGTCTTATAAAAAGGTTCATAATTTAATGAATCATAATTTTTTAAACATATGTTCCCATAACATTCCTCTTTCTCTCTCCCCTCACTTAAACCCTTTACTTCATTTTAGTTATTTACTTCATCTTTAAACACATACTAATTTAAGTATCGAAGGGTCCTCAACTACTCAAAAATTAACAAAACTTCGGATGACATCTTTTCTCAGGTGTTTGTGTGCTCTGTTGACGTGGACTTGATCAGAATTGACATCAAATTTTCGCATCATCCTTCTCAGACCAAACTTTCGCATCATCCTTCTTAAACCAAACTCGACAGAATTATCCTTTTAATTTCTTTTGAACATCAACAGTACTCATAAAAGACTTAAGTTTGTTCTCCAACCTTACCAATAATAGCACAAATAAATTAGAAAACAACTAATGCCTATCTTCACACTTTAATTCATTTTCATTTTTGTTTTAAATTTCATTGTGGAGAGTGGGGGTAAGCCCATATGTTAGACTAGTCAAATTTTTCCTCCAAAGTCCACGAGGTTGGCCATAGCATTTGGAAAAAATTATCAATCAGTCTCCTTTGTTAGGGACCCCTACCAGTCTATCAGTCTCCTTTAATTTGGATGTGCTCAGTTATCTTGAAACTTCTAATAATTCCTCATGGCCAAGTTTTAGTATTATATAAATACAAATTAATCAATACACACTTCTACTATAGAAATTATTTTTGTGCAATTAATTAATGGTTGAAAACTTTGAAAGGTTAACCTCATGGCCAGATTTATTTGATTTCTTCAAATAATATATATTATGCAAAATTAGTATTAAGACATCAAATGGGACCAACCTGGGGGGTCCAATTATCTTGACACATAATTTTTCAAAGATTACGATAATGCTTTTAGAAACATTACAATATTAATTAATTTATCTTCTATAATTAATAAATTACTACATGACTAGCAAACAAGAGATAAAAGCAAACCTAAGACATAAAGTCGAGCCCAGACAAGCAAGGTGACCAAAGATTAATGGTTCACTCTCAATGAACAGCCGAAAAATGACAAAATTAAGGCATAATATGAGGAGAAAGAAGAGGGAAAATTTCTCCTTTTCTCTTTGAAAGTAAGGCCTAGCTTCATGGTCATTGTGTGCTTTAATTTGTAAGTTTTTTTATTTTTATTTTTTTTTAAAAGAAAATGCTTTTGAGAGTTTGATAAAAGGTATTAGCAATTCAAACTTTTGCATAGGGTTCCACTGGGTCGGTCTTTTTTCTGGGTCATTTTGCTCTTTGATGGCTGCCTGTGGGACAAATTCCACCGACCCCTCCCTAATCCTAGTGGTTTACATGAACATTTTTCCAGAATTCCCTCTAAAAAAAGGGCATAGGTATCTTTTTGTACTCATTTCTGATCAATCATGCTATCTTTTTTTTTCAATTTTTTTAATATTTGAGAGAAAAATTAAAGAGAGAGAGAGTTACATACACTCTCTTAAAGTTTTATACGTGTCTATTTCGTCAAATAGTTTTTAATTTGTGTATATTTAACTTTGTGAAACTTGATTTTATTTAATTAGGTTACTCTGTTCACATGTTCTTTATTGAAATATCTATTTTTTCTTTTATTTTGTAATGTTTCAGATAAAATAAAAAAGATAAATAGATCCATAAAATTTACATGTCTATTTTATTTTTTAGTTTTAATTCGTGTTTAATTGAATTTGTGAAACTTGATTTCGTTCAATTAAATCTCTCTGTTCACGTGATCCTTTTTGAGCTATCGACATATATGTCCATTAAAAATTTGATTTCATTGTCTTTAAAGTTTTGATCTAGTGATCAAAGTTGAGGTATTATGACTACAAAGTTGATCTTATGTTCGATTATAAAATTATGAAATTCTGTATGATTAATGAGATAATACATACATATATTATAATCAAATTAATTATTATATTGTTTGTTTACCCTGTTTGTATATAATATAACTTCAATAAAAAAAAATAATTTCATTCAAATTAGCCAAGATTATAAACGGAATGACAAATAAATACAAAATTCAGATTGAAAAAAATATATATTTTCCTGCGGGAGATTCCGATACTGTCAAGATAGAGACACGTGAGAAGGCCATTTTGTGGTTTTTTGTTCTATATAGGGCCACCATTTTAATTTATAAAGTTAGATAAGGCTGTTCGTTCCCCACGTGTCAATCGGTGTTGTTGTCCACGTGACATTCCAACTGGTAAAATCTTTTAGTTAAACGGATGATTAGTGAAAGTTAATCCAATAGGATCATAAAGTACTCCATTAACCATACAAATTAGCAAGCTTAATTAAACAATTAATTAAATTATAGGATGAGAGAGATAGATGCTTGGATTTTCATGGCCGGCTAGAGTAAGGCCCACACATGATTTTTCAACTAGAAATAATAAAGTTCATATCTAACACAAGAAATGATATGGTTAGGTTTGGGTCACGTCAGTGAGAGAGTACAAGAAATTAACTTTGATTTTTTTTTTATATATTTTTTTTGTTGGAATTAACTTTTTGATTTTTTTAATAAGTTTTGAATAAATAAAATTAATTTCACGAAATCGAAAAAATTTACTAATAATTATTGAGAAATTAAATAGTAATTGTATCAATTTTTTTAAAAAAATTAAATATTAAAGTTATTACTTAATTTTTTGTACTTATTAGTAGACTTTTTTAATTTTGTAGTAACTTCCACAAATCCGATTAAATGAAATAATCACTAATTTTTTAAAAGCAAAATTTATAGTTAATGTAATATTCACGTTCAAAGTAGCTAACAATCAAAACGAAAATTAATAAAGTTCAAATCTAACACAATAAATGATATGGTTAGGTTTGGGTCAATTCAATGAGAGAGTACAAGAAATTAACTTTGATCTTTTTTTTTATATATTTTTTGTTAGAAGTAACTTTTTGATTTTTTAACAAGTTTTAAACCAATAAAATCGATTCCACGGAATCAAAAAAGTTTACTGGTAATAGTTGAGAAATTAAATAATAATTGTATCAATTTTTAAAAAAATATTAAAATTACTATCTAATTTTTCTATGATTACTAATAGATTTTTTTCAATTTTGTAGTAATTCCCACATATCTGATTAAGTGAAATAATCACTCTTTTTTTAAAAGCAAAATTTATGGTTAATATGATATTCACATTCAAAGTAGTTAATAATCAAAGCAAAAATTATTGATTTTATTTTATTTTACAACCACGTAATATATTAAGTATATATCTATTAAAATGTGAATTGTTTGTTACATATATGTAATAGATATTTGTTGAAAGATATTTTTTGTTTTTTCACTTTCCTATTAAATTTGATAACAATAAAAGGAGTTTGCTGTTTTTTAAAAGTTTGAGGTTAAATTATA
This sequence comes from Bretschneidera sinensis, assembly GCA_023935145.1. NCBI lineage: Eukaryota > Viridiplantae > Streptophyta > Magnoliopsida > Brassicales > Akaniaceae > Bretschneidera > Bretschneidera sinensis. Next base: position 105,455,920 of record CM043701.1, on the reverse strand, counting down.
ATTACTATGTAATTTTTTGTCACTCAATCTTATTAGCCATAAATTTTGACTTTTGGAGAAATATAATTTGAACTACTTCTTGAATTTCTTAGACCGTTGAATTTTGAAGTTGCACACGTACAAATCAAAGTGTAGCTTTTATAACCGACCAAAAAAAAAGATATTTATGAAACATGAAAAAGGTTAGTGGTCTTAATTAGAAAAATTATCAACAAGATCATATTCATCCATACATAGTATGGATTGTAAGTTTCCATCTACTTGAAACATATTAGCTTCGTAAATAAAACGATGTAATACACTTTTATATTTTGTTTCGCTAATTGTTTTGATCTTATTCAGTTTAATTTGATATGTTTTTACCAACACACAATTAAATAGTTTAAATTGTAAATTTAATATTAGTATATTGGAATATTTTAAGATTAAAACTTTAATTGTCTATTTTTTTCTCACTGCTGTTTCATGATTCAAGACTCAAAATTATATATTTTGATGATAAATACGATTTTGGAGTTGGTTATTAATCCATTATCTTTATTATTTTATTGATGTTTGATTATTGATGATTTTATCATGGTTAATCTATTTATCTATATAATATATATACATATATGTTATTAAATTTTATCGAATAAACAAAATGCACGAATCAAGATTTAAAATCGTGTTGTCTTTAAATGTTTATTCGTCACAATTTGTATAAACAAGTTTGCTATTGATTATAAACGAATAGTCATTTAAGATACAACTAAGTTTGTAATTTAAGTTTGCAAACAACAAAATTTGGAAAACTTATAGTCTAATTCTGCTTTGAAATAATGAGAGTATTATGGCAGAATGTTTTTAGAGTGAGAAGAAAAGAATAAAATTTCATAATCTGAAATTGGGTATTTATAGGTCCAAAAACACTTCTTCGAACAATGCTGAAAATACATGATTTTTCAAGTTTTAATAAGAGTTATCAAATAGTGTCTATTACTTTGAACGACTAAGATTACGTTTGGTCAACACAGTTATGACTATTGAAAATCTCACGTCTTTTGATTTTCTCGTGACTTTTTGTTTTTCTTAAACCTTTTCGTTTAAATCATAGCTGTTCGATTTTAATCACATGACTGTTTGATTTATTGGGCCGAACTTTACCTAAAAAAATATATCCAAATTCAAACAATGGACATGGACAAGGGCTCCTCTGGTGCGAAGTGCAAACTGCGTCTAAAGTACTAATGCGACTTTACAGCTTTCATTTTATTCATTTTCTATCATAACTTGATAAAAATCCCTAGTAAACTCTTATTAAGCACTCTACTTTTTTTTTTTGGCAAAATCAATTGAGTTTTCAAACAATTATTTATTTTTATTTAAAGTTTATTGATTACCCCTATTTGAATCTTATTAAACCTTAAATTAAGGATTCACTTGAACCAAAATAAATACTATTAAATTTTTAACTTGAGATTTATTAAAAACACTTAATTAACGGTATTTCAATGACCATGGATTAGGTATACTTTAAGTCTTTAGATGTTGGTTTTTTCAACAATATATGTATTTATTTTTCTGGCACCATACATACATCGTAATTAATCGAAATCAATGTACTGATATTGACAACTTTGATGGAGACCTTTTGTGGAACTAAATTCAAATCAGGTTATTACCAAATGCCTAATTATTTGCTGGCAAGTGGGAACTATATGGTAACTCAATACTGATGTAAGAAACATACAAAATAGAACTGAACAAATATGGAAAGAAAGAGGAAGTAACACAACATTACATCCAAACCAAACCAAACAAAAACATTCAATTTTCAAAACCTCTCTTTCCACAGAAAAATTATTGGCGGCACAAAAACAAATCTCTTAACTTGTATATTAATAATTTTTAAAAACTTTGTTAATAATAATAATAATAATTGTGTATGTTAAATATTTTAATCAATAATTTTAAAAACTTTGTTAATAATGATAATAATTGGTGGCACAAAAATAAATCAATAAAATTTTAATTAATAATTTTAAAAACTTCGTTAATAATAATAATTATGTATATCAAATATTATTAATAAATTTTTTAAAAATTACGACCAAAATTCAAACCGAGATTTACACCTTACCAAATGCAGCCAAAAATTTCTCTCTTCAAACGTCCTCAGTTCCAATCACAGAGACAGAGAGTTGGTTGCAATGTGAGAGACGTCAGAAAAATGCCCCCCCGACTGTGAACCAAAACAAAAATTGATAATCCCACCTACATTGACTACCGTGAACTGCACTCTCCAATCATATCGGATGCATCCTGACACCGCAAGACATTGCAACCAATGGTAGCGAGAGTGTTAAACAAGACAGAATGAAGGCGCGTGAGATTTCCAGTTCTTTGCTTAACAGTTAAAATGAAGTAGCTCAAAATGGATGATTTGCTTCAGATATCAAATGACCAAAAAAAATAAATAAATAAAAATTAACCAAAAAACAAGCATTGAATTGAAATGGAAGTATTCCGTTTTGAAGGTTAGGTCACGAAGATCCTCCTGCACCTTTTAAAAACAGCCATGTCTTGTTTAAATTATTCTGTCATAGAACACTCCCCCCCTAATCTATGGGTACCGTTTGGCTATCATCTCAAAGGGTTTTAGTTTTCAACAGATAGAAATCAAGTCAAACATTCAAGAAACGATTTAAAAAAAAATTGAAAGCTGAATAATAAATTCCAAAGGCTGGATTTTTACAAATTTTTAGTTTCGTAAATCTTACTATTTCTACATTTTTACTAATCGGTAAATAACTTTTAGCTTTATAATTATTTTACTAAAATGATTTTTTAACTCAAATTTCAACAAGTCAAACAAAAACTTGTTTACATGTTATAAAAAAAAAAATACTAATTGTGGGTTTTTGTTGGTTGAAATATTGTGGGTTTTGTGCAATGTGGTTATAGTCTCCACACTCCACCAGTATTCATTAATAACCATCTCATGGAATTCAGCGTTTATTTTCAAACTCTCCTTCATACCCGCGCACTAAAGCAAGAATCCGTTGATTTAAATTAATATTTTCCCCAATTTTCTTTTCTTTTTAAAAAAAAAATCCCATTTGCAAGAGAGGGAGAGGGAGAGGGAGAGAGAGAGAGAGACAGAGACAGAAAGTTTTCAAAAAGTTTCCTTGTAGAGAGAGAAACCAAAAGCACCAAGATAATAATAATAATCATACAGATCATCACTTCAATTCATTCATACATACAAAAACCTCTCTAAAGTTTCAGTCTTTTGTATAGTCTCTCCTTTCTCTCTCAATTTCCATTGAATCATAATACCTCTACAAAATTATCCCTTTTTCTTAGATCTACCCTTTTCTTGATTATACACACTTGAGCTGTTCCTTGGATTTCGAGATACAAAAAAAAAACAAAACCATCAAAGCATTTGCCTTTCTTTATACAGTCTCTATCGAGAAGCGTTTGAGTTATTTCTCGTTAAACTTTGTTTGGAGCTTTTTATAAATTAGAATCCGAAGAATTTTTTTTTCTTGTATAGAGGCATATTCATAGAGTTCATGATTTATGAGAGTGAACTTTTTGAGTTTTTGTTTTTAAATAAAAATATCCATAAAGAGCTGGCTTTAGCATGCGGGAGTTGGGTTTAATAAAGGGCAAGGAGCGTCAAAGAGAGCAAGATAGAGATAGAGAGAGAGTAAGGGAAGGAGATAAGTAATTGAAGAATGCAGGAAACGAATAAGAATAAGAATGGTAGCAATGAAGATTCCAAGAAAAAGGAAAGACACATCGTTACCTGGACGCAAGAGGTCTCTCCTCTTTTTCAATATTTCTCTGTTTTCTTTTTATTTTAATTTTTTTGTTGACTTTTGAGCAATCGTAGTATCAATATTGTTCTTTGGTGAGTTAATGCGATGTGGGTTATCTGAGTTGCAGGAAGATGATATACTCCGCGAGCAAATTAGTGTAAATGGAACTGACAAGTGAGAACTTATTTTGATTTTTCTCTTCTTTTTGAGTTTGTTTGTTTGGTGATTTATTTTTGTTCAACTAAGATTAATGGTGCAACATTTTATTTGATGAATGAGATTAAGTGGTTTAATCTAATTTTAATTCTGTATGTAGTTGGGCAATCATTGCATCTAAATTCAAGGATAAAACAACGAGGCAGTGCAGGAGAAGGTTAGTGAAATGATATACATAATGATGATATTGAATTCCAAAAAAGTTGTTGAATGATCCTCTGTGTCTTTTCTTTTTGTCCGTTGAATCATTTGGTTGTTATGCCATTTGGGTTTTTTTATTAAGTGTTTATGATCTGATGTGAATGGTGACAATGACATCACAGATGGTATACATACTTGAATTCTGATTTCAAGAAAGGGGGTTGGTCACCAGAAGAAGATATGCTTTTATGTGAGGTAATTTGATATGCTTGATACTTCCTTGGCACATTGAAATACTGATCTATGATAAGCTTAGTTCAATTATTCAGTGAAATCTCAAAGGGTTCTAAGCCTTTGAGATCTGTTGCTGCTTTCTTTGGAGAGAATATTGATTTCCGTTTCTTATCAAGTGTTTTGCTATTAACATAGCTTGTCAATGGCAATAGCGGTAGGTGTTTTCAGTTTTGGAAACAGCAAAAAATTAATTATAAGTAGGGCCACACCTACAACTAATTGCCATACTCTCTGCCTCTCAAAACTTTAGCAGAAAACACCCACTAAATTTCAGTTTAGGTAGGTGTTTATCTCATCATTGAATGTGGTTGTGATCTCATTACTTGAAGGTGATGTGCAGGCTCAGAAAATATTTGGTAACAGATGGACAGAAATAGCAAAGGTGGTTTCAGGCAGGTACATATAATGCTTTTTGATTTTCTTTGGGTCTTCGTTGCAGTTATAATTTTTTTTCTTCTAAAGATGAGACTAGCATTGATTTGTTCTACTGTCTACACAGAACGGATAATGCTGTGAAAAACAGATTCTCCACACTGTGCAAGAAGAGAGCAAAATATGAAGCCTTGGCTAAAGAGAACAAGAATGTGTGCATAAACCCAAATAACAAAAGAACTTTATTCCAGAATGGGTTCAATACAGATGGAACAGCAGAAAATTCTGCACCTGTTAAGAAAATGAGGTACCGCCTATGTTCAATTCTTACCATACAACTTGCAATAAGAATTTTAATTTACGTAGTAAACGTCTTTCTTGTTGCAATCCAGGAGAAGCCACATCTCTGATCTCACAGAAAATGGAAACTGCGGTGACAGATCACATAAGAAATGTGGAGCCACAATAAATCAGCAGCTGAGACATCCATTTGCAGTATTAGTCCAAAACTTCCCCAATGTTAACAACTTGGCATCACAGCATCATTTCAGCAATATCAAGGAGGTCTCCAATGATGGTAAGTAGACTAAAATAAATATTTCAGGAATTAGAACTTGACTATGCTGCTCTCATAAATCCTGAAAAACAATTAACAGAAATTTATAAAACTGAAACAGTAGTTTACAATTTAAGGAAACACAATGCTGTTTTATTATGTCTAACTTTCTTTTTCTTTTTCTTTTAAAAAAAAAAAATTGATTTCAAATAGTTTAGTTTGTGTGGATTACTGATCATCCTTTCTATTGCTTTTCTGAAGCTTAATGTTACTTTTTATTTTTGTTCCATTAGCAGAACAGAACAATAAAATTCAAGGAACATTTCTCGAAAAGGACGATCCAAAGATAGCTGCATTGATGCAACAAGCAGAACTCCTCAGCTCACTTGCACTGAAAGTTAATGCTGAGAACACAGAGCAGAGTCTGGAAAATGCTTGGAAGGTGAAAAGAAATTCTGTATTTTGTTTGGTTTTTCAGCTATCGACATCTAGTAGGTTTGTCTCCTTGTGTGTCTTCTTGTCTTTTACCATAGTAAAATACTGTGGTTTTGATTTCTGGGGATAAACGGTTGTATCACCACCTAACATCAATGGAACTGATGCATTTCTACCATTCATCTGGCAAAGATCATTCCACAAGAGGACAGATGTGATCATCTGTTAAATTTAATTCAGTATTTAGGTTTCTTAACCTTTTCGTATCCTCTAGCAAAAAGAGGATGACTCTGTTAAACCTAAATATGCAGTGCCATGCCACAAGCAAAGTGTGCTATTTGCAGCACCCTACTTATGGGTACCCTAAAATTCCTCTCCAGAATGGAATAATAATCATATAATGAGTTTGCGTGGTTTCTAACATTCATCAAATATAATATCCAGGTTCTCCAAGATTTCTTGAGTCGAAGTAAGGAAAAGGACATCCTCAGATATAGAATGCCAGATATTGATTTTCAATTTGAAGATTTTAAGGATTTGGTAGAGGAATTAAGGAGTAGTAATGAGGGAAGTCGACCGTCTTGGAGGTAATGTAATAGAGTTGAACAACAATTAGATTTATTTAGTTTTTTCGTACTGTACTATTTCTAATTGATGCTTACTATATTCTAGGCAACCCGATCTCTCTGAGTCTCCAGCCAGCTCTGAGTACAGTACCGGATCAACTATAATGCCCCATCCAGATGGTGACAGAACAGAACAAAGTCAAACTGAGATAGGTCCACTGCATGAGCATGTTGCAACTGAATTACATCTGATTCATGTTGGAGAGCAAAATTGCATGGATGAACAGGAGAAAGGGATTCTTTCCAGCGCAAACACAAATCAAGGTAATGAAATTTTATACTGGATACAAAGGCCTGAGATATGTTGTCTTTACACAATTAAAATCCTACAATATCATGTCTGCTGATGAAATATCTTATCTTATTGCAGTGGACATATTCCCAACTTGTAATGGGAAAAAAAACAATGATGGAGTTGTTTCTGCCTCCTCAAGTGCAGAATTCAGCTCCCCTCTCCAGGTTACCCCATTGTTCAGATCTTTAGCAGCAGGAATTCCAAGCCCAACATTCTCAGAAAGTGTAAGTTATCTTAAACTGTTTTTTTACTAAATGCAGCATTAGGTCTAATAGAAGTGGGATTTCAGCTTATCAGCTTTCTAATCTACTGGGTACTAATAGTTATGTAGTAATAGTAGTAGGGAGTGGAGACATGACCTTTAGAAACAGTAGCAGAAGTTATTAGTTTGGCTTATTTTCAAGCCATTATCACACTAATTAATGATCAAACCATTGGTAGGGAGTTGAGTCTACTAATTGTCAAGCCATTAGTAGTTTTGCTAGAAGTGTCGAAGTGGCATTAGAGGCTTTAATAATGATGGTGGTGGCGCTAATTATTACTCATCTAGGACTGCATCACCCATGATCGAGTCATCATCAAGACTTTGATACCAGTGTATCAAGACATTAGCATCTTCACTTGTAGGAAGACTACATTGTGGATCCATAATAGGTTTTCTGAACAAACTTGCAATGGTATACATCAGTAGTAGCAGCAGCATCTTGGCCTGTTGTAACTTGTAGCCATTCAAGTACACACAAAGCCTTGTTTCTAGTGAAAAAGTAATCAAAATCTAGGGCAACTACTGCATCTGGAGTCACCAAAGTTCAACCTGAATCCAAGTTATTAATGTTTACTTGTGGACTTCTGTCAACTTCCAAACTTTGCACCCAAGTGGCCAAAGTTCAAACCAGAGCTCAAACTCCCTGCTATTGAAAAAATGAGTAAAAGTACTAATAAAAGGAAAACAACAAGGCAATTAAAGCATAGGATTAATTTCTAAGGCCCTATTTGGTTTGCACAAGGAATGGAATGAGAATGGAATAGAATTAATACTCTAAAAAATGAAGCTCGAGTAGATTGAGGGAATGAGATCATGATATTTTTATTGGTAAAATATGCTGTCTCATACCCACGGAAAGAACACCATTTTAAATTTGGCAATCCTATTCCTTTCTACTGAGCATGAGATAACATATTTTACCAACAAAAACACCACCTCATCCCCTTAATCCCCTAAGCTTCATTTATAGCATTAATTCTATTCCATTCCTTGTGTCAAACCAAATGGGAGTTTGTGCTTTCCGTAACTTATTCTCTTCCATGGTGTGATTAACCGGTAATGAAACGATCACTTAATTCATTAAAGCAAAAAATTATATAAGCATCAGAAAGTACTTGAATGAAAGTCAAGTGTTGAAATGCCTGAAGGAGTAGTCTATCATGAATCATGATATGAGTATTTCTAATCTACAGAAATACTAGGAACCTTCAGTTTTGCAAATTAAGATGCTAGATGTTGCATAGACCTAGCCATGAATCATGATCAGATACAGATCATTGATGTAAATCTCAAGGTTTTTCAATTGTTTACTTATGGCTAAATTTTATTTCCCCCATCTTACTATAGAGTATAGACAATATAAGCTGATCGACTTTTAGCAAATGAGAAAGATGCTCCAACTAAAAGTTATATCCCGTTAGCTCGTAAAGCTCCACTTCTTGATACAGGCTGTCTGACTTATTTGTGCCAACAAATTGTTTCCTTCCTGTTTCCTTTTAGGGAAATAAATATTTAATCTTCTTTTTTTTCTTTCTATTCTTATAATGTGGGATAAATAAATAAAAGAAAAAAGGACTGCAATTAGAACTGTTCTTGTATATTTCTTATATCACAAATGTATTTACATATATTATATTTCATATCTCAAATTTCAATGCAACACTGACTACTTTCGTTTTTTGGCATTTTTCCAGGAGAGGAACTTCCTACTGAAAACACTTGGAATAGAGTCACCTTCCCCCTGTCCAAGTGCCAATCCTTCACAACCACCACCTTGCAAAAGAGTCCTCCTTCATAGTCTATAACCAACCTCTCTGATCCGTCTCACATACAGAAATCTACAATGTCTAGATCCATTATATCTCATCTTTCATTCACTTGGGCCAATATAGCTTATAGTATCAAGTTTTTGTTTGAATTTAGTTTCCGAGGTTTGCAACCATTTCGGCCTGAAGTTTTACGAAAAAGGCATGCTGTGATCTGCATCCCAAATCTCCTAGTCTAGAATGTTATGGTGCATTCTAGCATCTCAGAGACATCAAACCAGTGTCTCCTGAGTTTTCTTATCTCTCTTCAAATTTCTTTTTTCCTTACCTTAATACTTATATCTAATATCAGTGTGTTTGTTAACGTGTGTCATTCTTTTGATTGTCTCCGTATGAGATTTGGTTTCGGATATCCCTTCTTCCGATCCACTTTTTGGTCTTGATTTTTTTATTTATGTACAGAACCTACTATATAAATTCGCTAGTCAGAGTGTAATTATACATTGGCAACTCGCCTATATATGATCAAAAGAAACAAAGACAAAAAAAGAAGTAAAAGGAGGATTAACCAGTTGATTGGGTTCCTATTTGTTGTTTTTGGGTGTGCAAAGGGCATAGAATAAGTTTTCTATCCTTAACTTTTTTTTGTTTCCTTTTCTCCTGATTTCTAATGTAATGTAACTTCATGCGATTTGAGTGGAAATCTGTTTTGGCTTTGGTTTGGTTACATTTCTTCTTTTCTAGTTTCTACTTTACCTCCATTGAATTACTAAATCACAAAATCGAAATTCTATACAGTAGTTGAGGCAATGTTACAATTCTGAACCAGAAAGCAGAAATGCATACAGTTACAGAAGCATGCAAATCAATTCTTCCTTTCTGTTCTCACATGGTTATTGAAGAACAAGAAAAGAAAATGTAAAACAAAATGCTTGAAAATAGGTAAGGGCTAATGAAAATGAAATAATTTTTACCTTTTCATTTCATTCATTTTCTTCTGTTCCTCCCTCATTTCCTCCAAGAACCAGAGAATATCACACAGATCTATGTTTCGCTGCCAAAAAAAGGAATAATCTGAAGAGGAATTAAGACGAGAGGAATGGACATTTAACTTTTAGAAGAGATTACCAATAAACTTCTTGACTAGCTAGCTGTAGAAAAGAGTGACATTCTCTCTGTTTTTTCACTGAAGATCGACAGCTATGTGGGGAAGAAGGGTCCTGAGAAATCTCTTATTAAGGAAGGTCGAGCCATGGTGGTGGACAAGAGTAATTATGACTAAAGCAAAAGCTACCAAGCTAAGTGGTAAAAAGAGGAAGAGGGAACCTCATACAAAAAAAAGTGCACTCATTGGCTATATAACTTTGTCGAGGGGAGGTACAGTTGACTGTTTTGACCTCCTGTACCCATGCAAAAATCACTCAAATTAGTTACACGGAAAATAATTGTCCAGGGTTCAGGATTGACTTTTTAAACCAAACCACACATGTATACATATACATATATGTATGTATACATATTCATATATATATATAGTTACTAGTGGAGCTTCTTCCGGTCCAAAATTGAATTCCTGCACGAAATCCAAACAAGGATTTCCCCAATTACACAGCCGATTCTCATCATCATCATCAACATTGACATGCAGAGACACTCCGTTAGCCACGATTTCCACTCCAGCCTAGCTTTTAAATGATGTGGGTTTCCTTACATTGGCAGTAGATTGAGTAGAATAACTATCCCTCCACTCAGTAGCAAAACACACAAAATAAAAATCAGTTCAGAGATTACTATTTTGTACTTCTTTATAATGTTTTCTTTTCTTGTTTTCAAAAATGGTTGAGAACAGAAAATAAAAAAACAAATCCAAACATTTCCCTAATTATTTTGTATTATTAATCTTGCATGCAGTTCAAAGCATATTTCACATTCAAAAACTACCACTAATAAAAGTAAAATAGAAACAACATGTTGAAACTTTGATTTTGCTACTCAATAAAGGATCTATTCAATTACATTTATCAATTTAGGAGTATCTCTAAATTTGGAACCATTAAAACCTTATGGCTACAATGAAAATATAACAAGAGAAGGAGAAGAAAAAGAGTAAAAAGGAAAACATTGATATAAAAGCAAAAATTGTAAAATGCCCTCTTCAGAGCTTTTTCTTCTTCTGAAATCTCTGCAGCTTCCTCCATTTCAGGTAGATCTGGTATGATAACCCAGAGAAGACCATAAGTACACACCCCCATTGCTTTGCTGACAGAGGATTGCCACTTAGCACTGAAGACACCACAATGCTGACAAACTTGCGTGTAGTGGTGATAGTGGTGTTAGCGAGGGAGCCGAATCGGCTTATAGTTAGAAAGATGAAATTTTGGCCCACTGCACCGCAGAGGCAATATAGGAAAATATCCCAGGCCGCCTCTGGATGCTGATTGCAGAACTGGACCGCCTCAAATCCGCTACCATGCGGCCAACCAAACATGTAGATCATGTTGTATATGGTACCCCATAAGTTCATTCCCAACATTATATCCCATGCACTTGTCTTTGGATACCTAATCATAACAAATCAATGATTAAGTGCAGACATAATTATATAAACGAATTGAGTGGGCGTTCGAGATTTGCCATGAATAAATCACCACCCTTCCAGAAAGGCAATCGAAAATAAAAATAAAATAGATATGCAAATTTTCTGCGTATCAGATATAACAACAATGTACCTTGTCTTTAAGCTATGAAAAAAAGAAAATAAAATTGACACTTCAAACACAGCATGCTAAGCTTAAAACCTTTTCTAGTTGTATCATGGTTTCATAAGCTCATTCTCTGTTTACTGGTTGCATACTAAGGAAATAACACAGCAGCAACTAAACTAACCCATACTAAGATTGGAGGGCAAAGGACGACACAACTCATTGTGATAAGTTTACAGTTAATAAAGCATGAACACAAGATCTTAAGATCAGCCAACAGGTACATGCCTCAACTGGTTCCATATTAAAACCCTACAGCAGTATCCATTTTGCTTCCAGGTTATCTAGAGAAAAATAACCTGAAAGGAAATATTATTCTTTTATCCTAGAAGTCCTACTTTGGAGCACAAAAAGAAGGGGAAAGGTGTAGGGCAGTGGGATGGGAGTTACAAACCAGAATAATTGCTGAACTGTTCAAAAATTCAAAACAGCATTAGCAAACTACAGCAGGTACAGGCCTCAACTTGTTCCATATTAAAATCCTACAGCAGCATCCATTTCGCTTCCAGGTTATCTAGAAAAAAATAACCTGAAAGGAAATATTATTCTTTTATCCTAGAACTCCTATTTTGGAGCACAAAAAGAAGGGGAAAGGTGTAGGGCGGTGGGATGGGAGTTACAAACCAGAGTATTTTCTGAACCGTTCAAAAATTCAAAACAGCATTAGCAAACTACCATCCCTACAGAGATGGAAGGTTTCTTTCAAAACTCTCGCATGGCAGAATAGTAAACAGCCATTGCTTTAAAAAAATTAAACAATAACTAACAGAAAAAAACTTAATTAGTTGAGTAACAAACCTGTATTGAGAATTTTTTTTTTTTAAATTACTCATTTATTTTGACAATGGATCAAGGAAAGAAAGTACAAAACTATAAACTCAATATTATACAACAAACCATTGCATTTCAAAACAGCTAAGCACCAATTTGGAGGGGGAGGTGGGGGTGGGGTTGTCGATATACCTTGCAGTTATAGAGTCCTGAGTAGCATTTGTAAATCCATCAAATGCAAGGTTCAAGAAACAAAGCCCATATCCAAGGGGTGCATTAGGATGTGCTAGCTTGCTAATTGTTTTTGAGCTAGTCTGAAACCAATCCATGCAAACAAGTAGATCATAAGGATCACGACTGAAAACTCTAAAAAACGGAACAACAAAGATAGAATTAAAAGAAAAGACTAACATAAATGCATTATGTATCCCTTACCTTCAAAAGTGCAAATGTTGATACCCCTCCAGCAACAAGGAAAGTACAAATATACTCGGGAATAGTGTATCGTATACCATAAACTAGAGCACCCATCAGCATGACTGAATAAAAATAAAACCAACTTTAGTTATTCAAGAAAACCATCACATCCACGGTATTCATAACGTAAATGTACAAAAAAATGAACCCTGAAACGAACAAAGAACCATAGCATGATCTATTCCTACCATATACGACACAAATATAAGAATCCATCCTGTATCACAGGTCTCATCACTTAAAGAATAACTATGGCCAGTTCAATTAAAATCACCCCAAGTTAGGACCAGTGTTTTAAGAGGCGAAGGTGTTGGGACGTAAGTATTTTGAATACGTTTTGGGCATTTCAAAATTTTAATAAAATAATATTAATTAGAATAATAAAAATAATTTTAATTTTAATTAATTAATTAATTTTTATCAAAATTTAATACTTTACTAACTCTCCATAGTGTGATAATTATAATTTTATAAATACTAATATATATATATTTATATATAAATTATATGAAGTATAACTTATATTTCTATATTGCTATAATTTGTAAGTGATTAATTAAATAGTTTGTAATTATTATTAAACTAGATAACATGTATTATATATTTATAAAGTGTAATAATATCACAACAAGAACTCTTGTTTAGTGGTTAAGACCTATGACACTCATCAAAGTCATGGGTTCGAGCCTTTAACTTGCATTTTTTTTTAAATTTTAAATTTTTTAAAAAAAACTTCACGGATCAAGATGTAATTTTTGCACCTCGGGGCGGTTTTGTTTCACCCTGCCCCAGGTGAGTCCCAAGAACACCCATGAAAACACTGGTTAGGACTATAATCAACCATTATTATACCTATTGGATAGCCATTTATTTTCAATGCACTAGCTAAAACAACAATACCATTTGCATCCTGCCTTAAAGAAATGCAATACATTACTCAAAGCTAGAAATTCATTATCAATGCAAACTTTCCTCTTCAATGTGTTGATCAATGTTCGAAAGCAAGGAAGAAGCAAACAAATAAAAAAAATTGAAGTTCACCAGTTTTGCCATACGAAAAAACCCACTTCTTCTTAAATATGACATAAAAGTTGCCGATTCTCAGCACCACATAGCATAAAGCACAGTTGGAAGGAAGCACTTTCTAATCTTTCTATCTACTTTATGATCTTTAATCCCTATTCCTTCTTTGGTTATTAGTAGGTTGGAGGATGTACGAAAAAAAATTCCTTCGGGTTGATGTGGGGAAAGAACATAAATACCACTTGGTGAATAGGGAGGTAATGAAACAACCTTTTAATAGTGGAGATTGGGTGTAAAATCTCTAGTTTTATTTAACAAAACACTTCTTGGTAAGCGGCTTGGGAGGTTCATGGAAAGGAATCATCTGATGAGGCGACTTGTCATGGATAAGCATAATACTGCACAAAATGTGTGGACCTCAAGGAGAGGAGGAATCCTTAAGGTGCAAGGATATATAAATGGGTTGGGAAAGCTTGGGATGTCTTCTTGTCCTATGATCATTTTGATGTGGGTAAAGAGACTCTATTTGGTTTTGGAATGACGCTTGGTGTAGAGTCACTCCTCCAACCCTTTTTTCTTTGGAGATGGATAAGGAGACTTTAATTAGTTCTTGTGCGGCCCGGAGTGATGGTGCAAGGACTTGGAATGTGGCTTTTACTCGCAATGCTCAAGATTGGGATTAGAAGTTCTATAAATTTTTTATTTGTTATATAGTAATTTATTCGATATGAATAAAGTGAAAGAAATATGGGCGTGGCTTTCAATGTTAAATCATATTACTGAGCTCTTCAATCAAATACCCATTGAGGTAAAGAAGATGAACTATCCTTAGCAATTTGGAGGACTTGGGCTCCCATCAAGGTGCTTTTTTGCTTGGGAGGTATCTTGGGAAGAATCTTGACTATTGACAATCTTCAAAGAAGAGGTCAAATAATGGTGAATTGAAGCTACTTATGCAAGGAAGAAGCAATATCCACCACCTTTTACTTTGGTGCCCCTGGGTTTGAAAATCGTGGGATCTTGAACTTATAATGGTGGGGCTCTCTTGGATAGCACGGGGTCTGTAGAGGAAGAAATTTGGGCTTGGAGGTGAATACAAGCCCCTAAAGTGGAAAGTGGTGGCATTGATACCCTTGTCTATCATTTGGTTGATTTGATGGGAAGAATAGGAGAGCATTTGAAGGGGTTGAGAGCCCAACACACATTGTAAATGTAGGTAGCTTAATACTTAAACTTTTTGGTACAAAGGAATATGATGCAAATGTGGATGATATACTTGATTGTTTTGAGATTGTATTGTGAGTAATTTTTGTATTGGGTTGGCACCCCCTTTGGTGCTCTTAATGCAATTTTGGTTTCTATCAAGGAAAAACGAAAGAATGCAATTCCTACTCATAATGCTAGCTTAGCTCCATAGGATTACACACTTACAGAATGCAATTTCAACAATAACACACCCGTCTAAGATAAAATGTAACGACCCACAATTTCAAATTATCATGCTTAGAACAGGCTAGAGAAATCATCACCTGGAATCATTTTTGACGATTTTGCCAAGACCTGCAAGTAAAAAGAGCAACACTGACATTAAAAGAAAAAACCAACTTACTACTCAGATACTATTAAGAAAATCAAAATATAGCCCCGTAAGGCTACAGAAACTACTTGGATAGAACTATATTCATGAAAATTAACACACTGGCATGTCTAAATACAACACGTAGAGGCGTTTCACCAATTAAGAAAACAGGATTAGGAAAACCATCATTGAGTTATAGTTGTGTATTCCAATCCTTGTCAGATGCACAAGTCTAATTACCCCTAACTTGCAATGCAAATAGCAGCAGCAAAATAGCATTTAAGTTATTTAAACATGAGAAATGTATAGTTTCACACTACATTATTATGCCCAATAACAGAACTGAGAAATGGGTGGTGAGCACGTATTTTCAAGTACAGTAAACGTAAGACATGCCTGGGCTGGGTAACTAATATACTTCAACGCTTCAATACCCATGGCTGGACCAATTGTGTTTGTAATGCCAGCACTCCAATACGTCCACCAGGGTGCACCACCAGTGCTACTTCTGGACCAGAGCTTTATCACTGTTCGTTATCAGTCACAAAAGAAGGCAAAAGTTTTAGCTCCATGAGTAGTAACAACTAAGCAACAAATTAAAAAGGAGAGGGTAATAAGAGCCTCACTTATATACGACCAAATTAAACAAACTACATTTTGTGCCAAGTTCAGGAACGCAAGGTGTTCAAACCTCTCCCCATTTGGGCCGAATCGCTTCGTGGACCTAAATAAGAAATGAAATTCGTAATCGTTTGAGAACAATATTACTAGCTCCATTAATTCACATTCTAATAGAATACTCGAGAGTGATGATATGCTACCAGAAAACACCAATATATTTATCTTATAAATAATCCTTTTATTCTGTTTTCTTATTAAAAGAAGAAGCAGAAGCAGCATAATAGTCTAAAGAGGCAATTTTAATTCCTCCAAGTATTTAATACGAAAATCTCAGAATGAATTCTTATTTCAATTCAATTAAACATGAATTAAATGCAAAACTCATTTGATACCAAACGGAGTGTAACTTAAAAGTAATTAATAATTCAAATAGGAAATCATTAATGTACATACATGCATACATATATAAATATAAACTGAGTTGAACTGTTTTTCCATATCAGGCTAAATAACTGTCATTCCTAATCCTAAGTTTTCCTTTTCCCTCTTTTGTTTTCTTTGCAAACTAAAAATTAATCCAAAAACCAGAAAAAAAAAACTAAATTATACGTAGTACAACAAAGAATGATACTTGAATCCACAAATGCGCCAAATCACACAAATTCCATAAGAACATATCAAATCAAGCAAATGCTCATTAAAATGGTCAACAAGGAACCAAAGTAGAGGCCCAAAAAATAGTGAAAAAAATACTTACAGAGTCTCTTGAAGAACACCTTGATAGATGTAGGCAGACCAGATTCCGGCGACGCAAAATGCCAACACCAACACTCGCCGGAGACCGGCGCCGTGAGCTTCCATCAATTACGCCGCCGGTGACCCCTGATTCGATTACAATTCCTTGCAGATTCTTTTCTTTTTGGGATTGTAACAGAAGTAACAGAAAGAAAGTAGATAGATCAAAGGGCTCGGGACAGAGAAAGAGAATGGGGAAAGTGGAAGCTTGGGGAACTTCAACGGCCAGAACTGCGTTTTGCTCGTAAGGGAAACGACGTTATAAAGAGGGAGGGAGCGCCAAGCTACGTAGATATTCCACGTGGAGAGTTCCCATTGGATTGGTGACTTCATCTCAGGTTTCTGATTGGCTGCACATACGCGGACCCAATATGGACATCCTTAGTTCCTTGTGATCCGTTAGACTTGCAGTGCAGGTGTCCAGGTCCCTCCAATTGGGCTGTTTCCAAACTCCAAACTCTAAACTCTAAACAATGGAGTAACTTTTATAAATCGCACTGTGAATATGAAAAAAAAAATGAATATGTATTGGTAAATTATAAAATCATTTTTATGGTCGATCATAATTACAATTCATTCTACTAACCTCGCAAATATATAAACCTATCTAAATATGCACGGTACACCTGATTCGATAATGATATTTTTTTTTGTTGTGAAATTAACTGAATTGTTAATACGTCGTCCTATCAATATGTGACATGCACATGTTGTTTTTAATCGACAAATTGTCTTTGTGTTGTTAAGTTCTCAATTCGATATAAAATTTGATAAATAACTTACATATTATAAAAATTAAACGGGAGATCTTAGAGTCTCGTTACCTCAATTTTAAATACTAGACCAAAACCCCATCCATTAAAATTGACAATACTACCACAAGAAATTCAAATAACAATCACTTGGGTAAGAACATATTAGAGATAAAAAAAAAAATGGCAAAATGAATCAATTAGGTGAGTAATGAGTAATTTCAACTTTGCAAACGATTGAGTTCTGTTAAGATCAAAGGTGGATTATTGTTGTTTTGCTTGACTGGAAATTGCTTTAATTTAGTGGTAACTTTGCTCTGGGGAGTGGGGAGTTGATTAATTAGCAGAACATTGGAGGGGACAATCTTCATGACATTTCAATGTACCTTGTTCCTTGTTTGGCTGAGTCTTTCTTAATAGTAATTTACTATCTGATCTTTTCTATGTTGCTATCTCTGTTTAAGGTGTGCTTCCAGATAACTGATTTGTTGTTCTGTACCGGTTGCTCTTTTTTTTTTTTTTGGTCTGTAAATGTAAATATATTGATAAAAAAAAACATAATGAACCAAATACACTGAGCATACCCAAGAGATACAGCTTTGTAAGCGATTACAAAAATCAAATTACATCAAAAGTCTTAGCTCAGGAAATGTAGCATATACTATCCTATACACATGAATTTTAACTTTCCTGACTATGCTAATGGGGTGGGCAACAATGCCATCAAACACTTTGGCATTTCTAGCCATCCAAATGTGGTAAACTGTGCTGGCCAGAGCAGCCATCCTGGCCTTGGCAGAAGGCCCTTTCCCTTTTGCTTCTTTATGGATCCATTTGGTAGCACATTTGATAGTGTTCATTCTTCTTCTAATACCCAACCATCCTTTGATGTCTGACCATATGGCACAACTGATCCGACAAGCAAAGAATAGATGGTTAGAGGACTCCGCAAACTCACTGCATAAGGGGCACCTTCTGTCCATTTCAATAAACTGAAGCTTGTCCTTCGTGAGGAGCTTTTCCTTCATTGCCAGCCATAGGATAAATGAGTGCTTAGGAGTACAGCTGTTATTCCAAACTGTTTTGGCCCAAGGAACTAGGGTACCTCTGGACCTGAGACTATTGTAGACCTTTTTGACACTGATATGATCATTCTCTTCCCATTCAAGCATCCTAGATTGGGCTTGCCGCATAGACCCTGCAGAAGCTATCAGCCCATTTTTTATTTCAAGAATCTTCTTCCATAAGGTTGAGTCTTCATGTTTGGAGATGGCAGTCCAAATAGAGCCACCTTGCAGATAAAAGTGGTGCACCCACCTGACCCACAATGAGTCTTTTTTGTGGTGGATGTTCCATAGAGTTCTTGAAAGTAGGGCATTGTTCCAGCTTTTGAGCTCAATGAGGCCAAGGCCTCCTTCAGATTTAGGCATACAAACATCTCTCCAAGCCACCAGGGCCTTTCTAGAACCAGAATTCTTGCCACTCCAAAGAAATGTTCTGCAAAGTCTGATAATTCTTTCCAAGATGTTAGCAGGAATAGGGAAGATTGCTAACCAGAAGCACTCCACACCCTGCAGAACTGATTTAATCAACTCTGTTCTACCAGCATAAGACAAACTACTGCCAATGCAAGCATTAATATAAGCAGATAATTTGTCAATTAAAGGAATATAGTGAGCAGAGTTGAGTCTAGAAGAAGCCAATGGAACTCCCAAGTATTTGAAGGGAATGCAACCATCATCAAACCCAGTGATACTTCTGATATCAATGAGCACATCCATAGGAATACCAGCAGAGTAGATATTTGACTTAAGCCCACTGGCCTGCAGCCCAGAACACTCACTAAAACTCTTCAAACAATTCATTAGAAGTCTTATAGACCTAGAGTCCCCCCTTGCCAAAAGAATGAGGTCATCTGCAAAAGCAAGGTGGGTGATATTAAGTTGCCCACACTTGGGGTGAAACTTGAAACCAGGCTCATCCTTTAGTCTAGCAAGTAATCTAGAAAGATACTCCATACACAGAACAAAAAGGAAAGGAGATAGGGGATCTCCTTGTCTAAGACCTCTATTTCCTTCAAAAAAACCATGGAGGCTCCCATTAATGGAGATGGAATAGGAGGGAGTTGTGACACACTCCATCACCCATCTTGTGAATTTATCAGGGAAACCAAGGCTTCTTAGCATGTTGTTCAGGAACCCCCAGTTAACTGTGTCATAAGCTTTCCTGAGATCAATCTTCATCATGCATCTAGGGGAAATCTTTTCTCTGCTGTACTTCCTGAGAAGCTCCTGCACTAGATATATACTTTCAGTCATGCTTCTATTCTTTATAAACGCAGCCTGAGCTGGGTTGATGATACTGACCAGGATAGGAGATAATCTAGCAGCTATAATCTTAGAGATAATTTTGTAGACCACATTACAACATGCAATAGGTCTATAATCCTCCACTTTTGCAGTATGCTTGCTCTTTGGGATCATAACAAGAGCAGTATGGTTCATCTGTTTCAGGAGCTTCCCATTCCTAAAAAATTCCTGAACAACCCCTAATACATCCTGTTTGATAGATTCCAAAGCCTTTTTGAAGAAGGAGGAGGAGTACCCATCTGGTCCTAGAGACTTGTCATCTCCAATGCTGAACAAAGCTGCTCTTATTTCTTCATCAGTAATCTCTTTAATCAGAGAATCAGCTTGCTCATCTGAGACTTTAGTCCCTTCCTCGATTACATCCCTGTCTATCGGCCAGCATGGGCTATAAGAACCCAACAGGGCTTTATAAAATCTGGAAAATTCATTGACCACCTCATCCTCTGATGATGTAAGACGCCCCTCCACAGATTCCACTGCAGCAATATGGCTTCTACTGATCTTCCTTTTAAACATAGCATGAAAGTACTTAGTCCCCCTGTCACTGTTCACGAGGAATCTGCACTTAGCCTGCTGGGAGAAAAAGCTCATTTCTGCCTCAGCCAGTTCGAAGGCTTTGAGTTTCTGAACAGCAACCCTCACTTGAAGATCAGAATCTGATACATTATCATGCAACTCCAGTTGCATTCTGGATAACTCTTTTGTTGCTTCCAAAGTTCTAGCGGAGATGTGACTAAAATGTTTCTCATTCATCAACTTGAGAGGGCCTTTTAGAAGTTTCAGATTTCTGCACAGCTTGAACATTTTGTAGCCTTCCAGGTTACTATTCCAGTTGTCTCTTACTGTATCAATAAATTTTTCATGCTCAGCCCACATATTGAAGAACTTGAAAGGTTTTCTCCCACCTCTTTCCTCAGCAAACAAATTAACAATACAAGGGGAGTGGTCAGACAAACACCCAGCAGGGGGAAAGTTAGCATGAGCCTGAAGCCCCATCTGAACCCAAGTACTGTTCACCATGGCTCTGTCCAGCTTACATCAGGTATGGTTATTCGACCAAGTAAAAAGGCATCCTGAGTAATTGATATCAGTGAGTCCAGTCTCACTGCAGCAAGCACCAGTATCCCTTAGTTCATAAGCTGTAACAGGCAACCCATTGCCTTTTTCTTCAACTGCAAAAACATTGTTAAAATCACCCATAACCAACCAAGGCTCATTTATCCTGTAGCTAAGATTACAGAGATTTTTCCATAGAGGCCTTCTTGATACTATTGTGTTAAAACCATAAACAAAACTTACAACAAAGCTAGTTGAAGTAATTAAGCATTTAGCATTACAATGAATAACTTGAGGAGTGGTTTCTATAACAGAAATGTTGACCTTAGAAGGGTTCCAAAGGATCAGGATTCTGCCAGCTTGATGAGATTGAAAATTGTTGGCTTGCTGCCACAATTTGAATTTGTTTCCCACTATTCTGCTCAGCTTTCCTTCATCTAGCTTAGTTTCCAAAATACACATGATGTCAATTTTGTTGCTACTAATGAGGTAAACTACCCCATTGTGTTTCAGGGGTTTATGAAAACCCCTGATGTTCCAACTTGAAACTCTCATGAATCAAGGTGGGAGGCATCCCCTCCCATCCCCTCTTTATGTTTCTTTTTCTTTGCATTGGTTTGAGACCCTTCTGTGAGCAAAGGCAGATTTACTTTACCCCTTACCTGGTTTCCTTTTAAAATCTGGTTGGAACCATCTAGTGTAAGGCCATCCTGGTGAATAGCCTGTTGCCTACTGTTCTTTTGCAGCTTTGCCTCTGCATCAGCCCTGATTTTCCCTTCAGGGACTTTACTCTCTAGCATGACCCCCCTTGACTGCTTACCAACCACTTTTGAGGGAGCTTAAGGTTTAGGCACATTCTGCTGCATAGGAAGTGCTCTTTTACTGTTCCCATCAACTAGAGGGGCATCTACTGGACTTGATCTGACTGTAGGAAGGACAGAGCTAGTAGGTTGGTCACTTGAAACATTGGGAGCCTCAGCATGCTTCACAGAGTTCATATTTATTGGGACAAACTTATTATTATGTCTACAACCTGACTCAGAGTGCCCAATCACTTTGCAACATCTGCAAAACTTTGGCAGATTCTCATAGATTATTCTTTGTTCCACTGACCTTCCTCCAAGAAGATTAATGGTTACTGAATGCTTAATCTCTTTTAAAATGTCTATCTCTACTAGAACTCTAGCATAAGATATCTTTTCTTTCATGGAAGAGAGTTTATCTGTATATAGGGGTTTGCCTAGTCTGGATCCTATCTTGCTAAGAAAGTTGGATGACCACAGCTCAAGTGGTAAGTTCTCAACAGAATCCAAACAGGCATAATACTTATTTCTTCATTATCAAATTGAAAAAAACTGGGCATAGTCTTAAGCAACAATGGTCTACCATAAATTATATACGGCCCCTCTTGTAACACCTTCATCATACATTCAGCAAACTCAAATTGAAAAACTATCCAGCCACTATCATGAAATTGAGTGAGAACTCTTACCTTCCATGAGTCTGTGACTAGCTTCAAAGCTGCTTTCCCAAGGAATTTGCCAGCAAAGTATCCAATCAGGCAATGAGGCATTGTTTCGAATAAAACTTCCACATCTTCTTCAGAGACATCAATTTCCTCGTGGTTAAACTCCACAAATGAAAGTTGCTTTCCATTACTGGGTTGTCTATTGTCTGCAAAGAGGCTAACCCAAGATGCCTTCTTTACCTCATTTCCATGATTCAGGTTACTATTCACGCTAGGACCCTGTTCTTCTTAACGTTGATGGATAGAGTTTTCAGCTTTACTCATTAAAGAATTTTCCTTGTCTGATCCGGAAGCCTCATGCTGCCTCTTAGTTACTGTTCCTGGCTGTTTACAGATTTCTCAATCGGAGCATAAATCTTCGAGTTCCTGGCTGAGGGAGCAAGTATCCTCCTCACCCAACGTACAGGAGACAGTTTCAGATTCTGTAGTTGCGTCGTAGCGATCAGTTCTATTGCGAGAAGCTTGATTTTTTTCCTCTGCCCCATCTTGAATAGAAGCTTTTAATTCCTTGACTGTCAGAATAGGCTTCTTGGTCTGCTTTTTCTTCCCCATAGCAGATCAGAGAAGAAGGCCCGGGAAGGAGGTAGAAGGGGGGGCACGAAGACCAATGGCTCTTTATGGGTAGATCTTCCACATACCAGTTTCCGGGGGTGGGGCGGGGGTGAGTGGAGGTGCGGTGGAGCGGAATGACTGGGAGAGGTAGCGGGACTGTTCTGGAGGCGGCGGTGTTAGAGGGGCTGTTCTTGCAAAACGGGGATACCAGTGCTTCTGAAAGGCATCAGAGAGAGAGAGAGACTGGGGAATATGCTCTCTCTAGAGTTATTGATTGGGTGGCCAGTGGATTTTAGTAGTTGATGACTTTTGACAGTTCTGTTGACACGTTTTACTTCAGTTGCTTTCAAGCATATTCGGTTGCTCTTTTTCTGGTTGTAGAGGGGTAGGATTTGTGAAATCTTGTAGTCCAAGTGTTTGATGCTTTGCCAAAATAAATGGGAATTGCTCTCTTTGTGAATTGTGGGTGTTTTAAGACTTTAGAGGCATAGATAATTTGTGTATGCTATTTTGTCTTTGATTTTAATTTTTAATGGTTCACGTGTCAAACAACTAAAACACCATTGAGGGATTGAGGAAGTCCAACGAGGGATTCAGAGAGTCAAGTCCCTCAGATTCCCTCAACGGTGTCTTATAAGTTTGATAAGTATGCTGTTGTGTTTGATTTTAATTTTTAAGGGTGTATGGAAGGTGAAATTCTTGGGTACATCGAACGCATGCTAACCGTCTATTAACGAAGAAGATAAAGGTTTAGAACTATAGAATATCAAGTAGGAGTGAGCATGAAAACCAGTGGATTCGTATACTCGATCCAAACCGACGTAATATTTTGAGCTGGTTTTCAAAAATTGAGCTAGGTTTGGATTGAAACTTTTTTTAATTTGGTGGGTTGGGTTGGATAACGGGTTAAAAAAATTTCAACTCAAACCAAACCGATAACGGTCGTTATATAATTATATTTTATATATATTTAAAATATACTTTAAATATTGATGGATTACATTCATATTTTGGTGGGTTGGGTTGGATAACTGGTTAAAAAAATTTCAACTCGAACCAAACCGATAATGGTCATTATATAATTATATTTTATATATATTTAAAATATACTTACTTTAAATATTGATGGACTATATTCATATTTTGGTAAGTTAGTTTAGATTGCAATATATATTTTGTATTGTAAAAAAAATTCTAAATGAAACAGAATATGAGAATCAAGATTTAAACCAATATTCTTACGTATTTATAGGTGTAGAGATACCTCTTCAATCAATTCTGAACAAACATATCTTTCTAATTTGGAAAAAAATGATTTTTTCAGATTTAATATGCGCCTTTAGATCATATCTCTTAATTTTAAACGGTCCAGATCGTGTCTGTTAAAGAGACAATTGACTAATCTGACACCCTTTTGATTAAGTCATGGCCTTTGAATTTAAATCATACATCTCTGATTAAATTACAACTTTTAGATTTAATCAGATGCCTTTTGATAAGTGCAAAGTGCGCCTAAAGTGCCAATGCGACGCGACTCGACCCGAGCTCGAGCTCGGGCTGGGGCCGTGGCAAGGGCAAAGATGCATGTGTAGTGTGTTGCGGTGCAACGCACCGTGAACCTTCACTTTTATCCCTTCTTTGAACCGAAGTAGATAAGAATCCCAAATAAATGCTTATAAAGCATTTTATTTTTATTTTTCTTATCAATGTGGGACAAAGCCAATTTGGGTTTTCAAACAACCATTTTATTCTCATTTTAAGCTCATACATTAAGATTCTTTTTGAATAAAAATAAATACCCATTAAATCTCTAACTTGAGTTTAATTTAATGCACATAATTAAAAGTTTTTTAATGACCATTAATTAGCTCAAATTAAGACCTTAAAATTGTCTAAATTAGCTCTTGGAGCTGATTTTTCCAACAATCTCCCACTTGTTTGAAAAACCAAAATTTTTTTTTTAAAAAAATATTGCCACAATATCTATGAGTCTTATATACATAAAGAATGTATCTTTCGATTTAAAACCTTCTATTAGGGTAAACAACTCAAAGTCGTGTTGAAATGAATAATGTCCTTTAGATTAAACCAACATTCCTACGTGATACGACTGGAGCCACCACACACATACAATTCTCTTATTTCGGTGAGAATTTCTTTTCACTTAGTACTATTATGGCTATGTGCTATATCCTGGTTTCATGAACCTTAAGAGAGCAAACCATAACTCTTTATAAGAAGCGGCACCACTCTGTCGATCGTATAAGTGAAGTTCCTCTTGCGTTTCCGTGACTAGAATGCATTTTATAACTTCATTAAGAGTTTTAACTCATCCTCTAAAACGTAACGGACGATATTATCTTTCTCAATTATGGGCCAATTTATGACAATATCAACAGTTAATGACAGTAACTTGTTATTACCCATTAAAACCTACAACTAGTGGTCTACTAGCATTAGGTTGGGTTACCATCACTACTGACTTTTAAATGGTTTGAGCCCCATCTCTTTAAATGTATTACTTACTAGGTCTTTTGTGAGTGCCTTAGTGAGAGGATCAGCGAAGTTTTTACTTGACTTTACATAGACAATTGTAATGATACCATCTTGTATCAATTGTCTCACATATTCATGTCTAAGACTGATATGTCTAGACTTACCATTATAGGTACTACTATAAGCTCTTGATAAAGTAGCTTCACTATCACAATAAAGTGAAGCATGAGGCATTGGACTAGGCCACAATTTGATGTCTAACAATAAATTCCTAATCCATTCGGCTTCCTTCCCAGTTGCCACTAGGGCAATAAATTCGGATTCCATTGTTGAATGGAATATACAAGTTTGTTTTTTGCTTGCCTAAGAAATTACACCCCCACAAAGAGTGAATATCCACCCACTTGTGGATTTATTATCACCCACACTTGTAATCCAACTAGCATAAGTGTATCCTTCTAATACACTTGGGTAACTGTTGTGAAACAGTACCAAACCAATGGTTTTCTTGAGATATCCCATTATCCTACCAATGGCTTTTTAATGTTCTATATTAGGACTACTAGTATATCTACTAAGTTTACACACAAAATATGAAATATCTGGTCTAGTGCAGTACATTGCATACATTCAACTATTAATAGCACTAGCGTATTCGAGTTGTGCCACTGCTCTACCAGAATTATTGTGTAATTTAATACTTGGATCAAAAGGAGTATTATACTATTTGAAACCAAGATGTTTAAACTTAGTTATCACTTTCTCAATATAGTGAGATTGATTTAAAGCATAACCCTCACTATATTTCTTAATTTTAATTCCTAAGATTGTATCTGCTTCACCCAAGTCTTTCATCTTAAAAACATAATACAAATACTTCTTAGTTTCATTTACTCATTCCATGTTAGTACCAATAATCAACATATCATCAACATATAAACAAACTATCACACCATAGTTTTCAGTAAATTTAGGGTAAATGCATCTAAAAGCAATGTTATGTTTAAAACTAAAGGCTAAATAACAAAGTCAAATTTCTCATGCCATTATTTTGGAGCTTGTTTTAGACCATAAAGAAATTTGAGTAATTTACACACTTTATTTTCATTGCCTAGAAGAACAAACCCTTCGGATTGTTCCATATATACTTTCTCATTTAAATCCCCATTTAGGAAAATAGTTTTTACATCTATTTGATGAATATGAAAATTATAAATGGATGCTTAAGCTATAAGGACTCTAATAGAAGTAATGCGTGCAACTCGTGCATAAGTGTCAAAATAGCCAATCCCTTATTTTTGTCTAAAACCTTTGGCTACTAGTCTCACTTTGAAAGTTTAAATAGTGTCATCAGTACTGTATTTTTTCCTAAACACCCACTTACACCCCATAGGTTTTGATTCTTTGGGTAAATCTACCAATACCCAAGTATTGTTACCCGTTATAGAATCCATCTCATCATTAATAGTTTCTTTCCAAAAATATGCATATCTTGAAGCCATAGCCTCCTTAAAGGTTGTAGGACCCTCTTCTAGGTTAAACACAATAGGTATTTATTCAATACATTATTATTTTTGTCACCTTTAACCAGAAATAGCAACGATTGAGAAGAAATGAAATCAGGATCTAAAGTCTTCTTTTTTCTTGCTTTAATACTTCGTCTAGGTTTAATAGTCATTTTAGTAACATTAGTTTTTCTGTTATTAATTTGTAGTCTTAACCCTTCATTGGACTCATATTTTTTAGACTCTTCTTCTATAATCTCAAAATCAGTAGAAAACTTATTTTCAAAGAATTCTACGTATCGTGACTCAATAATAACATTAGACTCTAAATCAAGTATCTAAAGGTCTTGCTAATTTTAGCATATCCAACAAATGCACATTTAGTAGCTCTAGGTCCTAATTTTGTTCTTTTAGGATATGGAATTCTACAATATGCTAAACACCCCCCACACTTTAAAATAATTTAAATTAGGTTATCTACCTTTCCAGATTTCATAAGTATTATGAATATGGCAAACGATAAAAAGTGCTTCACCCCATAAGTTTAAAGGTAATTTAGCATTAATTAGCATGCAATTTACCATTTCAACTAAAGAATTTTTTCTTTCAGCCAAATCATTATGCTGTGGTGTGTAAGGTGCAATGCATTGATGTATTATGCCATGATCTTCACAAAATTTATCAAAATCATTTAAGAAATATTCACCACCTTTATCAGAATGTAGAATTTTAATCTTTCTATCAAGTTGATTTTCTACTTCTAATTTATATTTCTTAAAAATGTCAAAAGCTTCATCTTTGGATCTTAATAAGTAAACATATAAAAATCTACTTGCATCACCCACAAAGTAATAAAATATCTTTTTTCCACCTCTTGTTAACATACCATTTAATTCACGTAAGTCATAATGTATTAAACTTAAAATTTGTGAATCTCTTTGTACTTTAGGAAAGGGTTTCTTTAAAATTTTAGATTGAACACATATTTCACATTTTCCTAAGTCATCATTTCCAATATTTATGCATGCTCTTTAAATAATTAAAATTTATATGACCTAAACGACTATACCATAAAGAAGAAGGTTCAACAATATAAGTGGAAACGATGGTCTTATTATTATTATTATTATTATTAATACTCGGCTTATATATGTCATTACACGAATATATTTTTCTGAAAAACATGCAATTCTTTGAAAGCATGACCTTTCTGGATTCAACAGAAACTTGGAATCCTTTTTTATCTAAAAGATTTACAGAAATTAAATTCTTTCGAATTTCTGGTACATAGAGAACATTAAGAAGACTTATACACTTT
The DNA here is from genome assembly GCA_023935145.1 of Bretschneidera sinensis. Taxonomy (NCBI): domain Eukaryota; kingdom Viridiplantae; phylum Streptophyta; class Magnoliopsida; order Brassicales; family Akaniaceae; genus Bretschneidera; species Bretschneidera sinensis. Next base: position 105,427,541 of record CM043701.1, on the reverse strand, counting down.
CCCGATGTGAAGTCAATCTCGACTATTCTTTTGCCACAAACTTTGATTTTGGCAAAGTTTTCCATTTTTACTTCTTGTCCATTAGTCACTTCCTCGAATGTCTTGAATAGTCCTTTATCATTGCACACATGGACAGTAGCACCAGAATCTAACCACCATCCAGATACCTCATTTACCATATTAACCTCAGAGATCATAGTCACAAGGCTCAGATCGGTGATCATTGCTACAAGGTTCTCTTCAACCATGTTAGCCTTGTTGATATCTATACTCTTGCAAAATTTGCATTCACGAGCATAGTATCTAGATTTATCACACACATGGCATTTCCCTTTCTTGATTTTCCTCTAGCTTTCACTTGTAAAGCATGCTTTTTAGTTTTGCTTGCCTCCACATAATGCACTTTAGGACCACTTTGAACATTATTACTCTTGTCAAGTAAATGTGACTCTTCTTCAATACGAAGATATTTTTGAATTTGTTCTAAAGTGTAGTCCTCAGATTTTTGCATTAATCTTTTTCCATAATCTTACCAAGAAGGGGGAAGTTTAGCTATAATAGCTCACACTTGGAATAATTCAGGCAAAATTATTTTTAAAGCTTGAAGTTTATTGACAATAACTTGTAATTTATGCACTTGTTCTAAGACAAGTTTATTGTCAAACATTTTGAATCAAAGCATTTGGAAACTAAATACTTATTTGTACCTTTTTCATCCGCTTTGTATTTGTCTTCAAGAGCATTCCAAATATCACGAGCCGATTTGATGTCTGTGAACAGATCGTACAAGCAGTCTGATCATGTGTTTAGAATATGCCATGACACAGCAACGCGCCCTCATTTCTTTTCCTCATTTCTTTCTGTAGTTGTTTGATCACTGCTATTTAAGGCTGTTCTTCTTCCTTAGGTACTGGATCATCTGGAATGGGTTGCAGATTAGGATCTAGTATATAGAAAATTTTCAATGCAGTAAGCAAGAACATAAAATTGTTTCCATCAAATCAATCTAGCTTGACAAAGTCTTGATTCATCACCTTGAATGATTTCACCTCCATTTTGTTGGACAGAATTAAAGCCTTAAAATTGTTGTAATTTTTTTTTCTAAATGGAACAAAATATGAGAATCAAGACTTAGAAGCGTGAATTAATCACTGTCTTTAAGATTCTATTTGTCCCCACTTGAATAAACAAGTTTGCTATGGGTACAGACGAATAGTCCTCAAGGGTATAACTAAGTTTCTAGGTTGAAGTATGCGGACAACAAAATTTGAAGAATTTTGGATTTTATTCTGCTTTGAAATAATTGATATATTATGGTAGAGTGTTTTGAGAGGAGAAGAGTGAAAAAAAAATGAAAATTGTGTTATGAATGTGGAGGGAGGCATGGTATTTATAGATGTAGAGACACATCTTTAATCAATTATGGACAAACATTTCTTTCCAATTTGGAAAGATATTATTTTTTTTTCTTCAGATTTAATATAATCCTTTAGATCATGTCTCTTAATTTTAAATGGTCTAGATCGTGTACGTTAAAGAGACAGTTGACTAATTTGACACCATTTTGATTAAGTCATGACCTTTGGATTTAAATTATATCTTTCTGATTAAATCAACCTTGATTTAATCAGATTCCTTTTGATTTAATCTGACACCTTTTTGATTAAATCTTGAGCTTTTGGGCTTTTGTCTAAAATCTGGATAACCGAACCCGAACAACGGACATAGGCTGGGCTCAGGTCAAGGGCTCTTCAGTGACAATGTGCACGTGCGAAGTGCAAAGTGCACCTAAAGCGCCAATGCAACATGACCGAGCCTGAGCTTGGGGTCGTGGCCGGGTGTAATACCCGTATTTGTAAAGTAAGGGTAAAGAAGTACTTTAATAAATATGACATAGAGTTAAAATAATATATAGATATTGTTAAATGCAAAAAGTTAAATTAAAAAAAAAAAATTGGGATGTCCAACAGAAAGAAAAAAAAAAAACAAGTCAAAATGTTTTTGAAAGAATGGTGTATGTCCTCCACGTTTTTGAAACGTGGAGGCTTGTTAAATGTTGAGTAAGGTTTCAGATTTGTATATATATGCATACTTATATGAATTCGTAAATTATACCTACAAAATCCCGTTTGGTTTTTCTTCAATTACTCTATTTCTTTAAACACTTGGGCACCGAAAGAAAGGTTGCAAGAGCGAAATTTTGAAGGAGTTTACGGGGGAGTTTTATAGAGAGTCACGAAAAGCTATCAGAAAAACAGAAGGTAATAGCCTAATGTTTATTTTTGAAATTTTAGCATTCATGAAATTTCCCGAAATTCAAAGTGAGAATTTTCAAAGGGTATGGTTTATGAAGAATTGAAGAATAAATTAGAAATTTAATATAAATATTATGTCAGGTGTTGACGGTCAGCAATCGAGGGAAATTGCTGAGAGGAATGGGAAAGGCAAGGAGATGATCCACGAGTAGCTTTAAGTGCTATATGGTGAGTTAGATTTACTTTAAGTAATCTAAATAAAAATCAAATATCTAGTAATAATATTAAATTAAATTATTAGTTTATGCTTTGGTAATAGATAAAAATGTGAAATAGAATTCTTGATGAGTTATGGTTAATAAATTGATGTGATATATGAGGAGAAGAATTTAGTGAAATTTTCAAATAATAATTTGAGAATATTCAAGATAGTAGTTTAAATGTCTGAATACATACTTATTTTTATTTTATCATTTATATGCACATTTATATCAGTTTTCATATGCATCGGAATGAGAATAAAAGAACTGGGAAGGCAGTCGATCTAAATGAAAATGAAAGCACTGGGAAGATAACTGGTTTAATGAGAATGAAAAAATTGAGAAGACAACTGGTCTAAATGAGAATAAAAGAATCGGGAAGACAACCGGTCTAAATGAGAATGAAAGAACTGAGAAGGGGTCGGTCTAAGATAATAAAAACATGTCGACGTGTGGGAAGACGTTCCTTAATAATAATTCATACATTGTATCTGTTTTACATGTTGATTGTATTACTGAAGTGTTGTTAATTTATGTATTTTTTTATAAATAAATAAGTCTCATAGAGAGACAGTTATAGTGAGAAAAAGACATAGAAGTATGATGTGATAGTAATTATTTAATTGTTAGACTACATACTATTATCCAGTCATATGAGAAATAAATGATTAAATATTAAAGGTCTATTTATACAAGTTGAATACTTCTAGTAAATTTAATTTACTGAGCTTGTGAAGCTCATCCCTTATTGTATAATGATTTCAGGTAGTAGATAAGACAACTAGTCTGGTGGGTTGACAATAAGACGAAATCATTTTCTGTAAGCCATGTACATGTCAACATCCTCAGACAAATGAGAAAATGAAATATAAAAATTTTATTTGTAAATATTCATGCATTTTAGGTTGTATATTATGTTTGAGTTAATATCAGACTGCTGTACCTCCCCTGTTGAGGGTTGAGGATTTCAGTAAAAAAAATTCTGTTAGTATTATTTTTATTATTGCATATATATGTCGTGTTAGGATTTTCAAAATTTGATGATACTGTCGGGGGTGACCAACCCGGGATGGGTCGTTACAATTTTGGTATCAGAGCATTAAGTTTTATGATTCTGTAGACTACATGAGAACTTAAAGAAGTGAAAAATCTAAATAAACTTTATTTTAAATGCAGAATCTGAGGATGACAAATGGTCGTGCTAGAGCTAGAGGTTGAGTTCTGAATCAGAAGGGACGCGGTAGACCCCCAATTTTTAAAAGAACTGAAGCAGAGGGGGAAGTTGAGTTTGTGGTTCTTGTGAGGGAACATATTAATGGTGCAATTGGTAGTAGTACAGCTAGGAGAGAATCTGGCATTAGGAAAGATGAATTGAGAGAAGCTCTTAATCGGGCTATAGAAAATATGAATGCAACTGAAGAAAGGGCTGATAATCTGTAGAAGAGATTAGAGGAAATGAGTAGAGTAGAACCTGATATGGTGAGACGAGAAGTTTATAAGGGAGAAAGTGTATTTGCATGTGAGATGCAAATGGATTGTTTTGTGAGATTTCTTAAGTTTAAACCTCAGTCTTTTAGAGGATCTGTAAATCCTGGGAAGTTGAGCAGTGGATTAGACATGTGGAGAAATATTTTGAAGTCTTATTAGTGACAGATAGACAGAAGACTGCTTTTGCTTCATTTATGCTGGAAGGTGAGGCTTCACAATGGTGGGAAGATATTCTGCATAGGGTGAGTACACAGGTGGAACAACCGTTAACCTGAAGTAAGTTTAAGGATGAGTTCTTTGAGAAATACTTTTCAAATACATTTCGAACCCAACAAGAGAGAGATTTTATTCACTTAAGGCATAATACCTTATCTATGGCGGAGTATGATAGCAGATTTATAGCTCTGTTAAGATTCTTACCTGAATTAGTGAATATGGAGGAGAGAAAATGTAAGAGATTTTTAAATGGATTACACTATGACATTCGAACTAAACTCTCTTATATGGGCATAGAGAATTATACTACATTGGTGGATAAAGCATTACAGATTGAGAAAGATTTGATGGATTTTAGAGGTAGAAGGGATTGGCTGAAGAGGTTTAAATTTAAAAGACCAAGAGATGGTAGCAGCATGGGTGTACATGGCAGGTGACCACCCCAGAGGGGGCGTTCCTTGTCACAATAAACTGTAGTGCAGAGTCAGAGGCAAGCAGGATCTATTGCTTCTGTAACTCAGAGTAATACTAGTGGGATCCCACGATTTCGGAGACAAGTTATGGTAGAGGAGTAAGTATGCCACAAAGGGAAAGTGGTAATCTGATGTATGATCGAGAGTCAAGGGTCTGCTTTAGATGTAATCAGATAAAGCATCTGTTTTCGAATTACCCTATATAGATATGCTTTATATGTGGTGAGGGAGGACATGTTGTTGTAGATTGTTCTGTGGGATCTGCTAACGTAAGTGTTGGAAGTGTTGGGAGAAGATCAGTGAAGAGAGGTGGTAGATCAGGGAGTGTGTAGGGCAGAGGTCGAGGATCAGTAGCAGAACGAGGATATGGCAGCTAGTTTCAGTCTAGAGATAACAGAGTTTATGCATTGACCCAGCAGGATACACAAGCCACTCCTGATGTTGTTATGGGTATGATATCTATCCTTGGTAGGCTTGTTAGATTATTGATTGATCCTGGTGCAACCCATTTTTTTGCATCTAGTATTTATATGAAATCTATTGATGTTAGTGCTAGTCCTTTGAAGCATGCGATTATTGTTAAGGTTCCTACTGGAGATAGGATTATTATCAGGAAAAATCTATCGAGGTTGTGTGATTAATATTGCTGATAGAGAATTTGAAGTTGATTTATTGTCTTTAGAAATGACAGATTTTGATTTAATTCTGGGAATGAATTGGTAATTTGCATGTCATGCTTGGGTAGATTGTTTTAAGAAAAATATGGTGTTCAAGATACCCAGATAGGAGGAGTTTAATTTTCAAGGAGAACGTAAGATATTTTCTAATTGTCTTATTTCTACCTTAACTGCTAGTAAATGGTTGAAGAAGGGTTGTGAGGGGTATTTGGCATATGTGGTGGATTCTAGCAAGGAAAGTAAGAAGTTAAAAGAAATCTTGGTAGTGAAAGATTTTTCTGACATTTTCCTTGAGGAGTTGTCTGGTTTGCCTCCTAATAGGGAGATTGAGTTTTTTATTAAAGTGATTCCAGGATCAGCACCCATATCCATAGCACCCTATAGAATGACACCAGCTGAATTGAGAGAGTTAAAAGTTCAGCTTGAGGAATTGCTAGATAAATAGTTTATCTAACCTAGTATGTCACTCTAGGGAGCCCCTGTGTTATTTGTCAAGAAGAAGGACAAAACAATGAGGTTATGTATTGATTATAGACAGTTGAATAAGATCACCATTAAGAATAGATAACTTTTACCCATGATAGATGATTTATTCGAGCAGTTACAAGGAGCTAAAGTGTTTTTTAAGATAGACTTGAGATCGAGTTATCATCAATTGAGAATAAAGAAGGAGAACGTGCCTAAGACTGCTTTTAGGACACGTTATGGCCATCATAAGTTCCTAGTGATGCCATTTGGGTTGACTAATGCTCCTACAACATTTATGAACCTTATGAATCAGGTGTTTAAACTATTCTTAGACAGATTTATGATTGTGTTTATTGATGATATTTTGGTATATTCTAAGAATGAAGAGGAGCATATGCAACATTTGGAGATAATGTAGAGATGTTGAGGAGATATAAATTATATGCAAAGTTCTCAAAGTGTGAGTTTTGGTTGAGTGAAATAGCTTTCTTGAGGCATGTTGTGTCAGGAGAGGGGATAACAGTTGACCCACAAAAAGTAAAAACAGTGTTGAATTGGGAAAAACCCACGAGTGTAACTGAAATTAGAAGCTTTTTAGGGTTGGCTGGTTATTATAGGAGATTTATCCAAAAAATCTCTATGATTGCTGGGCCATTGACTAAATTGACTAGGAATGACGTGAAGTTTAGGTGGTCAGAAGAATGTGTGAGAAGTTTCCAGCTGCTGAAAGAAAAACTGACTACTACCCCGGTGTTAGTGCTTCCTTATGGTGATGAAAGATTTGTGGTTTATTGTGATGCGTCACATCGGGGGTTGGGATGTGTGCTAATGCACTATGGGAGAGTTATAGCTTATGCATCTAGGCAACTGAAGAACCATGAGAGGAATTACCCGACCCATGATTTAGAATTGACTGCCAATGTTTTTGCTTTGAAGATTTGGAGACACCATCTATATGGAGCAAATTGTGAATTTTTTACTGATCATAAAAGCTTGACGTATTTACCGACCTAGAAGGAGTTGAATTTGAGGCAGAAGAGGTGGATGGAGTTGATTTGTGATTATGACTGTATAATTCATTATCCTCCAAGAAAGACTAATGTAGTAGCTAATGCATTGAGTAGAAAGGCTACAGGGAGATTAGTTGTTATTGGAAGTCATAATACTAGCCTGTTGATAGAATTAAGAAGCATGAGGATGTAGTTGAATGTCGATGATAGAGGAGTATTGATGGAAAATATGGTGATACAATCTTCTATTATTGATCGTTTATTACAGATGTAAGGTAGAGATGATGGGATAGAGAAGATTAGGTAGGAAGTATTGAGTAGGAAGTCAACCGAGTTTACAATTACAGAAGATGGTATGGTGGTATTGGGGCAGAGAGTTTGTGTTCTCAATAATGTGGAGATGAGAAGGGAGATACTAAGAGAGGCTTATGATTCTGTATATTCCATGCACCCGAGTAATAATAAGATGTATAGGGGATTGAGACAAAATTATTGGTGGTCAGGGATGGAGAAGGATGTAGGAGAATGTATTTCTAGATGTTTGACTTGTCAATAGATGAAGTCTGAGAATAGACATCCAGTAGGTTTATTACAACCTCTTCTAGTACTTGAGTGGCTATGAGAAAATGTGAGTATGGATTTTGTCTCTGGTTTTTCTCGTACTTAAAGGGGACATGACACTATGTGGGTTATAGTGGATAGACTTTCTAAGTCTTCACATTTTCTTCCAATTAAAACTACTTGGAGTCCCAAAAAGTTGACTGAATTGTATATAGTGGAGATAGTAAAATTACATGGAGTACCCTTGAGTATCGTATCAGATAGAGATTCTAGATTTACCTTTAGATTTTAGAGGGGTTTTCAAGAAGCTATGGGTACGCAATTGCAGTTTAGTACATCTTTTCATCCACAAACTGATGGGCAGACGGAGAGAATTATCAGAATACTAGAAGATATGCTGAGGGAAAGTTTATTGAGTTTCTCAATGAGCTGGGATGCTTATTTGCTTTTGATCGAGTTTGCATACAATAATCAGTATCAAACTAGTATTGGGATGGCGCCCTTCGAGACTTTATATGGTAGAAGGTGTAGAACTCTAGTATGCTGGGAAGAAGTTGGAGAGAGAAAGATATATGGCCTAGAAATGATAGATTTGACTACTGAGAGGATCAAACTGGTTAGGGGAACCTCGGAGCAGCCCAGAACAGACAGAAGGGATATGTTGATAAAAGAAGACGACCTCTCGAGTTCTAAGTTGGTGATTGCATATTTTTGAAGATATCTCTGTGGAACGGAGTGCTGAGATTTAAAAAGAATGGACAACTGAGCCCGAGATTTATGGGGCCATATGAGGTGATTGAGAGAATTGGACCAGTAGCATATCGTTTGGATTTGCCTCCGGAATTAAAGCAATTACATAACATGTTTCATGTGTCATTGCTGAGAAAGTACTTACACGATGAATCACATATTATCTTGAATCAGGCGGTAGAATTTCAGGAAGATTTGACTTTTATGCAAGTACCTGTCAGAATTCTAGACAGAAAGGAACAACTCTTGCGCAATAAAGTTATTCCTTTGATTTAAGTATTCTGACGGAATAAAGATGTTGAAAAAGTCACGTGGGAGCATGAAGCAAGAATGAGGAAAGATTACCCCAATTTTTTCTTGAATTAGGTAGAGAAATTTCGGGGACAAAATTTTTGTAAAGTGGGTAGAATTGTAATACCCGTATTTGTAAAGTAAGTGTTAACCCTCACCCATATTTTAATGATGACAAAACATAATTGTTATTATACTAACTAAGTGTAGTAAGCGACAAAAATGTTCAACCAAGGATCAAAGTTCAAGAACTCAAATTGAATCAAAGTATCAAGTGAAGACTGAAAAGCCAGTATAGGTTTAAGGTTTTAGAACCAATGTAAATCTCACTTATACACTGTAATAACTTGTTCAATGGCTTGAACAAAAAAAGTTTTTTTAAACCGATCGTTTTAAAACAAACATTTTAAATTAAAACAAAAAAACTGGGTTGGAAGACAACCCAGTCGACTGGGTACATATACCAGTCGACTGGTATATGAGACAGTAGGTCTCCAGTCGACTGGGTCATTCATACCAGTTGACTGGTAGAACGGACAGTGAGTCTCCAGTCGACTAGATGAAATATACCAGTCGACTGGATACCCAGAAGGTCTGAAAACGTGATTTTTTCAAGTGAACCCAGTTGACTGGTATCACGACCCAGTCGACTGGTAGTTCAAAAATATGACCGTTGGACTCCAAATCTGAACGTTTTAAAGCAAATCTTTTTCAAATTAAAGTCCTAATGGCCATATTATTTGATTGCTATATAAACCCATTCAATTGAGCATTCAAGAAGCAAGCTGCATACATTCAAAAAGAGTTGATCTCACACAATCAAATTTTTATACTCTTGAAACACAAAAAGCTTTGAAATATTCTTATTGAGCCATCTTTCAAGCTTTACTTTGAAAGAGAGACATTATTCAGTTGTATAAGCTTCCATTAGCTGTTTCTCTACTATTTACTTTACATCTTCTTTGTAAAGGGATTACTTCCAAAAGGAATGGGATTACTTCCGAGAGGAAGGGGATAGCTTCCGAGAGGAAGGGATTGTAAGGTTTGTACAACACCGGGAAAGTTATACGACTAAGTTACTTAGTGGATTACTTCAAGGAGTTCCTTGAAGAGAGTGGACGTAGGGTCAGAACGAATCCGATATTGCTGAGCCACTATAATCTGAGTTTGCATCTTCTTCTCTCTAAACTCTTTATTTACAGCACATTACTTGTTTTAATTGTTTGCTGCTTATTCATTTTTATAAACTTGTATTAATTCCACAAAAAGTTTTAAAAACCCAATTCACCCCCCCTCTTGGGTTGAAACCTCGATCTACAATTGGTATCAGAGCCTTGTTCTCATTTTTAAGCTTAAAATCCTTGAGTTGAACCAATGGCAGCAAATAGCTACTCTGAGGGACACTCTTATACTAGACCACATTTGTTCAATGGCTCCAATTATAACTATTGGAAAAACAGAATGAAAATCTTTGTCGAAGGACAAGATTACAATCTATGGAGAATCATTGAAGAAGGACATAGAATTCCTTCAAAAGAAATAGTTATTGGAGAGACTCTTCATACAATATCTAAACTCAAAACTGAGTATACTGACAAGGATTGTAAAACGATGTCTCTCAATAGCAGAGCAACAAGTATGTTACATTGTGCATTAGATATTTATGAATATAATAAAATATCTGCATGCGTTTCTGCTAAAGAGATATGGGACAAATTACAAGTCACATATGAAGGAACCAGTGAAGTAAAAAAGTCGAAAATTTACATGCTAATTTCTGAGTATGAATCCTTTAAAATGTCTCCTGACGAAACTATCTCTGAAATGCACTCACGGTTCACCACTATTATAAATGGTTTAAAACTGCTTGTTAAGAATATTGAGAAGATAGAACTAACCAGAAAAATCTTGAGATCTCTGCCACCAGAATGGAAACCAAAGAGGACAGCCATACAGGAGGCCAAAAGTCTTGACAAACTGGATGTTGAGACACTACTCGGGTCATTATTGATGTATGAGATGGAAGAAATGACTCCCATCGTCAATAATGATGAGAAGAAGAAAAAGTATATTGCTCTCAAAGCTTCTACGAGCAGCAAAGAAATGGAATCAGAAAAAGAAGCTGAGAGCAGTGAGGAAGATGGTGAAATGGCATTGATCACCAAACGATTTCACAGGTTCTTGAAGAAAAGCAAGAAACCTTACACAAAAGATCTCACTCCGAAAAGAGAATCGCTTATGTGCTATGGCTGTAAGAAGCCCGGTCATATTAGAGCTGATTGTCTAGTTTCAAACAAACCATACAAGGGCTTCAAAAAGAAAGCCATGGTAGCAACTACCTAGAGCAATGATGAAGAAGATGAGTCATCAGACAAAGAAATCGGATACGAGGAAATTGCCAACCTTTGTTTGATGGAAATCGACGATGAAAGTGAGGTAACATCTTCTCCTTCTTCTAAAAATAATATTGTGAGTAGTAGTGAAGAATTGCTAGAAGTAATAAATGAAATGCATGAGGAATTGAAGAAATTTAATTCTAGAAATTCTGTTCTCAAGAAAGAGGTATCATCTCTCTCTAAAGAGATGATAAGTCTTAAAGAAGAAAAAGAAAAATTATCATCTTTACTGTATGATTCTTCTCAAGATTTTCTCAAAGATGAAAATGAGAATTTGAAAAATAAAATTTCCGAATTGAATAGCACTATATCAAGACTTATGCTTGGTAAAGAAAAACTTGATGAAGTGTTTTCTTCCCAAAGATTAAGTGGAGGAAAATCTGGTGTAGGGTACTCTCCTTTGGGAAAACAAAAATCAAAAGAGAGCTTATTCATGAAAGCCTCATGTGTAAGTGAAGCCTCTACTTCAAGAAACCCTAGCAAGATTAAAAGCGTTCCCTCATTAAATGCTAGGAATTCAATTGTTCATACAAAAATGAAGCAACCTAGAAATACACATGCTTATATGTATGCTCACTCTAGAAATGCTTATACACATCCTAGAAATAACCAACATGTACATAATCAACATATGAACTCTGCACATGCTCATCCTAGGAATTACCATCATGGTTATCCTATAAATAATTTGCATACATATGTTAGCATGTATCCTAGAATGCATCATCATTCATTTTCTAGAAATGACATGTATTTTCATACTCCTTACCATAGAAACATGTATCCTAAGAACTATTATCCTAAGGATTATAGGAATGCATATGTAAGATATCCTAGAAATTTTAATTACTATCATCCTAGGATTGTGCATCATCAATATGTTCATAAATCACCATATACTGTTAAGAAAGTTTGGGTTCCAAAATGAACCGTGTTTTCTAGGACTAACCCCAAAGGACCCAAGAAATTTTGGGTACCTAAAAGTGCTATCGTATATCCTTGTGTGATGTAGATTTGCCTCCACACCAAGGAGAAAGGTAACTGTTGGTACCTTGATAGCAGGTGCTCAAAGCACATGACCGGTGATAAAAGCATATTCAATGAGCTAACTCTAAGAGATGGTGGACTTGTGACCATTGGAGACAATACTAAAATAAAGATCATCGGGCATGGAAAAGTCGGTAATGATTTCTCAACCTTAGATAATGTATTACTAGTACAAGGCCTTAAGCCAAATTTACTTAGCATTAGTCAATTATGTGACAAAGGATACAAAGTCACATTTGAGACCTCTCATTGTCTAGTTATAGACATAAAGAACAATAAGATCAAATTCATTGGCCATAGACATGAAAATGTCTACATAGTTGATTTGAAATCCTTGCATTTTGAAAATGAAAAATGTTTTCCTGCTTTTAGTGAAAATCCATGGCTATGGCATAGAAGGCTTGGTCATGTAAATATGAACTTCCTAAAAATTGTTTCAAGAAAAGATTTAGTTACTGGACTTCCTAAAATCAATTTTGAAAAAGATAAAGTATGCAATGCTTGTCAAATAGAAAAACAAACTAGGATTTCTTTTAAAGCAAAAAATGTAGTCTCAACTACTAGACCTTTGGAACTTTTGCATATGGACTTATTTGGTCCAATTAGTACCATTAGTCTAGGTGGCCATCAATATGCTCTTGTTATTGTTGATGACTATTCAAGATATACCTTTGTTATTTTTATTGCTTACAAGGATGAAGCTTTCAAAGGATTTGAAAAGTTTTGCAAAAAGGTACAAAATGAAAAGGGAATTTGTATTTCAAGTATAAGAAGTGATCATGGCAAAGAATTTGAAAATCAAAGCTTTTCAAAATTTTGTGATGAAATGGAATTAATCACAACTTTTCAGCTCCTAAAACTCCTCAACAAAATGGAGTTGTTAAGAGGAAAAATAGAGCTCTAGAAGAATTTTCAAGAACTATGCTTTGTGAAAATAGTTTACCAAAATACTTTTGGGATGAAGCCGTGAATACTTTTTACTATATCTTAAATAGAATTTTGATAAGGCATCTGCTTGATAAAACTCTATATGAACTATGGAAAGGGAGAAAGCCCAATATTTCCTATTTTCGTGCTTTTGGTAGTAAATGCTTCATCTTAAATAACAATAAAAGTAACTTGGGTAAATTTGATTCTAAGACCGATGAAGGAATATTTTTAGGATATTCAACTTCTAGTAAGGCTTATAGAGTTTTCAATAAGAGAACTCTAGTGGTAGAAGAATATGTACATGTAATTATTGATGAATCTAACTCAATGAGTAGTAGAGAAGTTTCCTTTAAATATGATGCAGATTTTATTCCAAGAATGGAAACTCCTACTCCCATTGTTGACGCAAAAGAGAGTTCACCTCAAGCAAATGAAGAGATGAAAACTCCCAATTTGGACCAACCATCCTCAAGTCAACAAGAAGAAAGTCTACCCAAAGATTGGAAGTATGTAAATTATCATCAAATTGATCAAGTGATTGGTGATCCTTCACAAGGGGTAAGAACTCGCTCTTCTATTAGAAATATTTGCAATTTGTAGCTTATTTGTCTCAAGTAGAACCTAAGACATTTATAGAAGCTGAAAAAGATAATGATTGGATAACTGCAATGCAGGAAGAGATAAATCAATTTGAGAGAAACAATGTTTGGAAACTAGTTCCAAGACCTAAAAATCATTCAATAATTGGAACTAAATGGGTATATAGAAATAAAATGGATGAAAATGATATAGTAACTAGAAATAAGGCTAGACTAGTTGCTAAGGGATATAATCAAGAAGAAGGAATAGACTTTGATGAAACCTATGCTCCGGTAGCTAGATTAGAAGCTATTCGAATGTTATTAGCCTTTGCATGCTTTAATAAATTCAAGTTATTTCAAATGGATGTGAAAAGTGCCTTTTTAAATGGCTTTATAGAAAAAGAGGTTTATGTTGAGAAACCTCTTGGATTTGAAAATCCTAGTCTTCCAAATCATGTCTACAAGATTTCTAAAGCTCTATATGGGTTAAAGCAAGCTCCAAGAGCATGGTATGAAAGACTAAGTAAATTTTTGATTGACAATGATTTTGTAAGAGGTAGAATAGACACAATTCTCTTCACAAAAACTCATAAAAATGACACTTTGATAGTTCAAATATATGTTGATGATATTATATTTGGTGCTACTAATGAGTCTATGTGTTAAGAGTTTGCAAAGTGCATGCAAGGTGAATTTAAAATTAGCATGATGGGAGAACTTACCTACTTCCTTGGACTTCAAATCAAGCAACTAAAAGGAGTCATTTTCATCAATCAACAGAAGTACATTAAGGGCCTACTAAAGAGGTTCGGGATGGAAAGCTCAAAGCCACTTGGAACACCTATGAGCACAACTACTAAACTTGATCTTGATGAAGGAGGTAAAACTGTAGATTCTAAATATTATAGAAGCATGATAGGTGCTTTACTTTATTTGATTGCAAGTATACCTGATATAATGTTCAGTGTATGCATGTGTGCTAGATTTTAGGCTAATCCTAAGGAATCACATGTAGTTGCAGTAAAAAGAATCCTTAGATATCTACAAGGAACTCAAACCATAGGATTATGGTACTCTAGAGATTCATCTTTTGAGCTTGTAGGTTATTCAGATGCTGATTTTGCTGGATGTAGGTTAGATAGAAAAAGCACAAGTGGTACATGCCAATTCTTAGGAGCTATGTTAACATCTGGTTTTCCAAGAAACAAAATTCCGTTGCACTATCCACCGCCGAGGTGGAATACGTTGCAGCCGGAAGTTGTTGTGCTAAAGTATTATGGATGAAACAACAACTAGAAGACTATGGCATGAACCTCAAAAACATTCCAATATTTTGTGATAACACTAGTGCTATCAACCTAACCAAGAACCCTATTCAGCACTCTAGGACAAAGCACATAGAAATAAGACATCATTTCTTAAGAGACCGTGCTAAAAAAGGTGAAATAAGACTAGAATTCATACATTCAAAAGATCAAATAGCTGACATTCTTACAAAACCTCTAGGTGAAGCTAGTTTCTGTAAGATAAGAATGTTAATGGGATTGCTGGATTATGATAAACTGAATATCTGATTGCTTCATAATTCATCATTTGCATGTTTGACATCTAGTGAAAGAGTATTAATTCTTATTTAAATATCTCCCTCACTCAAGATGTCATAGATAAACAAATTTCGTGCTATATTTCAAGACTGGAAATTTTCATAAGGGTCCAGTCGACTGGTGAATCTATACCAGACGACTGGTAAGTCACTGCCCTTTCATCCAGTCGATTAATAAGTTTTACCCAGTCGACTAGTAAGTCTCTGTCTCTTCTTCCAGACGACTGGTAAATCCTATCCAGAAGTCTGGTATCTGTAGACCCTGTTTGGAGCCAATTTTTTTGAAAATCAGTTGTCATCCAGTCGATTGGTCAATTCAATCCAGTCGACTGATATTTTACTGTCAGTTCACCCAGTCGACTGGTTCATAAACCCAGTCGACTGGTATAGAAACTGTTCATCTTTCCAAAGCTACCCAGTCGACTGGCATCGCGATTCTATATAAGGGACTATTCATTTTTCTGATTTTTTACGCCATTTTCAAGCACCTCTGTTTTCTCTCTCTAGAAAAATTCACCATTTTGATCCAAAAACCATCCAAACTTCATCTAAACACACCGATTTACTCATCCACAAAGAGATTTTTGACTTTTTACGGTTAAAATCTCTTATTTTTACCAAAATCCTTTTTACTCAAAAACTCGTTTTTTCTTCAAAATGAGCGATAAGATCCTTGTAAAATTCACAATGAGTGGACCTAATGCGCATAAAAATCCAAGGTCTTCAAAACATTCGGCATCGGAGTCGCGAGGAAAGGGAGCAGCGAGCTCATCTAGCAGAACACCCAGAACAGAGTTGGAGGAAACTTTGTTTTTCAGTCCGGCTGCTCATACGAGGTGTAACTCCATAGTCCGTAATAAGAAGATCATGACGGGTAGAGTTGTTGATTTTAACTCTATTCGTCATGGAAATTTTGATATTCTACCAGCATTTGAGGCAATAAATCTGACCCCACTGATCAGAATACATGAAAAATATTACCCGTGATTGATTCACCAGTTCTACGTAAACTTGGTGAAACCCAGTCCTCTGGCTCTGAGATTCAGAACCAGAGTCAGCGGTGTGGAGTTTGAGGTCAACACTGACTTCTTGATGAGCATATTGAGAATCCCAGTAAGGGGGATTCAGTGGAGTCTGGATGGATGGCCAGACAGCTTTGACGTCGAGGCGGCCTGTCAGATAGTCAGGGGAGACCCTAACTATATGTACAAACCTACTACATTTCACATGTGTAGTGACATGCCCCTCGATTCAAAGATGTTTAAGCTGATTGTCAGTTGGACCATCCACCCTAGACTCGGGAGTCGAGGGTATCTATCTAAGATAGATACGGTATTGATTTGGTGCCTTAAATCTGGGCACCACTTTAATATTTATCATCTGCTGCTCGCCAACATGATAAATGGCAAAGCAAGTGACTCTGGGTGTCTTCCTTATGGGATGCTCGTTACGGTCATACTCCAGCACTTCCGGGTACCTCTGTCAGCCTCCGAGGCTCAGGATATTGGACCGACGGACATCATCAATGTCTCATCACTGAAGAAGATGAGATGTGCGGTTCGAGATGGTTTTCTCCATCTAAAAGCCGGGAAGCGCTTACGGATACGAGGAGATGAGAGTGATGATGATGAAGATGAGGGGATTGTTGCCTATGCTGATATGGACACTAACACCCGAGCACTTCCGATTGGTGACTCGAGTACTAGTCAGACTGGATACGGAGATATACTTCAGGCTATCTTGAGCCTTCAGATGACGATGGAGTCCGGTTTTCAGTCCATGCAGTCGGAGTACCAGAGATTGAGCTCCTCCATCGACCACCTATGGGACGACTTCGAGTTACATCGAGAGCACACCGATGGTTCCCT
This sequence comes from Bretschneidera sinensis, assembly GCA_023935145.1. NCBI lineage: Eukaryota > Viridiplantae > Streptophyta > Magnoliopsida > Brassicales > Akaniaceae > Bretschneidera > Bretschneidera sinensis. The sequence continues at coordinate 105,410,667 of CM043701.1, read as the reverse complement.
AGCTAAGATTAGGGAACTTCTTCGTGATGGCTCAGACTCTCCTGCTCCTTGAGTTTTTGTTTTCCTTATTCCAGCTCTTACCACATAGCACAGACATATTTTGTATTATTTTGTCTTAGTTATGGCTCTATGAAGCCCGTTCATGTATTGACTTTTTATATATGATGTTATGTTTCTATTAGCCATATTTCATATATCTATTTACATCATTTGTGATATGTTTGCATAGTTTCAAACTGCTTTTATTCACGAAAATGCTATGAAACTGATAATGCTTGTATGAAAACTTTCGGTTATTCTCGGGAAGGCTTTCGAAATTCGAATGAAGCCAAAATTTTGCATACAAGCTTGTTTAATCATTCTCTAGATGACTGTAGTGGATAAGTAGCTTATTTTTTGATTTCTAGCCCTTTTGGGTTGCTGTTGTCAAAACGGGGGAGAAAAATTAAAAAAACCGAGAAAAACTAAGTAAAAGAAACCAATGCATAGATTTAGGGGGAGCACTGCTCCAAAACTTATTCTTTGATTGGTTGAGTTAATTATGGTTGGTTGAAATATATATATATATATATATATGAACTGCATTTGCCTATTTACAAGGTGGTTTTATTCGAAAAACAGAGGAGACTCTGTCCGATTTTTCGTAAAAATCAAACACTTAGCCTTTTTATCCGTTTTCTCATTATTAGTTTTGTCATCATCAAAAAGGGAGAGATTGTTGACCCTCACCCATATTTTAATGATGATAAAACACAACTGTTATTATACTAATTAAGTGTAGTAAGTGACAAAAGCGTTCAACCAAGGATCAAAGTTCAAGAACTCAAACCGAATCAAAGTATCAAGTCAAGACTGAAGAGCTAGTATAGGTTTAAGGTTTTAGAACCAATGTAAGTCTCACTTATACACTGTAATAGCTTGTTCAATGGCTCGAACAAAATTTTTTTTTTTAAACCAATCGTTTTAAAACAAACATTTTAAATTAAAACAGAAAAACTGGGTTGAAAGACAACCCAGTCGACTGGGTACATATACCAGTCGACTGGTATATGAGACAGTAGGTCTCCAGTCAACTGGGTCATTCATACCAGTCGAATGGTAAAATGGATAGTGAGTCCCCAGTCGACTGGATGAAATATATCAGTCGACTGGATACCCAGAAGGTTTGAAAACATGATTTTTTTCAAGTGAACACAGTCGACTGGTATCACGACCTAGTCGACTGGTAGTTCAAAAATATGACCGTTGGACTCCAAATCTGAACGTTTTAAAGCAAACCTTTTTCAAATTAAAGTCCTAACGGCCATATTATTTGATTGCTATATAAACCCATTCAATTGAGCATTCAAGAAGCAAGTTGCATACATTCAAAAAGAGTTGATCTCACACAATCAAGTTTTTATACTCTTGAAACACAAAAAGCTTTGAAATATTCTTATTGAGCCATTCTTCAAGCTTTACTTTGAAAGAGAGACATTATTCAGTTGTATAAGCTTCCATTAGTTGTTTCTTTACTATTTACTTTACATCATCTTTGTAAAGGGATTACTTCCGAGAGGAAGGGGATTACTTCCGAGAGGAAGGGGATAGCTTCCGAGAGGAAGGGATTGTAAGGTTTGTACAACATCGGGAAAGTTGTACGACTAAGTTACTTAGTGGATTACTTCAAGGAGTTCCTTGAAGAGAGTGGACGTAGGGTCGGAACGAATCCAATATTGCCGAACCACTATAATCTGAGTTTGCATCATCTTCTCTCTAAACTCTTTATTTACAGCACATTACTTGTTTTAATTGTTTGCTGCTTATTCGTTCTTATAAACTTGTATTAATTCCGCAAAAAGTTTAAAAAACCCAATTTACCCCCCCTCTTGGGTTGAAACCTCGATCTACAGTAAGGGTAAAGAAGTACTTTAATAAATATGACATAGAGTTAAAATAATATATATATATATATATATATATATATTCTTAAATGCAAAAATTTAAATTTAAAAAAAAAAATTGGGACGTCCAACAAAAAGAAAAAGAAAAAAAAGTTTTCTTAAAAAAAAAACCGTCATCTGCTGCCAAAATATTGAAAGAATGGTGCACGTTCTCCACGTTTTTGAAACGTTGAGGCTTGTTAAATGCTGAGTAAGGTTTCAAATTTGTATATATATATACATATTTATATGAAATCGTCAATTATACCTACAAAATCCCGTTTATAATTCCTTCAATTACACTATTTCTTTAAACACTTGGGAATCGAAAGAAAGGTTGAAAGAGCAAAATTTTGAAGAGTTTACAGAGGAATTTTATAGAGAGTCACGAAAAGCTATCAGAAAAATAGAAGATAATAAAGTAATGTTTATTTTTGAATTTTTAGCATTAATGAAATTTCCCGGAATTCAAAGTGAGAATTTTCAAATGGTGTAGTTCATGAAGAATTGAAGAATAAATTAAAATTTTAATATAAATATTATGTCAGGTGTTGACAGTCAACAACTGAGAGAAATTGCTGAGAGGAACGAGAAAGGCAAGGAGGTGATCCACGGGTAGTTTTAAGTGCTACGTGGTGAGTTAGTTTTACTTTAAGTAATCTAAATAAAAATCAAATATCTAGTAATAATATTAAATTAAATTATTAGTTTATGCTTTGATAGTAGATAAAAATGTGATTGATAGGTATGATATGAATATTAGACATGTAGAAAATTATTATGTGAAAAGAAATCTTATTAGAATAATGAGTCAATTTAATAATGATGGTGATAAATAAAATTCTTGATAAGTTATGGTTGATAAATTGATGTGATATATGAGAAGAAGAATTTAGTGAAATTTTCCAATAATAATTTGAGAATAATCAGGATAACTAGTTTAAATGTCTAAATACATGCTTGTTTTTATTTTATCATTTATATGCATATTTATATCAGTTTTCATATGCATCGGAATGAGAATAAAAGAACCGGGAAGACAGCCGGTCTAAATGAAAAATAAAAGAACCAAGAAAGTAGTCGGTCTAATGAGAATAAAAGAATCGGGAAGGAAGCCAGTCTAAATGAGGATAAAAGAATTGGGAAGGTAGCCGGTCTAAATGAGAATGAAAGAACAGGAAGGGGGTCGGTTTAAGATAATAAAAACATGTCGACATGTGGGAAGACGTTCCCTAATAATAATTCATGCATTGTATCTGTTTTACATGTTGATTGTATTACTGAAGTGTTGTTAATTTATACATTTATTTTATAAATAAATGAGTCTCACAAAGAGACAGTTATAGTGAGAAAGAGACATAGAAGTATGAAGTGATAGTAATTATTTAATTGTTAGACTACATGCTATTATCCAGTCATGTGAGAAATAAATGATTAAATATTAAAAGGGTTATTTATATAAATTGAATACTTCTAGTAAATTTAATTCACTAAGCGTGTGAAGCTTATCCCTTATTGTGCAATGATTTCAGGTAGCAGATAGTACAACTAGTCTGGTGGGTTGAGAGTTAGACGAAATCATTTTCTGTAAGTCACGTACATGTCAACATCCTCATACAAATGAGAAATTGAAATATAAAAATTTTATTTGTAAATATTTATGCATTTTATGTTGTATATCAGACTAATGTACCTCCTTTGTTGAGGGTTGAGGATTTCAATAAAAAAAATTGTTAGAATTATTTTTATTGTTGCATATATGTGTCGTGCTGGGATTTTCAAAATGTGATGACACCGTCTCGGGAGTGGCCAACCCGAGATGGGTCATTACACCGGGGCACGTGCGCTTGTGCAAGACCATGAACCTTCACCTTTATCCATTCTTTTAATTGAAGTAGATAAGAATCCCCAATAAATGCTTATAAAGCATTTTATTTCTCTTTTTCTTATCAACGTAGGACATAACCAATTTGGGTTTTCAAATAACCCTTTTATTCTCATTTTAATCTCATACATTAAGATTCTTATTGAATCAAAATAAATACTAATTAAATCTCCAACTTGAATTTAATTTAATGCACATAATAAAAGGTTTTTTAATGACCATTAAATAGCTCAAATTAAGACCTTAAAATGGTCTAAAATCATATCTTAGAGCTGATTTTCCAATAATTTGTGTGTATATTTAATGGACTACATCATATTTTGATAAGTTAATTTGGATTGCAATATAATACATATATATCTTCTCATTTCTTTTCGTTTTTCTTTTTTGAAACCTTCCAACAAAAAATGTTAATTTCCATTAAAAAAAAAGACCAATTAGAATTTAAATATACCAGGAGAATTTTTTTAATACTTTTTAGTTGAATATGATTATTTGTTCTCGTGAAAGTATTTCTTTTAGATTTTCAATATGCTTTCCAAAAGCTTGTTGAATTGATTTGCTTATCTTATATTCATTCACTTTATGTTTTTTGGTATGATAGAACTTAGTTATGAAGATTTTAGAACTTGTTCTTATGAAAATATACTGTTGAAGTTTTGAAGAATTTAATTGATTGAACTTCTTTGAAATCTAATTTTTATTTACTTTTGTATTATTAGTATTAAATTAAAATTATTTGAACTTTGTGTGAAATGATTTAAAATACTTAATTTGTAAATGATGGTTTGTAAGATTTAATAAAATCATGTATGAATTTTATTTTAGATCTAATAAATTATGAATAATTGAAGTAAAATATCTTTTGTTACATAATATGTTTGCATTAATTTTTAAATAAATAAAATTCTAAATCAATGACCCAAACCGATTTGAATGAATTTGATTAGAATGGATTGTGATTTGATGGATTCATGGATTTGATTGAATTGAGATTCTTTTGATTCCAATATAGTTGAGTTAAGTTGATTTTTTAAATCAATCTGATTCAAATCGATTCATACTCACCGAAAGTTGAAAAGTATAATTCATGTTAACAGGTTGATTTTATAATTTGATAATATTATTAAATAGAAAAACATATTTATTAAATTTCTCTTTTGACTTTTATGTCCTACCCTCTTTCTTTTCCTCTCTTTAAGCTGTCACTAGTGAATTTTTTTATATAAAAAATAGTACCAGTTGCCAACTATTAAGGCAAATTCATGTGTATCTCTACTTCCTGGTCCTCCATTATCTCTCACCGTTATTTTATCAAATTACACATAAATTTATACCTCGTGTGCTTTCCCCGTAAATTCGACCATGAAAGCCTCCTTTTCTCAACCCTTTACCCAATCCCCTGCTCTCTATTCCTTAAAAAACTTTTATCTGATTATATAGTATCACGTCAATATATAATAAATGCGGCCTCGAATATGTTAATCATCGTTTCTAACAATCAATTTTAACACTGCACTAAATCCTTCAAGTCAGTTCATATAAGTCTCTTCATTTAAGTTTTTATTAAAAAATATTATCATAACATTCATTTAATGTATAATATTACGATATGTATAAATTTTTTTATTAATAAACTATTATTTTATCCTCAAAATCACATAATCGATAAATTTTTTATTAATAAACTATCATTTTATCCTCAAAATCATATAATCGATAAATTCAACGTAACATGTGAAGTGTTTGAAACTGTAAAAAGTCTTCAAATTAAATATTAAAATTCGAATATAAAAATATAATTTATTATTATTATATATACCCCAAGTAAGTATATCTAGACTTTTGCCTTGTCAATTAATCTAGTGCCAATAGTCAAACCCCGTGTGGAATTGTTTCTTTAATTCATAATCGATCATATTCTGCTACTAATGCATATGAGAGAAAAACGAAATGAAAATTTAATTTCTTTGTTTTTGTTTATAAAAATACATATTGTCTTTGCTTTTGGTTTCGTCGAAGATTTCATTTTGTTTTTTATCTTCGTCCTTGCAAAAAATATTAAAAATCTTCATTTTTGTTTCAAAAAAAATCATTTTTATACCATTCTTGACGAATCAAAAAATAATAAAATTCCGTGGAAGAGGAAGACTTTTGTAGGTACTATCTTGGAGAGAATTGTCAACCTTATAATATTATGACTTTTTGATAACTGTTTTTGTTTACGTAGCTTGCACACGGTAAAGATTGGATAGTCTTTGCCGTGGAGGAGGGAGAGGGTTTGCTTCACTCAACTTGCAGAGGGACATAAGAACCACTGCCCTACCCTATATCACTATCACTCTTGCAATGCCGTGTAAATTTCCTGCACTGTCTAGTCTGCAGATTTCTCTATCGAGGATTACATGTATGAGTGAGAATTGTCTACAAGACGAGACTTTTTAGCGCACAATTTCTGTCTTGTGTTTTGGTTTAAGAAAAAAAAAGATCCATTGAATTTAAGAATTTATGGACAAAGTAATGAAAGAAGTTTTCTTCATTGGTGATGTGAGTCGGTAGAAGTGAAAGTTTTAGTCGGTATTTATTTTTTATTTGTTATTTGCCGGTTAAAATAAATGTGTGAATATAAAAATTTAAATTTATTAGGAAACGAATATTTCAACGAGTACCCGTGGATCAGCTATTTCTAATATCAGACTTGAGTAGTTCTTTTATCACCTAAATAGGAAATTTTTTATCAATACTCGTTTTTGATCTGTTATCCGCTTGTTAAAATGTGTGTATGAACATAAAAAATAAAATCAGTTAGAAAACAAACATTTTTAACCCATATCTATTAATCTGTTACTCATAAGATTCGATCTATATCCAACTCGTTCCGTCTGTTTTTCATCTCTATAAATGAAAAAAAATTTGTATAATACAATATCGTAAAAAAATACATAATTTAAAAATCTATCTCACTTGTAAATGAAAATAATTTTTTTGATTTTTTGACTTTTGTTGATGCCAAAAAATGAGTGTTGCTGAGCTGGATGGTTGTTCTGTAGAAGTACCTGCACAGAGAAAGGGAGATTAGCTATTGGGGTCGACGGAGGGGATGCCTCCGAGGATGCTCCGATGCTTCAGTTAGCAAAAGTTTAAGGTTGTATGTGTTTAAAGCTGAAAAGCTCTCTCTCTCTTGGACCGCTTACCAAATCCTTTTATAGAATTCCGGAGGCGGTGATGGGTCGGGGCAGCTGTGATAGGATACCCCAACTGGGTAGGGTAATGATGCCTATGAGGCCCAGCTAGGAAGCTGAGAACCGTTCAGTAGGGCTTTTGCCTTGTTGGCTTATTCCAGAGCCGTCTATGCGTAAGGCGGTGTTTAGGTCTGACGCCCCAACTTGGTTGGTAATGATGATCCGGAGGGCGGTGGTGACGTGGAGGCCCAGCTGGAGCCAAGATGTTCCTGAGGGCGGTCATGACCTGGAGGCCCAGCTGGAGGCAATGATGCCCTGAAGGGCGATCATGACCTGGAGATCCAACTGTCTGGGCCTGAACTGTCCGCGTGTTTCTTTGAATTCAGGGCTCACGATAATCCACGTGTCCTCCTCCTATTGGAGTGACATATTTTGGTAGTATCAACTTTCTTCTCACAAGTGAAATTATATTTTACACCAAGCCACAACTGTCGTGTAAGACCTTGTGGGATTGGTCAAACAATTAACAGTGGAGGAATTAAAGAAATCCAAAGAATTGCTTTGCTTTCAAGCAAACATTAAGTCAAGCACCTTTGCCACAAGACAAAAAAGGAGCTCCGACAAAAATGGTACTCTTTGAAATTAAAATAAAACGTGGTCTTTGTGTTCCTAGTTTCTTCTACTATTGGAAAATATGATTCTTATTATGCTAGTCCATGTCAATGTTAATGGAAAATTGTGAAGAACTCCTGATCAAATTTGAGGCATAGTTGCAACTCACCCAACAAAATTTGAACTGTACTCAAGAAAATGATAGAATAAGCATCCCTTTAACAAAAAGCAATGAACTTATGAAATGATTATTATTGAGATTTTTTTTTTTCATTTTTTTTAAAATATTATTCAAGAAACAAACACATATTGAAACGAAGAAAATAAATAATTATATGTAAAACTGGCGTAATTATTTCCTTCCCCTCTCTCAATATGTATGTGTTTTTTGAACAATTTTTTTAAAAAAAATTGATCCAACGGAAATTGCTTTTATTACAACTTTTTATATTTTTTTTATTTTGAACAACAGTAAGAAAAATAAAGTAATTAAAGCTTTAAAGCAATGTTATAAATTTCGCGTAGGTCAATGTTTCGTTTTAATTGTTAAAATAAAATGTTTCGATTTCAATTTGTTTTAATGCGTCATTTAAGATTTGACGATATTTTTAAATATGTTCCTGTTAAATTACATATCTTTTAAAAACTATATACATATATCATAATAAAATCATCATAATTCAAACATATGATAAATATGTATATTAACCAAAATCAAATTGCAATTATAATCCAAAATTCGAATACTAACATAAAATAATACCATGTTCAAGTTATTTTATGAATTATTGATCCAAAACAATATTAACTAAAAATATTTAAATGTTGTGTATTAAACTTTCTAAACTTAACTAAAGAGGCCATTATAAAAAATAAATATTATGAAAAATAAATTTAAATCAATAAAAATGATAAAAAAAATTAAATCAAATATAAAAATCAAATAATATTATGTTTTGATAAAAACGGATCCAACCGAAATTAAAAGACCCGCTTTCGGTTGCCCTCACACTCGCATTATTTAGTGTCGGTCCATGCCATCGTGACTTCGTGTATATCGTCCACTCTGTTGCCCTCACACTCGCATTATTTAGTGTCTTTTTCAAAATTGCATTATTAACTGACAGTTCATTTAAGTATAAAGTATAAACATCTTAGCATAATAATATGAATATCTTAATTCATTTTAATGTTCCACTTAATAATATAATTTAAAGTATGAAAAGTAGATCCTTAATTAAAACTCTATTCACACTTGGAAATCGAAAGAGCGAGCCTTTCTAAAATTCTTAAAGAATGGTAGGTCCAATTCACGTGTCTTGCTTACCTAATCATGACCTTTTCTTTTGTCTCTGCCAATCCGTTTAGACGAAGGTTGATAATACATAAACAAGTTTTAGCAAGCGAGTCTACCAGAAACAGTTATGCGTAATGAAAATTAAAAATAAACGAGTAATAGGTATGATAAAGATAGTGAATATTTAAATGTATAAAAAAATTTAAAATTTTTTTATTCGTTGTCATTTCAAATGATGAATGATGTTTTTTCATCGTGGTAAAAATTTGATATGAGAGATGTATATCCACTAATGATAGTAAAATATTCATCTAATCTTTTCACAATATTAACCAAAAAAAATCACACTATATAGGTATGAATTAATTTTTTATTTATTTTTGATCCCCCTATTATCAAAAGAATTCCAAAGAATTACCACTGGAGTCTCAAGAAAAAGATATATGTTATGTAGTCATCAATAAATGTACGTCTATCATTGCTTAAATTGATAGGGTTTTAAAATTGAATTCAAGATAATATTGTAAACAAAAGAAAAATAAATGCTCAAAAATGAAAAAAAAAGTAAAATTTTAGTGACTATCATTCCACATCGAAAAGATGTATTTAAAACGGATTACATATAAAATTATTTTGCACTTTTAAAAAGTGAGCATTTATTTGGAGTTGATATATGTAGTTAGTCTTACTTGTAATTATCTTTTTTTTTAAAATTTATAATTATATAAAAATATAAAATTAAATCTAATCTTTATCATGCATTGCAGTGTAGGAAAATGTTTCATTTTTTATCTTCTGTTTTTCTTAACACGTTGTTAATAATTTAGACATTTTTTTTTTAAGACTTTTCAGCCTACTCTAAGCTCTAAAGATTTTTTTTCGCCAGTATTGCTCAAAAGATGGAATCAAAATATAGTGGTACTGTGGGTGACATTTTCTCTTTAATTTTTTTTTTTTATTTTTTTTTTTTATTGTGAAGTCAACAAGCTAAGTTGTTACTGAATGTACTGGAAAGCTCATAAGAGTGAATTCAAAGTAAAGCAATGCACTGGATAATTGATATTGTTGATGCCAAAAAGAAATCAAGGGTAATCTTTTCAAGATGAAATATGCTGTTTTCGATTAGATCGATGAAGGAGTTGAGTTTTTTTAGGAATAACTCACTGATGATTAAGTCGATAAGTGTACCGAAATGAAACAAAAATAAGAGTTTTGAAAGATACTAAAATGATAAAGAAAAAGATAATGAAATAATTTTAACCGTAAAAAACCTTTTATTTTCTTTTGAAGAGTTTAAAGTCTCATTCATTATGAAGTTTGAGTCTTTTTATAAGAGCATGGGAGATCATCTTTTAAGTTTTGTGAGATGCAGCCTCAACTTACTAAAAATAAAATCTTCAGATTAGAACAGTGATTTCATCGATCATTGTGTGATTGGAGAGTCTGACCACTACGTAGCTTAAAGTGTGCATGTCCACGCATTTGAATCTCACTAAACTGGTTAATTTTGCCCTCCCCATATATATATATATCAAGTGTCATAAAATTTTTAGCAAAGGTTTATCATATGTTTTCACATCTAGTTAGATATAGATGGCTAAATCCTATTTTCTTCTTGGAGTATTTTTTATCTACAAATTCATAAAGGGGAACAGAAGTATAACAAATACTACTACAAAGTACAACCTACCAATGTCTTCTAATAAAAGCTCACCAGTAATTAGGAAAATATCCGCATCATATGAGAATGATATGTCTGGAGACTTTCATACGGAGTATCAAATAAAATGACCACATAAAAACATGATAAGAAAACTTTTATTTTTTAGTTGCCTGAGCTAAAAACCAATTCATTTCAAAATAGAAATTCTCTTTATTTAAAAATATATATATGATTTTTTTATGTTGCTTTGGAGTTGTTTTAAAACAATCTCTATTCTTTCGATTGTTTTAAAGAAATTATCTAAAGCATCATCGTTCGTTTTGACAATAAAAAAGGGTCATTAAAGTAAATTCATGACCACCCGCATCCACGTCACTGCTGATCCAAACTCCCCACGCGGTTGTCGTGTCTAAAGCGTGAACCCAAAAGACGAAAGCCAAAACTCCTTTCTTCTGCGTTTTCTCTCTCCTTTATGTGTCCTTCTCCTCACATTCCTTGATACTATCTTCACCATTTTCAGCTAATTTTCCCTCTTTTAAAAAGAAAAAAACTTTTTATCTCTATCATCGTTTTACTTGACCAAACCAAAACTCCACTATAGAAACAAAAAAAGTCAATTTGTTTAACTTTTGTTTCAGTTCTTCGCTCTCGTAATTTTTAAGAGGAATTTATCATGACTTCTTTTTGTTTGATTCTGTAACAAGCGCCTCTCCCAAAGAAAAAGAGTCTGTGAGAAGAGAATCTCTTTGCAGTATCAAAATGGGTAATTGCTTATATTCGTCTGCCAGAGTAGATAGTACCCAGAGCCCCCATGCTACTTCCGGTAATACTATTATGCTTGCTTCCCTTTTGTTATTTCTCTTTATTTTTGATCCTTTCTTTACAAGTTTATGTGATCATAGCTGGATTTTGTAATTATTTTGATATGGGGTTTTTCAAATCTCTTGATGGGTATGTGTTGTTTTAGCTGAGAGCTGGGTTTCGTAACTTTTTGGAGGACTATAGCCTATGATATTGTAGATGGCTTTAGAATTGTGAATTCTATACTATTTTGTTGGATTTGGCTTGTTTTGACTTTTTTGTGCGTGATTTTGTTTTGGGATAGGCCGCTTATGCTTTTATTTGGTTCTTCTGTTCATCTTTGTAAAGCAAATTCTAGTAAGACTTATGTGAAAACTTCTCTTATAATTTTATCCTGGGTTTATTTCTTGTGTATAATTTATGTTTAGCTAGTTAGTTTTCGTATCATACACACACGTACAGACATTAATTTTCTTAAATGTTTTCAGAGGATGGATTTCTTTGATTCTTCATTTCCTGCCGAGGGACTAGGGTTTTCGGTACTGTTTTCCCAGTCCATAGAATGTGCCAATGGATTTTAGATTCTTTTCTTCTTTTATAGGGAGTGGATTTTAGATAGATCTATATAATTTGTAATCACTTAATGGGTTTACTTTGGATGGTAATCTCATTTATGTGAGTCCTGTGCAATGCAATTACCCTTGATGTGTACACTCGATTTGAAAAGGAAAAAAAATGCAAAGTTGACTTGTAGTATTAAATCATTAAGTTTGCTTATAGTTTTGGATTTCAAGGAACAAACATTTGCAAGGATAGCACTGATAATTAGTTTATTTGAATTTTGATTGCATTCGGCTTGTGAATTGTGGAGTTTTCCCACACTAAGGTGAATACACACTGCAAGACTTAGACCTTTCCTTATGGTGGGGGATAACATATCAGAAAATGTTTAGATAGAAATGATGGCAGTTGGATACACTGAGAAAAATAACTATAAGCAGCATTCTTTTTTTTTTTCTAACTGTCCAAAAATAGTTTATTCTGTTGTATGAGGAATGAGCAGTAAATTTTCAGTTTGGAAAGGATTCTAATTGTGAGTGAAAATCCCCTGGGGAAATGTGCAGAATCATACTAAAAAACAGAGGAAATGATTAGTGTGGTTTCTAATCTGTGGGGATCAAACTTGATGGTTTGTATTCTGATCATTCAAAAGGGTGGTGGATTAAGCTTGAATTTAAAAACTTTATTAAGCTTGTAAGTTTATTGAAGTGTGAGGGTTGGAACATGTATATCCGAATGCTGCTGGTTTTTCTTTATCTGCCAATGTGATATCTGATGAAATATCCTAGATGGATGTGTAACTTTGAGTTTGAATTACTGTTGTGTTAGACACTGGATTTTTTTATGTTTAATTCTATAACTGTCAGTCTGGAACTCATTTTACTCTTCTAGCATCAGGAGCATCCAGAATTTCCAGCAGAACGAGCCGTTCTTCTGCTCCTTCAAACCTGACGATATCATCTTACAGTGTATCGAGCAACTCTGAGTGTCTTCCCACACCAAGGACTGAAGGAGAAATATTGTCATCCCCAAATTTGAAAGCCTTTTCATTCAATGAGCTAAAGAATGGAACCAGAAACTTCCGTCCTGACAGTCTTCTTGGTGAAGGAGGATTTGGTTATGTTTTCAAAGGATGGATTGATGAAAACACATTGACTGCTGCGAAGCCTGGTTCAGGAATGGTTGTTGCTGTCAAGAAGCTTAAGCCTGAAGGTTATCAAGGCCACAAGGAATGGCTGGTAGGTGTCATTTCCTTATAGCTTCTTCCTTTTTCCCCTCTATTTCAAGATTTTCTTCAGAATTTTGTGCTTGATCTGTTTACTGATAGCCATTTGATTTTAGACAGAAGTTAATTATCTTGGCCAACTTCATCATACAAATCTTGTTAAACTAATTGGCTATTGCGTTGAGGGTGAGAACCGGCTTTTGGTCTATGAATTCATGTCAAAAGGGAGTTTGGAGAATCATCTATTCAGAAGTAAGTATTCCATTCTAATGAATTGATAAGGAGGCATATTCTATGTTTATACTTTGTTGAAATCAATTCTTTTGTCATGTAGGCTATGTAGCTGCCAAGAAACTGGAGTAATAAATTTGGCACCTTCGTACTTTGAAATTCTGATTCCTAGAGAAACAAAATATTCAACATGTATAAATTGAATTGTTTGTTTCCTTAAGGAAATGAAAAGAAAAATTAACGACTTCTATTTCCTTTTCCTCAGTTACTTGACAATGAAACACAGGATTAGTATAGGTTCTTGTATTGATGTGTCCTTAAAAAGGCTTTCCATATGTATGCTAGTATCTGTATCAAGTTTTCATAACATAAAAACTACTCCACCTTCCCTCATCCAACCAATGATACAATGGGTAGAATGCGCCATTAATGAGCCCGTAAAAGAACTTCTTGATATGCTATTGTTTCCTATGCAATCTCAAAAATGGAACATCTGGATTACTAGAAAGGCCTTGGGTACTTTCTAATCTTTGATGCTGTGATTATTTCGCAGAAGGGCCACTGCCACTCTCTTGGGCAGTAAGGATGAAAGTGGCCATAGGTGCTGCCAGAGGGCTCTCTTTCCTTCATGATGCAAAATCACAAGTCATATACCGGGACTTCAAGGCCTCTAATATTCTACTTGATGCGGTATGTTGAACAAAAACATGAACCTTTTATTGCTTTGGCCTCTTCTTGTCTGAACTATATTATATTAATATATTTTTGTGAATTGCTCTCATTCAAAATGCATTGCGGATGCAGGAATTCAATCCAAAACTTTCAGATTTTGGTTTGGCAAAGGCAGGGCCCACGGGCGATAGGACCCATGTGTCAACTCAGGTTATGGGTACTCACGGCTATGCAGCACCTGAATACGTTGCTACAGGTCTGTCCAATGCAGTGTTGGGAAATATTAGTGTTTGTCTTGCAATACCAGTGCTTAGTTCATATATTCTTAATTATCTCAATCTCCTGTCAATCGGTATCTAATTATCTATTTCCGGGTAATTAACCTTATGATGAAACTGAGGTGTCTTATATAATTAGTTTCGTGGATGAAGAGATCATCGGTTGAGGTGGAAGTGGAACCTGATAGGTTCTGCCTTCATGCCTACATTATGATTTGATTTCTTTTACTTTTGAAACCAAATGGGAAACTATTTATCAAGCATCTAAAGTTATATTCCAAAATTAGCAGTCCTATCCATTTGATAATTTTGTTTGTTGCCATGAATGGTTCTATCTTTTATATGCAATGCAATTATTTGAAATGGTAAGAGTAATAACATGGTCTCTGTGCTTGGGTTCAATGAGTTACTTCACCCATTTAATAATGCTTCAGTAAATGGAAACTCATATATTTTGTGTGCAAAATTAATCAACCCTATATTGTTGAACAGGTCGGTTGACAGCTAAAAGTGATGTGTATAGCTTTGGGGTTGTGTTGCTAGAACTGTTGTCTGGGCGACGTGCTGTTGATAAAACAAAAGTTGGTATTGAGCAGAATCTAGTAGACTGGGCGAAACCTTATCTGGGTGATAAACGAAAATTATTCCGGATTATGGACACCAAGTTGGAGGGCCAGTACCCTCAGAAAGGAGCCTATATAGCTGCTACCCTAGCCTTACAATGCCTAAGAAATGAAGCTAAACTCAGGCCTCGAATGTCAGAGGTTTTAGCAACACTGGAGCAACTTGAATCTCCCAAAACTGCAACCAAAAATTCCCAATCAGAACCACGGACAGTTCCGGTTCCTGTTCGGAAGTCTCCCATGAGGCAGCACCCTTCTAATATGAATTTAACGCCCAGTGCATCCCCAGTGCCATCATACTGGCGATCTCGTTGAACAAAGAAACATTTTATTTGTGAATTTCTTGTACCATTCCATATTTGTTGATGTAAAATGTAGTATAGGGTGTGTATCAATGCAATGCAATTTTGAGTTGTACTCTCACAGATTGTTACCGCCTCTATTTCCTGAAGATTTGTAGTTTTCATTGCGGCAATCTGCTGGTTTTATATATTTTGTATTAGTACCCTTGTATTTATTCATTCCTTGCATTGATAAATGTCCTTCAAATTTCATGAACAGATAATTGCTGCCTATATCTTTCAACAAGCATTTATCTTGAAAAGATCAGATACAATTTGATGTTAAGCTTCTTTTCACCTTAAGTGTTGATTAAGAAAAAGCATGTGGACTGCATGTGAGGTGAATTAAATTCAACTCCTGGAAATAGGAGAAAAATTTACAAATAAGACATATATTTGCTCATAAAGAACCTGTTAGAAGAGGGAGGTCCTTTTCGTGTACTTAAATACTAGTGAGTTCAAGAGGTAGCTACCCAGGTTTTGCTGCAATCGCTCTAGATCAGACACAACCTCAGTCATCATAGGTCGGCTCTTAGAGTCTGAACTCAAGCATCGCAGGATGATTTCAGCAAACTCATGAGCTTCTTCCATGGGTACATTAATCCTTCCTAGCTTCTTGTCGATAACATGATGCAGTTCTAGCTTGTTGTTTAGACATGGCTTAGCCCACTGTACAAGATCCCCTGCCATCCTATCTGAAATTTTTTTGACTGCAACAGAGCCAGAGAAGATTTCTAGTAGTACAACTCCAAAGCTGTATACATCGGTTTTTAAAGTCAAATGACCTGCAAAATAGAGATACATCAACCCACCTAACAAGTTGGCTGATCTAGTTTCTATCAGTGGTCTGGTTAAGTTGAATACCTGTTGCAATGTATTCAGGAGCAAAGTATCCTCTGGTGCCAAGTACCCTTGTAGAGACATGGCTCTTGCTACCTTGTGGTCCAAACTTGGCCAGTCCGAAATCTGACAGCTTCGAATTTAAGTCCTGCAAATATCACCCTCATTGCGGTTCATGCTTATAAAGTGAACTCTTTGGTGCAGTGAGAGTTTCTAAGTAAATTTTGATCATATATGTCAATAAAATGCAGGGAGATAGCAGAAAAACAGTAGCAAGTACCAATAACAGGAACTCACAGCATCAAGCAGGACATTGGAGGCTTTGAGATCGCGATGAATGACTGGCTTCCCATGTGTATGAAGATAAGCTAAACCCCTTGCTGCCCCAATAGCTATTTTGATTCTTTTACTCCAGTTTAGCTCTGTATTGTTTTCTGTTAATGCCAATCACAGTTCTATATATTAGTTCTACCACTGCATTATCTTATGCCAATCACAGTTTTTGCTCTTTTTAATTACCACTCAAGAGATGGGCCTCCAAACTTCCTTCACTCATATATTCATAAACCAAAATTCTACGCTCACCCTCTGAACAAAACCCTATGAGCTTCACGACGTTTGGATGATTTAATCTGCTTAAAAATCTCAATTCATTCTGCAAGAACAATGTAATTAATCCTCAGACAGAAGAGGAGAGTAAAAGAGGGAGGGGAAATACAGAGAAAATGAAAGCCAGACCTCCCATTCTTCAAAGCCTTGTGCTCCTATCCTTCTTAGCCTCTTGACAGCAACCGCACAACCGCTGCCATTTGGTTTTGCAGCAGTCATGGTGCATAAATTGATGTATCCAATATAAACATCACCAAAACCACCTTGTCCTATCAAATTCTTATCACTGAATTTGTGGGTTGCAGCCCTTAAAACACTATAGCAAAAGCAGTTGAGGTTGCTTCCATGAAGTAATCCATCCTTCTTGTTCAATTTCGAAACTGCCCAATCCCTTTGATTCGCCACCAAATCATGCTTTAAATTCTCACTGCGCTTCTCTGCAACAAGAAACAATGACTGAGAATTTAAACAAATTGATCGAGATAGTGTTGGTCTTGTGTTCGATTCTACACTTATTGCAAGTAATTCCTTGAAGGCCATAAGGGTACTTTTATTTCGAGATTTATAAATGACGGGTTGTTATATAATTAAGGATTAGTTGGACTAAAAGCCTGAATACCCTTGTCATCCATTCGACAAAGATGAACGAAATTATTATATTCAGTTCCCTTAACTCATACCTTTCTGTGAATTGGAAGAGATCTCTTGAAGTAGCAAACCACGTCTTTCATCTTTACGACTATTTTCTAAAACAAGAATTCAAACATTTCGAATGATCCTTGAAAACAATACTTGAACGAAACACAAGTACTTGCAATACTAGAAAACCAAAATAGAGCAGGAATGTTTTTTTTAAAAAGAGAGAGAGAGAGAGGGAAAAGAGGGAATACTTTTACCTTTAAAAATATGTGAAGAAACTGATGTATTCCTCCGCTCTTGAATTAACTTCTTAGATGCTCTCCTTGCACGAGAAATTTGGATCACACCGACGCCTTGAATGAAATAGAAAATCTGAATAATTTTTTTCTTCAAATTCCTTAAAAATAATTATAGAAAGAGGAAATGCAATGAAGACTAACCGGTGGAAGGTTGAGCAGAATTCTCAACCGGGTGGTTGGAGTCTTTAGCTTTTTTCCTTTGACAGTTTCCCATAAATGATTATGACCACCCAAGCGATTAATTAAACTCAAGCAAGTAGATGCCAACAAGACTTTGGTTTACATGAAAAAATGAAGGTGAAATTGCCCAACTCTTAAAACAAGAGAAGCATTTTGAGGGCCTAGTTAAAGGTGATGTGGTGAAGTGAACTATGTGAAAAGCTTAGCAGAAATTGTGGAGGAAGGATCTAATCTGGACAAGATAACAACTTCACCGATTATAACAAAGGGTTAAGTGGGATGTTTCTATAAATTTATTTCTTCCTATCCAATGGAAGCTTAGGCTGATCTACTCTAAAATTTTCTAAAAACTTTAAATATGTGTATTTATTAAATCTAATTCCAACTATCCTGTTTGTAGATATAGAGTCAAATTAAGATTTGATTTGGTTTAATAGTAAAATCAATTTGTTATCTAATTTATGAATTTTAAATTGATTTAAGATAAAATAACAATGATGTTATAAATTATTTAAAGTTCCAATGAAAACAAAATTTATTTCAATGTTTAATGTTTTTGGGACAATTTCAATTTTTTTTAAAAAAAATATTTCTTAAACCACTTTTTTTATCTAACTGATGAAAATTGAATTTATTTAACTATTTTATTCACATGTAAAAGTAGATAAATAAAATATCATTTAATAAAATAAAAATAAATACTTAAAAAAACATACACACGACTCTTCCAAGCATATTTTTACACCGTAAAAACCGAACCGACGGAACAACCCACTTGAAAGGAAGGAGTGAGGAGAGGCGGTGGGGCTTGGGTGTCTTAGTTTCGGCAGGGGGATTGGATTGTGCGGCACTCTGCAGCTTTTATTGATACGGTGCCGTTTCTAGAAAACACCTTCATGCTTAGCCCTAGTAAGGATAGGGACATGGAGGCAGATACAGAAATCTCAGTTAGATTATCAAAATATCGACCCCAAACCGCACGAAGAAGAAGAAGAGCCAAAATCAGCAGCAACCTAAAAGAAGAAAGCAAAGAAGAAGAAAAAGAGAGGAAAAATACACGCTGATTCACGAGCAACCAGAGAAGATCCATCCCACCGTGGCCTATTTTCCAACTGGGTATGACACAGTCATCGAAACTCAATAAGCTCAAGATCCCAACAACAGCGATAATGATCAGAAAGCCAACGAGAATCAAGATCCACCAAGGATTAAGGTTTATAGGAACATGACTGAGAACAAGAGAAAGAGACTGCAGGTTGTGGTGAGCCCACCTAGGTCCAATGTGGAGTTTGTGGGTTCCAATTATGCTGGCGAGGGGGCCACGAGTCATGTCTGTAATCATACTCTCGGGGTTCTTGACAATGAGACACAGACTTTGAAGATTGTTCCTACAGCTTCTAATAAGGTAGGAGTAATTTTCGGTTATAGTGTTTGTTTGGTTGATGAGAAAATGTGGGAAAGGCAATTGAAATTGTTGGTTTGCTTTATGGGTTTTCTTTGGAATTTGGAGTTCAATATTGCTTTTATTAAGGTAATTCTGTACGAACTTTTGTTTGGTTAATGAGGAGAGGAAGAAGGTATGGTTTTTTGTCATGTAAAGGAGAAGGGAAAAATAGAGTAACTGGTGTATGTTTTGTTGAGCTTGGGGTTTGCGATATTGTTCCTATAATCCTATTGGTTCTAGTGAGGTAATTGGGGTTTGTTAATCAACTTGGTGTAGTTAACTTACATTCAATGCCATCGATTTTCTGTGAGTTTAGTCTTGAACTTGCTCGTGTAGATATTTTTAAATGTTAATATTGATAGAAGAAGCTTTGCTTTCAGGTCTAAAACGGAACCTGATAGTTTCTTGCCCTTTCTGTTATGTAGATATTTTTAAATGTTAATATTGATAGAAGAAGCTTTGCTTTTCGGTCTAAAATGGAACCTGATAGTTTCTTGCCCTTTCTGTTATTCTTTCTTGTGGCCTTGTAGATTATGATGATAAAATATACTCTTATGTAGCTTGGATATGATTGTAGATATTCAGATTGAAACCGAGAGTTGGAGGTTTAGACTCAGCCAATAAGGAACCTTCTTCAGTTTCAGTGAAGACAGAACTCTCTGCAGCATGGAAGGCTGACAGAATGAGAGAGCTTACTAATCTTTATGGGACTAAGAAATCTATAAGCCAGGTATGCCCTCCCTCGTCTATGAGCATTTGAAGTATTAAGCAGGTACAAGTGGGTTCCGTGGTTGAATGGGTAGTAATTCCACCTTCAAGTCGTTGGTTCGAGACTTGTGAGGGAAGCATTTAATTTTAAAACTTTATAAAAAATATGAGCATTTGAGGTATAATCTGTGGCTTTTCCTAAAATCACTGGGCAATTGTTAAATAAAGTTTTGATTTGTAG
This sequence comes from Bretschneidera sinensis, assembly GCA_023935145.1. Classification (NCBI taxonomy): domain Eukaryota; kingdom Viridiplantae; phylum Streptophyta; class Magnoliopsida; order Brassicales; family Akaniaceae; genus Bretschneidera; species Bretschneidera sinensis. Next base: position 105,390,414 of record CM043701.1, on the reverse strand, counting down.
TATCTTTTCTAATATTACTTATAAAAAAAATATATCTTTTCTAATAATCTATGCATTGTGCTGATTTGTTTGAGTTTTTTTGGAGTTTGTTTCTTGATAGGGCTATTGGTAACTAACAAGAACTGCTAGTTTGAGTAAATATTCGATTGATCTGACTTAGAAAGGTATGCAACAAGGCGTTAGCAGTAATGGATTCAATAACAAAAACTAAATTGGTTCTATAAGAATCTGTGCTATTAGACATGGTTAAACTGTATCTTTATGGGTATTGGGCTTCAGTCAATCTCACCCTTGATTTTGATAATCAAGGCTTGCAATTTATAATATAATTAGCTTTTATAATTATAACTACATCTGTTGGTTCTGTAAGAAACCATATCTATTACCCCTTTGTTGTAAACTTTGCTGAATACAAACAAAATAATTTATGCAAGTTGGAAAGATAATGGGAAGATACTTGCCTATGCAAGATCACATAATTAAGATGTTTTTTCTAGAGAGGCCTCTCACTCAGCAGAGGGCTAAAATTGATAGAATATTCAGTCCATCAATTCCCTCTGTTAGCTTTCAAGAATTCATGGTGAGAAGAGGCATTTCTAGAAACAGCAGTCAATTTTTTTTAACAACTTCCTATATTCTATTGATAATTGGTGGATTTGCATCCTGAATTTATATCATATTGCAGGTGAAAAAATTGCAGGCCTTGAACCAAGAAGATGATCCCGAATCTCAGAAGGTTCTAGACAGGAAAATTAAGGAAGCAGAAATAAAGGAGGAGGCTCTAGAAAGTACAAGTGCTCTTGTTGTTCGTAATATCCCTCCACATGACACTTCTGCCGCAACTCCTCAGGAGGGGTATCCACTGGACAAGATCATTTTCAAGGGAGACTGGGATTTCCTTGAAGATATTTATAAGCTTCTGCAAGTGGGAGCTGAAGTAACTAGCAATGCTTATCCAACTTTTGTTTGCAACAGAATCCATAATATGCGGGAGATCGAGAAAGCCTTAGCATACGTTTGCATACATTTAAACTAAAGTTTAATTTGGCCTTTGTAATAATGCATTGTAGACCATTTCATTTTATTGCAAATATTGAGAAGTAATGATAAGAATATATGCTGCTTCAAGCATTTGAAAGCTTCCTTACTAGTGTAATGCGTATTATTAACAAGATGAATGTTAATCTAGGCACTTCTAAGAATTTTGATTAATACTTTTTATCTTAAGAGCAACTGTAATAAGTCTTCAGTAAAATTGCATTACAGAGCTAATGAGTTGGGAAGTTTGACTTTCAACATTACTTATCCCATACGAAAATAGTTTCATTAAACTGATGAGAAATTGATTTTAAGAAGCAAACTCGGTCACACAAGCTAAATCCAATATAAGCCCATAAATCAACATTTTCGTTCTGATTTTGCAGCAGGAATAGATAATAAATGCTTTCGCAATAGGCATTTCTCTTGTCTACTCTGTCTTTCTCTAAATAATTCTGGTTGAAAGCTGATTAATCTTTATTTTTGTTATACGTCTATTTATAGGATGAGGTTGAGAAGAAGAAGCTCTCTTGTATTTTCTCATTCATTACTCATCTTATAAAGTTCAAAGATCAGCATTCCCTAGATGGTTTTCCCCCAGCAAAGGACCATAAGATCCTGAGCATTTTCGACCATGTTTGGTGATCCAGATTCAAAAAGACTGCAAACTGATAAAGTTAATCATCTCATTAGTTATGTGTTCGTGCTTACCCTGCATGCTGATGGATTCTGCACTAACCAGTCGGATATAGCTAAGGTCTGAGGATGAGTCCGGTATCACTGAGATCACATATCGAGTATTGAAAAGAAAGATTCACATTTTCATTTTTATATTCATCTTTATAGTTACAATGGTAAACCCTAGAATCAAGCTAATACACAATCTAAATTAGGAAGACAATTACATAAAATAGGAAAATTTGATTTATGCCTTATTTAACACTTCCTCTCAAGTTAGTGCGTAGATGTCCTACATGCCCAACTTGTCAAGAAATTTTAAGAATACCCGATTTGAGACTGCTTTGGTAAGGAAGTCAGCCAACTGATCTTCTAATCGAATCTTAGGCAATTCAACAATCTTTTCATCCAACTTTTCCTTAATGAAAAACCTGTCGACCTCAACGTGCTTTGTACAGTCATGTTGAACTGGATTATTTGCTATGTCACATGCTGCTTTGTTATCACAAAATAGTCAGATAGGTTGTTCCGATAGATAACCCATATCCTGTAAGAGGAGTTTTAGCCATAATGTCTCACACAGTACATTTGCCAAACCTCTGAATTCAGCTTTTGCACTTGAGTGAGCTACAACATTTTGTTTTTTGCTTTTCCATGTCACAAGGTTACCTCCTAGAAAGATAAAATATCCAGAAGTTGACTGCCTGTCACTCACATCACCAACTCAATCAGCATCGGTATAGGCTTCTATGCTTTGATGGTCTGCGTTTTTTTAGAATAATACTCATTTTCCTGGAGAAGACTTTAGGTACTTCAAGATGTGGATAACTGCATTCATATGTTGTTCTCCAGGATTATGCATAAATTGGCTGACAATACTCAAGGCATAAGTCAGATTTGGTCTGGTATGAGACAAGTACAACAGTCTCCCTACCAGTCTTTAGTATCTTCTTTTGTTAACTAGTACCTGGTTGGACTCAACACATAGCTTTAGTCCTTCTTCTACTGGTGTATACACTAGTTGATATGCTGCCATGCCAGTTTCTGATAATAAATCTAGAGCATATTTTCTTTGAGACAAGACTATCCATTTGTTAGATCGGGATACTTCAATCCCACGGAAATATTTCAGAGGTCCTAAATCTTTCATTTCAAATTCTTTAGACAAGTAATTTTGCAAGGCTTTTCTTTCATTTGGATCATTCCCTGTAACCACTATATCATCCATATATACAATGAGTGCAGTTATCTTACCTTGCTCCCTTTTGAGAAAAAGGATACGATCTGAATTGCTTTGATGGTAGCCAAAGGCTATCATAGATTTTGTGAACCTTCCAAACCATGCTCTAGGAGACTGCTCAGCCTATATAATGATTTCTTTAGTTTGCAGACTTTCTCGCTGTGTCCTTTTGGTATCATGCATTCCGATGGGAGATCCATGTAGACTTCTTCAGATAATTCACCATGTAAAAATGCATTCTTCACATCAAATTGTTGCGGTGGTCAATCCAAGTTTGCAGCCAAAGAGAGCAGAACACGAACTGTGTTGATTTTGGCTACAGGCGTAAATGTTTTTGTGTAATCAATCCCATAGGTTTGAGTGTATCCTTTTACTACCAGTCTTGCTTTAAAGCGCTCAATTGTGCCATCAGCCTTGTACTTCACGGTGTAGATCCACCGACATCTAACTAGTTTCTTTCCTGGTGGAAAATCAACTAGTTCCCATGTTTCATTTTTTCCTAGAGATTTCATCTCCTCGTTCATAGCTACTTTCCACCTGGGATCAGATAAGGCTTCCTGCACAAATGACACTGTTAAGAATAAATACAATAGATAATTGATTCACAAATGACATGTTTGATTCTGACAAACGATGGTTGGATACATAATGACTCATGGGATATTTTACTTTACTGTTCAGGTTCATAAGTGGATTTAGGAATACCTCTCGTGTGGCGTTGTGGTAACTGTCTCCTGTATGGCTTAGGAACATATCCAGTAAATGATTGGTGTGATATGTCAACAGGGGATGGAGCATGATCGACGATTTTCGGCTGGGTAGGAGAATGATTCATCTCTTTAGATATTTGGTTCTCATCGATTTCTGGCTGGGTTGAAGAATGATTCATCTCTTCAGGTTTTTGGTTCCCATTTTGGACTTGATCTAATATCATACCACTTAAATCAAGTTCACCCATTTCCTCGTTTACTCTAGTCTGTGAGTCATCACCACTGGAATCCAATCTCATATCCAAATTTTCAGGCTCTTGATTATTGTAATCTAGGCTTTGAATTTCCTTTTGGTACTCCCCCTGAAATTCAAGCATGTGGGAGGATGATAACATCGATATCCTTTTTGATGAGTAGCATACCCAACAAAAACACATCTCAATGATTGATGAGTTAACTTAGTGCGCTGATGTTTGTGTAAATGTACAAATACCACACATCCAAAGACATGAGGAGTTAGGTTGGAGACAGATGGAGCATCAATCTTATCATCAAGAGTTTGGAGTGGTGTTTTGAAGTTGAGTGTGCTGGAGGGTACCCGATTGATTAAGTAAGCTGCAGTCGTTAAAACCTCTCCCCAATAAGACAAATGCATATGGGCTTTGATTAACAAAGCTCGAACAACCGCTAACAAGTGTCAATTTTTTCGTTTGGCCACCCCGTTCTGTTGAGGCGTGGTGGAACAAGTAGTGTGATGGATCGTTCCTTGTGCTTCCAAGTAATGTTGAAATTCAGTACTTTGATATTCCCCACTATTGTCACTGTGAAGAATTTGAATCTTTCTGTTGTACTGAGTTTCAATCAGTTTATGAAACTTTTGAAATAACGAGTTCACTTCACTTTTGGATTTCATCAAGCAAAGCCATGTCATCCTGGTACAATCATCAATAAACGTTACAAACCAACGTGACCCACCCAAAGTAGTGACTTTCAATGGACCCCAGACATCCGAATGAATAATAAAAAATGAAAGTTGACTTTTATTCAATCGTAATGAAAACGAAACACGATGGCTTTTTGCCTGTTCACAAGTCTCACACTGAAAACTAAAAACATCAATATCTGTAAATAAACTAGGAAATAATCTTTTGAGATATCCAAAAGAAGTATGCCCAAACCGTCGATGTCTCAACCATATTTCTTTTCGTTTTCTATCTTTAGAACATCCTACTGCCAAAGCTTGTCGTAGGCTTTTAGTACTTTTTGATTCCAAGTCCAAGTAATACAGCTTCCCCCGTCTAATACCACAACCAATTGTCGTCCTGGTTTTGATGTCCTTAAACACACAAAAATTAGGCCAAAAAATTACAACACAAGATAATGCAGTGGTTATTTGAGAGACTGACAAAAGATTATAAGATAAGGATGTAACAACTAAGACTGAATCTAAATTTAACGTATTGGTGAGAGTCAAAGATCCTTCCCCAATCACTGGGGTCGAATTTCCATTTATGGTAGAGACAAACTTTTGGTTAGAATGACTGAGTTGTGAGACCTGTCTAGAATCATATGTCATGTGATCAGTTGCACCAGAATCAGTTATCCATGCATTATTCAGAACATGTGTTGAAATATTTAAAACCTTACCACCATTGTCTGCAGCTATTACCAATGCTGAGGCGTTGTCAATGATTTCATCTTCCATTTTTGTTTGAGCAATTGTTGCAGTGGAAGGTTTTTGGTGATTTTTCTTTGCGCGGCTAGGATCACACCATTCTGGATCGCCCATCAGTTCAAAACAGCCACTTTTAGTATGGCCGGTCTTGTGACAATGAGTACACTTGTATGATGATTTGTCAACCTCCTTGGTCCATCTGCCAATGTTAGGTTGTGCTCGAGGTTGTTGACGCTTATTCGATCGATTTCATGCCACCAGGGCACTAGGTTCAGATGTTCCAGAATCACCCTTTAGGGTGATATTTACCGCCTCCCGTCGAACTAATGAGTAACATTCTTCTAGGTTTGGCACTGAGTCTTTTCTCAAAATCTCATGTTGAATTGAGTCAAAGGCCTCATCCAATCCAGCAAGAAAGATGTGAACCTGTAGTCGTTCAACAGACTGGCGGTAGGTTTTGACATCGTCTGGATCTTTCATAACTACCTTATCACGATGGTCCAACTCTTGAAAAATTTCAGTTAATTCTCCGTAATACACAGAGAGCATTCGTCCATTTTGTCTTGGAGAAAAAGCTTTTTGATTCAGAGTAAAGGCCTGCAACTCATCATTTCCATCATAAAACGCTGTGGACAAGGCAATCCAGATTTCATAGGCAGTGGGTAAGTGTAAATAATGCCTCATAATACTGGAGACATAGATATCAGCAACCATCGTTTGACCTTCTGATTTTCAGCATACCACTTTTCATAGCCTTCAATAGATTCGACAGGTGGCTTAGTTTTGCCACGAATATACGAGATCTTGTCTCTTTCAGCAATTTGCATTTCCATAAGTTGGGACCATATATCATAATTGGATTCGGTGAGGGTGATTCTGGTGTTAAATACACCTTCTGACTGAACCACAATTGGAACGGATATTTTTTGACTCATTTTTTTCTTCTGTTTTTTTTTTCTTCTGTTTTTTTCTTCTTCTGTTTTTCTGGAATCAAAAGCGATAGAAAGAGAATACCGTCGAAAGCAAGTTGCGCGATGCAGAATTGGCGGTGGTTAGGCAGAATCGACGGATCTGGTTCGGCGACGGATAAGCTGGTTCGGTGGTGAGCTTTGATTTTTTTTTTTTCTTCTTCTTTCTTCTTGTTTCTGTGTTGCGGCTGAAGGATTTCTGGATTTAGGGTTTCTCCCTCTCCCTCTCCCCTCCCCCCCTCCTTTTTTTTGAGAGATTTGTTTTGGATCGTTTCAATTCGGTTTTGATACCATATTGAAAAGAAGGATTCACGTTTTCATTTTTATATTCATCTCTATAGTTATAATGGTATTTATAGAGCTTAATTCTAGGAAACCCTAGAATCAAGCTAATACATAAGCTAAATTAGGAAGGCAATTGCATAAAATAAGAAAATTTGATTTATGCCTTATTTAGCATCGAGAACTTGGGTTGCTTGGGTTGCAAGGTGTCACGTGAGAACAATTTGCCGTTGGTTACCCTTCCCGTCCCTCTCAAATTTCCTCTGGTAAGGCAGAGGCGGCGACGCTAGATCAATGAGTGACATGTAATCACTCTCTTGTTGTAGTTGTTGACAAAAAATGGAGGTGTGCACTGAGACTGTGGGGCATAGGGGTCAAAATGTCTCCGAGGAATTCTACTCCCTTCTTTTTCTTATCTCCTTCCGTCTTGTCTTGTCTTGTCTTGTTTTTTTTGGAGGTGAAGACATTGTAATGCATGTTTGGAAGCAATTGTATGACAGTTTGGTTTATTAACTGATCCAATTCTGGTAAAGTTCTTTGAGATTATATTCCTGTTTATTAATTAGGTGAGAACTGTTGATGTTGAGGTATTTCGGGTGACCATGCGACTTTGCTTTGCCTGCTTCTGAGGAGAACTTGCTTTAGGACTTGGGTTCTTTAGCAGTAGAAAGTTTGAAACAACGAACCGTCCATGCTCGGCTAAACTCCCTCTGCTACAGAACCATATCAAGTAGTGATGCAATCATTAATTTTAACCCTCACATCATTAATCAGTTGAATCCTTGATTTTTCAATCAATCAACATATAAGAAATAATTATTAGTGACATCAATATATACTAATTACCCATAAATATCATTATTTTTTCAAACTTATATTACATTTTTTATTTCACCCAATTTTTTTTTTTATGAAAAATGATTCTATTAACTAAATAAGTTGTGCTCATATAGTTATTATTACTGAAAATGCATATATATTGATAATATTCTCTACCATTCATCTTTCTTACAATTCTGACCAAGTTGATCAATTCTGGCACTTTAGAGGGGAAGTGATCCTCTTCAATTGGAATTTGTCTTATTAATGTTGATAGTTGATTTAAAAACCTCTTTATTAAAGGTTGAAAATCAAATGTTGGATTTAATGAAGTAACTTTTAAATTCACCGTCAACAACATCATCGGAACATATCTCAACTGTAAATAATCCTTTTTTTCAATTCAATGAAGAAATTTTTTTTCTCATGTGTTGTTAATGATCCTTGCTAAGCGGCAACCCAATGCTTCCACGCACCATATAAAGTAAGTTCGTTGTGACCAAGCTAAGCAAAAGTCAAATAACATAGCAATACAAGTCTTATTCTTCACGATATCTCTTTACTGAATCTCCCAAACCCTCTTTCATAAAAACACTAAAGCCATCGTTAAATTCTAACAAAGTAATATTAGAGTTGTGCCGATGAAAAGATAGCAAATAAGATGCTTCCTTTACAATCTTCTCGGTTTACCAATTACAACTATGGTAGTTATTGGTGCATTCGAATGAAGAAGACCTTACTTGGTTTTCAAGATGCTTGGAAGACTGTAGAGATCAAAGGTTATGAAGAGCTTCAAATTGAAGCTTTGTTGAATGCTATCCAAAAGGATGCCAAGGGCTATAATTAATGGAACCAAAATAGAGGGGATAGAAATATAATAATAAAAAATAAGACTATAATAACTAAAATACTAAATATTTTGTGTAAAAAAATATTCTTTCATAGCATTAATAACGAAAATCTAAGCATAAGAAATTTATTGTCACGGTATAATAAATTTATTGAAATTATATTCAACGTTCTTTCATTAAGTAAGTTAAATTCATATTGAAAATTTTCTTCTTCTGAAGATAACATTATGAGATTATTTTTTATTGTTTTATATAATTACTAAATGCAACCTCAAAAAGTATATAATTACTAAACTGCTTGAAAATCAATTTTTCATTTAAGAATACAATTTACTTTTCATTTTCTATCTTTATGTTCTTAACATTTTCCCCAACAATTTGTATATATTCTTAATATAATTTGAAAAACGACACTTCTATTTTCAACATAATATCAAAAAAGAGGGGAAAATTTGTTTTTCAAATTAATTATGATGAAAAAAAGAAAAGTATTGTTGTTTTCCAAATTATATTAAAAATGTGCAACTTGTTGAGAAAAATGTTAAGGATTATAAAAACGAAAAATAAAAATACTTTCCGCAACTAAATGAACCCTAGGCCAAACAGATACTCCAAAAACTGTTTCCTAGAAGAACCAAAAATAGATATCTAATTTCTAAAAAAAAAAAAAAACAAAATACAAGTTAAACTGCTGTTTAATTTTACCAAAAAGTTTAGACAACTTTTAACTCCACACTATTTTATCAAGAACTATTTTGACAATAAAAAACCTCAAATTCTAAACGGGTGAACATGGATAATATATTGATGAGAAGTATATATCAAATGACACCAAGAGTTCACCCAAACACTTCATATGGTGGAGTAAACCCTATTGTTTGTGAGAAAGAATGAGAGCCCCCATTGAAGTGTTCAGGGGAACTCCAGGAGACAATTGATAATTTGTGGACTAATTCCTACTCGGTTTCGGCTTGCATGGAAACTAGCCCTGCTTGCTACCTATTTATAGTGAGCTCTTGGAAATATTTGATTCAGGTAATTCATTTTCTAGTTTCTAGTCTCTCTACAATTTATGAGAAAATTAAAATACGAAGGAATAAAGCCTTAATTACTTACACAGTGAACCTAGACGCAACTGTGGGCAAAATGGAAGGAAGAGAATTATAGTGAAGTGAGTTCTCTAGCCTTTCGTTTTCAGCTTTTCTCACACACACACACACACACACACACACATATATATATATATATATATATATATATCAAAATTAAACTTGCTCCAAACAAGATTCTGGTATATACAAAATCAACTACGTAATTCCTATGTAATGCAAGTCCTAGCCAACACGTTTCGCCTCATCAGTTAAAAGGCCAACACGATAGATATAACTAGAACCTCACTAGTCATTCGTTGGGGGTTAGGGTCTAAAATGGGAGGCTCCACTGAGAAAAATTTTCACATGTTCTGAGAATTCATGTATCAGGAACATTTACAATAACTGATGGTCGAGAGAGAAAACAATGAGTCCTCTCTTCCCATCAATGATTGTAAATGCTAATAGCTATTAATGCATGAATTTATGATGTGTTCAGAATATGAAAGAATTTTTTCTCCATAAGAGGTACCGATATTTTTATTATAGATTAAAAGATTTGAGTTTCAACCTCATTTCATCTATCAAAGCAGTAAAGATTTAGAACATTCCATTTTGGCCATTCATCTCTCTCAATCGCTACAATGTTAAATAGTATTTTTTGAAGTTAAAATGATAATTTATTAGTCTTATCTTCTACAGATGGGATTTCCTTGATATTATCTACATGAGGGTGTCTAAGATTGACTAGTTACTTCTATTACCAAAGCTGTAAAACATTCTGATAAATATTTCAGGACATGATAATGATCAATAATCAGCATCTTAAAACTTCAATGCTTTGTGTGTGCGTTCATTTTCAATAAATTTTTTAGTGGACAAAAAATATATGAAATCTCTTCTCTTCACATGATATATATATATATGAAAAAGATAGCTGAGGATCATTGACCTTTGGGATGAGAGAACAAAAAGCTGAGTGGGAGACCTCACTGCCACTTGCCTCAAAAAATATTCTCTATCTTTCATCTTTCCCATAATACTGACTAGGTTCGATTTCGATAAATTTCTCACATTTAGATTTCTCTCATTTCTAATGGTCCCCGTACTTGAAATTTATTAAGGCGCCTAAAATATCTTGACAACATGCAGCGGGGGTGAACTATAACCTTCACTATATAAGTATGAGTAGTTTGTTTGCTGTGTATATAGCCTAATACAAGTATAATCGGCCGACAAGAAAGAGTCAGCTGTCCCCTGGAGTTCCCTTGACCACTTCATTGTGGGCTCTTCTAAGACCCTTAGCCCTTAACTTGAGGGTAACGCTGCCCTACTGAAGTGTTTTGGGGGAACTCTGGCTGGCACCTGACACCTAAAGTAAGTGAGTGAATAATCTTAACAGTCTTCACCTTAACATGCTATGCTTCTTACATTTCATGAATGCCTCACCACATTTTGCATCAGAGCTTTGACTTAATTTAAATTTTTATTATGCATTATCTATTTTTTTTATTTAGGGTATAGAAGATAAGTCTGTTTTCACGGTAAACTTTTCATCAAAATAAAACATTGGGTGCCGAACATTTTTTTTAAAGATAATTTGCAGTAAAAACAAACTTATTTCCCATGGATTTAGCACCGCCCTTTATTTATTATAATGCTGTCATTTTGTCGTGTTTTCATGCTATGTTGTATTAGACTGATATCTAAGAAAGTGTGCAAAAGAGTTTGTTCCCCAATGGTAAGTTACAGGATCAACAATACCCACTATATCTCTGTTTTCATCTTCCTAAAGTCAAGGAAGTTGAACCTTGGTTAAATTGTTCTAGGGGAAACCTTCCAGTGATTCAGTTGCAGAGATTAATGAATTTTCATCGTCATTTTTTCATGTTTATTTCCTTACAAAATGTTAACACGGTTTTTTATGTTCTGATGCCTCCAGTTTTTATAATCGTAATGCAGAAATTATTAGTGTCCTAAACAAGGAGTTTCATCAAAAAAGTTAAAAAGAGTATCCATAATTCCACTAACAGACTAGCTTCTCCGGATAGCATCAAAGAACCTATCTTCCTGTTACAGTCCATGGGTATAATGTGAGGACCCAAATCCCAGAACGATATACATAGTTCAATGGCGAATATCTTTTTTATTGGATATTTTTTTGTAATATGCTATTTAAGTGGAAATCTCAACTTCTGGAATCAATTCTTCATCCTTACTATTAAATATTAATACTGCATGCACATTACTAATTCCTTAGGTTCCTAATCAAAGTTACCAATATTATGACAAGTAAACTGCCCTAGCCATCCCTTGAGATGACTGAAATTCAACTTATCATGGAAATATTTCAGGACAAGAAAACTGATGAAGTGTTTCATTATTTGGGGATATTTACGATTTGGGTAGGTTATGGTGTGAACTAGAGAACCACGTAGCTCTGATCGACGTGTGAAACGTTCATACAACGTTTATAGCCGCGTCACTCTCTCTCCCAATGTTTATTTGTTTAGCAAAGAAAAAAACATTAGAGACTGGTTGGTTAAGATTAAATGCTTTCAAAAGGTTATAAAATTGTGAACTTGGGCTTAGCCCATCGGTTACATGTTCGTAAAAAAATTCTCAAGTGCGATTCGGGTTACTATCACAAGTCACAACACTAAAATAAAAGCTATAACATCATATGAACTTAAGATATATGGAAAGAGTTAGATGAAGTAAATTCTGCCACTTAAATAAACATTCAAGTATTGGCAACATTCAAGTTAATGCAACTATATAGCAACAAGGTCTCGAGCTAGACAAGATCGTTTAGAGGCCTTCCTTATTTCTTGACGACAATACACATTCAAGTATACTTCAGCCACTGAAGGGTATGTTAGATAATAAATTCTGTAAATATTTAGTATCATTTATAAGATACCCACATGAGATCAAGGGTTCTGAGAGTACTGTTGATATCTGGGGCCAAGGTTGTTGGGAAAGTATAAAAGAGTGGGACAAAATCCCTCGTCTGAGGCTGGAGTATCATTTTAGATGGCAGGCCAACAGCTAGAATATTAAATTAAGTCCTTTGCACAATGCAACACCCAACAAACCATAAAAAAGGAATTTCAAGGGTCCATCATGCAAAATCCAACAAATTTTCCCCATTGAAGATGAAGTTAGTAATAAAGTGATGTTGAGACTTGAGAGTACTCTTATAATTAATAGATTTTTTTTATTAATTGGCGAAGAGGAGAATCAATTCCAAGTCTTCTATATAGAGGACCTAAAGATAATTGCTAGGCCAAGAAGTGACAGTTGTAATTAAGAGATATTGTCCAAAGGTATGCCTTCACCCAGCACTCCAAGGGCCTATTTGCTTCCTAGGATGTGGGATTGATTAACTTAATCTCACATGAACAGTTAGTCTCATGTTTGGTATAAAAGACTAACTATTCATTTGGGATTAAGTTGGGATTAAACTAGTTTCAATCCCATGAATTTAATCTCACACCCTCACTTGGGACAGAATTAATCCAAATGCTTTGGGATTAATATTTTTTGCTCAACCCCATTTTAACTTTTCCCTTCCCACACAGACTTCTTTCTTTCTCTCTTCATCTTCTTCACTTCCAATGCAAGCTGAAAACTTCTTCCTTCTCCTCCTCATTTCCCTTTCCCTTCTTTTTCCCTCTCCTCCTTTCCCTTTTCACTTCTGCTTCCCCCTCCTCCTCATCTGTGCTGCGCCGCACATCACCAAATCGCAAAGCCTAGTTCTCCCCTCCTCCTCCTTCCTCCTCATTCATCATTCCTCATTCCTCCTCCCTCCTCCCTCCTCCCTCCTCCCATTCCTGATTTGGGTTCCTTCCTCCTCCTCCCCTTCCTCCTCCTCCCCTTCCTCCATGTCCTTCCCCTTTCTCCCTCGCGCCTCCCTTCTCCTTCCCCCTCATCCCCTCCTCCTTTCCCTTTCCCTTCCCCCCTCCTCCTCATCCATGCCTCACCTTCTTTTGGGCAGATCTAACACAAAAGCAAAAAAATCACCACAAGGTTCAGATCGGGGCAGCCATATGGTTGCTGATGAATGAAGAAAGAGGAAGGAGGAAAGAGGAAAAAGGGGAAAAAAAAAACTCATTGTGTCTTGCAATAGAGTAGGAAGGACAAAATGAAGAAAAGTAGTGATTTTGTATATAAATATATGATTTATAATAATAAAAATAAAAGGGTATTTTAATCTTTATATTGGTTATCCTATTTTACTCTTAATTCAACAATGTCATGAACCAAACATAGAACTTAAATAGTCTCACTTTAATCATATCTCGCTATAATCCTATCCGTGAACCAAACGGACCCTAAGATCCTTACAGCTTCTCTAATTGTTAGTGATTGTTGTTGGTGAAAATTCACCCTCCATTCACAAGATGATATGTGGCACATTCAGAAAATAGTCATTTCATCATTCAGGGATAAAATGGTAAAAATCCGTTTAATGACAAAAGAGTAAAAGCATACTAAACCTAAGAAGCGATTTTGACTCTCCATTGATTCGACGATCTAGATCATTTGGTATTAATGACACTCTTTTCGCATCTCCTAAAATTAAGAATTAAAAATCTTATAACCAATTTCGAAAATTAATACACTGAACTCCCTAATTACATTTTATACATTAAACCTGTGATCTGACTTAGTGTCCCCGGAAGACCAATTCTGAGCCCTCACTTAGTATCTCTGCTTTCTTAGCAGGTACATAAGTACTATAGATCCAGAGAGCGGGACCAAAGATCAAGGCCTTAGCCTCTCACCTAATCCTCTACACCCCTCCATTGACTTAACACAAACAGTAGCCCGCATCAACAGTGACGACAATATGAATGCTTTGCTAGTATACTCTCAGGAAGTTTGCTGATTAAATCATTTCGTTTAATCCTCTATTTCTTTGATTGGTAATTCTCAAAGGTTGCTTTTCAGATGATACCTTCTTAAGGTTCGAAGGCAATGGAATCTATTAGACTATTAGAGAAAAATACAGAAACAAGGAAATGACTGTTTAATATTGGAAAACTTCAAGGCGTGTAGTAAAGTCACTTTCCTTAAAGGCTTAATCAGCTCCCAGCCTCCCACCATAAACAGATTAGTGTGAAAAAAGGGTTTTGCAAATTGCCTCAAAGATAAAAGGAAGTCCAAAGAATTATTTTTTAAGTAACAGCCAAAGCATAAGCTGAAAATTTTGATCAGCCAGATTAGGTTAATGATCCCATATATGCCAGAGTGAGTTCCTCCCTTGTAATTATTTACACTGCCTTTTTTTTTTTTTTTGTTATGTTCAAATTTGAGGGATTAAGCAGTTGGGTTTAGTCTCAGCTGATGGCAAGATGAAAGAAAGGAAGCATATTGAGGTCACTGGCCTCAATGCATTCTCCCTCTTTGCACCTGTAATTTGTCTTTTCTTTGGTTTATGTTAAAATCTCATGGACTTAATTTCCAAGCTATGTTATGCAGTAACTGACCAGCCAATATTCATTCTCACAACAATCTATTTAATCCAAGGATTACCTGATCAAAACCATGTTACCGAGGTTAATCACATATTAGTTGTAAGCAATACCTATTTTAGTATTATCTCTGGTTCGATCCCTTTCCGGTCAATGTATAAAAAAAAATGCCTATTTTAGTAGAAAGGTTTTACCTTTTGAAAAAGATAGCAGGGGATCATAAGGCCATGGAGATGAGAGAGCAGAAAGCTGAATGTTGAGACCTCACTGCCACTTGCCTGAAAAATATTCTCCATCTTTCATCTTTCCCACAATACTGACTAGGTTCGATTTCGATAAATTTCCCACATTCAGATTTCTCTCATTTCTAATGGGCCCCTACTGGAAATTTAAGGCGCCTAAAATTCCTTGACAACATGCCACGGGCCTGAACTGTAACCTTCACTATATATAAGTATGAGTAGTTTGTTTGCTGTGTATATATCCCAAGTATAACCTGCAGAACAAGAAAGAGTCAGCTGTCCCCTGGAGTTCCCTTGACCACTTCATTATGGGCTCTTCTAAGACCCTTAGCCCTTAACTTAAGGGTAACTCTGCCCTACTGAAGTGTTTGGGGGAACTTTGGCTGGCACCTGACACATAAAACCAGTCTTCACCTTAACAGGCTAGGTTTCTTACATTTCATGCTTCTCCACATTTTGCATTAGAGCTTTTAATTAATATTTGTTCTCATTATACATTATGTAGTGCTTTCTGTTTATTATATACATTATCTCATTATAAGATATTTTTCATGCTTTCATGCTATGTTCTATCCGATTGAAGAAATTTTTTTGCCTAGAACTGGACCATTGAATTTTTCTGGACTAGAGGTACCATCCACCATCAGATGGAGAGGGGCAGGAGAAATTCCCTCTCTCTGTTTGACGGTGGAAAATACCTCTGATCCATGAAAATCCCATGAACCGGGTCTAGGCAAAAATCTCTCTAGATTGAGAATAGAGTATTCTCAAAAAGTTTGTTTACCAATGAATAGTTACAGAATCAACAATTCCACAAGAGAACTTGCTTCTGCTGTAATATGATCCAAGACCTTCTGCCTTCTTATTGTCCTCCATCTGCTACAGGCTTCTAACATTTGCCATTTCCCATCTCCAAAGTAATATCTGCTGTAAGTGTTATCGCACTGTTTAGCAGATAGATTGCAACCTCAATCTCGCTCAGGTAAACCTCCTGTCCCCGTAATCACAATTTCCTTCGGCTGATCATGGGGCTTCTTGGTTTTGGTTTATTTCTCTTTGTTCTTCTTCATCATAATCATAGGTATTTAGCTGTAATTAATAACGCATTTCAAAAACAAAATTTTAGTTAAGGAAAAATTACAGAGATTCACTACTCATATTCAAGGCATGAACGACAATGACAAACAAATCCCATTTCCTCTTTTGGATCATCATTGGAAGAAAATTAAATGTGTTTGTTAAGACTAATAATTGATGGCAAGAGATAAGAAGCTTACATGCAATTCCAATTTTTGCATCGCGGGAATGCCCTAAGAACAGTTGCTATCCACAATAAGTTGCGTTGATATATGGTAACTTCAAGAATCAGTAATGTTTAAGATTAAGAAATGTAGGTAACCTCCCTGGCATGACCCCTGCCTGAAACGTTGATGAAGAAAGCAGAAGTGGCACAGTTCAAACAATTGAAGCATTTTTTTTATTTAAATAAGAGAAATGTGAAACAAAAACACTTTTCTTCGAAAAAATAAAGATCAAATTCTTCCACCCCACTTGAAACCGCGAGACTAATCCACTGATCAAGATGTGCGCCATACTCATTGCAGCGAAAAGTGAAGCAAACCTTCATCTTTTCAATCTTATGGTCTGAGTTAAGATGTTGGAAGAACTGATCTACAGAATCCCAAAAGGCTGGCATTCTTTTGCACGAAATTGATAGTCTCTGGAACATATTGATGTAAATATAGCAATAATTGTTATCACAAAACTCATTACCATTCAACATGTTATGTAAATCAAAAGTTGAGGTTTGATATAGATGTAGTCCAAAGATACCTCCATCTAGTTGATAGAATACTGTGAGGAAGTTGACTGATTCGATCATCATTTCGTATGTTCCTTTTGGATTTAGTTTCCATTCTGTCTTCCCTAAAATTTCTCTGGTGCTTCAAGTTTTAGGCCATGGCACCACAATTTAAAGCCGAGAGAGAGAGAGAGGATGACTTCTGGGGAAGAGTGATGAAGAAATGAATGTTATGATACTATCAAGGACTATTGGTTTGTCTTCAAGGTAATGGGCTGAGTAGATGAGAGATATAATTTAGGAATATTGTAACTCCTATGAGGGCTGGCTATAGCTTATCCATATGTCTGATTAGACCACCTAAATGAACAATTAGCACAAAATGTTAAATCTAGTTATTGGCAGACGATATTCTAGCAATTTACTTCAATACCTACTTGGTCTTAGTTGGTTCTGCACATTTAAGTGTGAAACGACACAAGATGCTAAGTAAGCTGCAGTTTCATGGTTCTTCTCCCTTTGTGATCCATTCTGTCTACAGAAGCAAGTAATATTTATGGCTAGGTTAAAGATTCTTATTCTTTCCATGATTTTGTTGAATGCAGAGATATGTGGCAGATCAAAGACATTGGTAGGTAAAATACGAGGAAAAAGGAGGGAAAGGAAAGAAAAAAGAGAATAAAGAAAATATTTATCTTTCATCTATGTGTTTGATAAACAAGATAAAAAAAAAGTAGAAAGAAAGAAGAAAAAGATATAAAAATTAGCGGAGAGGAAAAGCTGGAAGAAAAGGTGAATCCTCCCATTTTCTTTCTTTCCACATTTCTCTCTTACTAATCAGCCGAAAAGTGCTATCATCTTCCTTTTCTTTCCTCTCCCTCTTCCTTCCTCCCATTTTCCCTCTCTTAACAATTATAATTCATAGCCTTAACAACATGATGATTAACTTAGTTATTCAGGAGATCAATGGATGAAGTCCTTAACCAGCTGAGTTTCATAATCTATATATTTAAAGTTTCTCCATTTTCAAACTTTTTTGATGAAACACATGCAGAAAGAGAATCTATGGGAACCTATATTGATTCTAGATGCCTAAAATTCAATAAAAAAAAGTGAGAAAACATCATAGAACAGGGAAATTCTTGAACAAGTTACTTATGACCATTTTCAACTATGTAACTGCTCTGACCTGATAAGAGCTGAAAATCAGTCACTTTTAGCACATGAACTTCCTGATCATGTAATGTGATAAAGTTCTCTTGCAAGAGTCATATGCTATGTTTCTATTAACAAATCAAAAGTTCCAAAACATGGCATGCTGAAAATATTTAAATAAACAGAAATAAAAAAAAAAAAACGGTTTCAAGTTACTTTCTACAAAATCTCCAGTCCTTCATTTATAAATTAGCAAGCATAACTTCTCATACCTGGTAGACTTATCTAGACATGGGCCATATCACGATGCAGATTTATCATGGCATCAGCACCATTGTTCTCATGGTGATGTGTTTATTTGTACTTGTAAATCATACAGAAGCAACTGTAAGTATTGCTAATTAATCTTCTCAGTCTCAGCCTCAGACTCTCTTTATACCTATCTGCATCTATTGATACTCACAAAGTAAAGTGATTGTTATCAATGAAATGTTTTTTTCATATGGTTTTCAGTGGTTGAATCACGGGGCGATTTAACCAACAGGAGGTATGCTGTTGGAGAAGTGCTGCTCAACCCGTTAACAGTGAGGAACTTGCGGTTAAGATGGGCATTCTACGCTGGAAAAGACATATCTGCAACTCCAGCTGTAGCCAGTGTAGTAGTCTACTTCCCATCCTGGAACGGTTTTTTGAATGCAGTGAGTGCAGACAATGGAGCTCTTATATGGAAGCAGAACCTTAGTCAGTTAACAGGACTAACTGGAACAGGGATTGTTGTCGATGTTACCGTATCAAGATCAACGCCTACAATAACCGGAGGTCTCTTGATTGTTGGAATATATGGACCTGCAGTTGTGATTGCTGTTTCCAGATTGAATGGGAGACTTGTTTGGTCTTCTCAGATAGATCCTAGCCCTCCAGCTCTAATCACCGCATCTGGAACAGATTATATGGGGTGAGTCAAGTTCTGTTGAACAATGATCCAATAGCCTCCCCGTTTGGTCTAGCTTCTCAAAAGGTTTTTAGTTTTCAGAAAACAAAAGCTAAGCCAAACACACAAAAAAAACAATTTATGGGAAGAATCACAAGCTAAAAAATAAATTTCAAAAAACTTAATTTTTACGAATTTTATTTTGCCAGTTGTTTTAACAGTTTTTTTTATCAAAACGCTAAACAACTTTCTTGATGTAGGGTTGAAGACACTGTTCTTCTTTCCTCTTTGGTGCGCTAAGGTTAAACTCAAGTCCTCTGCTATGTCATTTCTACTTCACAACTGCTTTACTTAAAACTGTTTTAAAATCACTTTTGACTCCCAACAACTGAAACTGCAGGAAGGTCGAACAGAACCTTATGAGTTATGACCCTGCCTCTTAATTTTCCCTGTTTTGTTCCCTGTAGGGCATTCTATGTAGGAGTGTCATCCCTAGAGGAGGGATTACTAGCTGAACAATGCTGCACTTTCAGAGGAAGCCTGGTAAAGCTAGATGTTCGAACCGGTTCAAACACATGGCAAACCTATATGCTTCCTGATAATGGGGGAAAATTGGGAGGTTACGCAGGAGCCGCTATATGGGGAAGCAGCCCTGACATAGATATAATCAGGAGCCGTGTTTATGTTGCGACCGGGAATCTTTACACAGCTTCTCCTGAAGCACTAAAATGCCAACAGGATCAAAACAATTAAACAGCAAAACCAAGTCATCCTGATCAGTGCATTGGACCAGATGTCAACTTCAATTCCATTCTTGCCATTAACATTGATTCTGGAAGGATTACTTGGTCCAGGCAATTGGGGGGCTATGATGTTTTCTATTTTGCTTGTTTGACTCCTAATAACCCAAATTGTCCTCCGGGACGTAACTTGGATGCAGATTTTGGAGAGGCTCCTATGCTGCTTTGCATCTTTGTCAATGGAATAGGGCGTGATATTGTGGTGGCTGTGCAGAAGAGTGGGTTTGCGTGGGCTTTAGACCGTAACAACGGCGAAATAGTCTGGTTCAATGTGAGTCTGGAAGTTAATAAATTCAGCAAAATCTAAAGCTGTATTTCCAATGGACTTGAACCGAGTCGAACTTGAATACTAAAAGGTTAGCTCGAATCGAACTTAAAATGGGACTTAAACTCTGGTTCGGTCAAAATTTACAAGGCTCGAGCTTGATAATTAACGAGTTCATCCAAGCCGAAGCTCACCAACCTTAAAAAACTATCGAGCTTGTAACAATTTTTTTATAATTTTAATAAATAAAAAAATATAATATATATTGATATTTAATATATATATATATAACTTAAATTAATCGAACGGGTTTGCAAGCCTCATGAACTGAATGATCAAATATTCGGATTCGAATCGACAAGGTAAACCAGTTTATTTATCATGTTTGAGTTTGAAGTTCGATTAACTGAGCTCGAACTCAAATAGCTCAATAAAAGCTCTGTTTGAATCCATCCTTATTCATGTGTTGTCTTTTCTGGCTTTGGGATTTAGAAAAAAATTTCCTCAGTTTTATAGTTGGCAGGACTGGGTGGCGAGGAGGGAGGAGGACAATGGGGTGCAGCCACAGATGGTAGCAGAGTGTACACAAACATCGCCAACAGCAACCGGCAGAGCTTCACCCTCTCACCGTCTCGCCAGACAACAACAGCCGGGGCATGGGTGGCTCTGGGTGCTAATTCTGGGAAGATACTATGGTCGATGCCGAACCCCAGCAAGGACACTGCCCAGGGACCTGTCACCGTAGCCAACGGTGTCCTTTTTGCTGGGTCTGTAGCCTCAAATGGCCCCATATATGCATTAGATACCAACACTGGGAATATCTTGTGGTCATATAACACTGGCGCTACTGTGTATGGGGGAATATCAGCCAGCTATGGGTGCATTTATCTTGGGAATGGATATACGGTTGGCCTGGCTAAGTTCCATCCCACTTGGAATCCAGGAACTTCACTCTATGCATTTTGCATAGCGTGAGAGGCTCAACCATTTGTAAAACCTTGGAAGAACTGTCAACTAATTCGTTTCATGTTTGACTGTTGAGGCTCCTACAATGAAATGAAAGTCATATAATCTTAGTAGTAACCGTTTCTATTAAGTACAGATATAATACTCTCTCATTAATCTAATCTTCAACCGTTTGATAGATCAAATCTGTCTGCGACTTTCTCGTCAAGAGTCAATCAAAGTCTGACAAAACAAAGGTAGTACTATGCTTATTTGACCAAATTTAAACTTTAAGCATCAAATTGATCAAAAATTAAATTATAAAAATTAATGATGTGATTTAACCTCGTTAATGAGATTTGTAATGACTTGAAAATAAAAATAAAAATAAACAAACTTTTTTATCATTTTTTTCCTCACTTTCTTATTATCTTTATCAAAAGTACGATGAAAAACATCAATTATCTTTTTTTTTTATCTTTTCTATTTTCTTTCTTTTTCGTCTTCCTTCTATTTATTTTTCTAACAATCAAAACTTAAGGGTGAGGAGACAAACGTAAAAGAAAAGAAGAAAAAAATTAATGAGTGAAAAGTTTTGTATCATTTGATCATAAAAAAAATTAAATGATTGATTCTTTCATATCACATGTATAAATAACAATTCTCTTAAATTGAAATTATTTGAGAAAATAAACTAATTTTATTATTTTCTTCGTTTTCTATCTTTAACATACGCATGATAAAACATCAATCTTTTTTATTTCTTTATTATTTCCCTTTTCTTTCCTCTTTTTCTTGCCACTTTTCTTTTCTACCAATAAGAACCTAAGATTGGCAGTATTTGTGCAACGGTCTGCAAGCAGTAAGACATCTCTTTTTAATGAATATCCTGGAGCATAACAATAATCTCACTAACACACTCATATGGACGAATAAATGGAAGTAAGAAAACCAAGCCTTTATCTAGGAGGTAATCATTGTATAACATAAAGCCAAATGCAAACTTTTCATGTTTATCTGCTATATGAAGCAAAAAAAAGAAAGTAAATTGCTAAAATTTATACAGCACAAACCTAAAAAAGAACCAACCCATTAAGTGAGACCTATAAAATATTTACTCAATTACATGTCCAAAGTGCCAATAAAATTAAAGAAACACTGATTAGTTGACAAAGTATCCTGCTGTTTCTTTCACCATAATCTAGCAAACAACATTAAGGAAACTTGTAGACAAGTTGCACTTCTCTCCACCTCCATGACACAGTTTTTCAGCCGAATAATTCTTCATGTGAAATCACCTCCTCCACTCAGCTCTGATTGTCTTATCTAAAAGCAAATTATCAATAACGGAGAGTCAGAATGAGGAACATGCATGCC
Organism: Bretschneidera sinensis; assembly: GCA_023935145.1. Classification (NCBI taxonomy): domain Eukaryota; kingdom Viridiplantae; phylum Streptophyta; class Magnoliopsida; order Brassicales; family Akaniaceae; genus Bretschneidera; species Bretschneidera sinensis. Next base: position 105,368,066 of record CM043701.1, on the reverse strand, counting down.
ATAAATTTCTAATTCAATAAACGACCACCGGCTATTATAGCAACAATTCCTTCACTTCAACATAAAGAGGAAAAAAGAATCAATTCAAAAACCATTGTATAAAAATTTGCTAGGGATCAAAAGTGGAAAGACCAAATAAAGTTTACTAGAATTCAGTAAATTTTCTTCTCAACCAAGCAGAAAACTTCAGGCAGTTTGTTGCATATTTAAAGGCCGAGTCAAAAGAAACATTCCTACAGCAGCAATGATCGACAAAATCCCCCCACACATATCCTAAGCCATAATCATCCATACCATTTGCTTAAAGTGAAATTGACGACCGAATATTACATACAGATCTAAGTACGAATACATCTGCATGCATAGACAGAACTCATTGTAAACCAGAAATATAAAAAATTAAAGAGCTTATGAAAATTCCCAGTTAATACTTTTCTTACCACTAGCATCTCTAGAAGATGATAGAGACCTGTCACTGCTGATTACTCCTTTGCCAGATGCTTGAACCAATCCCTGTGCTCGTGGAGACAGTGAATTTAACTTGTCATTGGCAGAAGATGGCAGAGAATACCGCCGAGTTATACCATTTTTCTCGACCACATCTTGGGAAAACCTAGGAGAGCCTTGTCCTCTCAGCTTGGCCTTTGCAGATTCAGTTGGTGCCATATAACTGGGAACTTTTCGTGTGCTATGCAACACATTGTCTTGATGATCAACCTTTGCAGGTAAAGAAGCTCTTCGTTCACTTGCTTTCAAGTTCTCATTGCTGATATTATCATCCTTAGAGTATAACTCCATATTCGTTTCTTGGATGCTTTCAGTTTTACCATTGTTCTCCACAGGTTGAGAGTCAATAGCAAGATGGTCATGTAATTCTTCTACTGGAATATCTGCAACCGTTAGTTTCATATCTGTGTCAAGATCAGATTGTTTTGATACGGTCACTGTCATATCCTTCCCCTTCTCTGCAGACTCACTAGTGCCCTTATCAAGAACAACAGGGACAGCAGACTTTGAAGCCTTCATGAGAGTGAGCTTTGGTTTCTCATCATTAACCTCTAATCTATCAGAAGCCTCCTTCGTAGAGTCGGTTAATTTTCTTAAATTTTGCTTAACCTTGTTAATTTCACTTTTAGGATGGTCCCAAACTGAATCTACTGGGTGGCCAGAAACGTTCCTCATATTGCGTTTGGGTTTTTCATACTCGGAAGTAGAACGACTTGAACTCTTTGCAACACTTGCACTGGACAGTTTCCTGACATTTCGCTTGGGCCTTCCCTGTTCAGTTTCAACTGTCTTAAAACTTCCATTCTTTGTCTGAGACTTCGAACTAAGATTCTTAACTGTTTGTGAAGGAAGTTCCCAAAAGCGCAGTATTGTCCAGCGTTCAAGCCATTCCCAGGCAGAGTTGGGTTCCCCGAGACCATACTGGAGCCATAGCGGCAATGGAGTTGGTGATGAAGCCAGAAGCTGAAAGTGGATGCATATTCACGTGCTCAGTTTCTAGTCTTTCGAAAAGGAAACTAAAGTTGGTCATATACGATGGTTTCTTTAAATTGAAATTAGAATGTGGAATCAGTATCACTTGGGTGGGGGAGAAGGTTTTATCCAGATTTTGTAATGTTATAAACTTATAATATGCTTTCAAAGTAATATAAAATGTTATGATCCTATCTTATATTACAAATTTTAAGCACATGAGTACATGCCATGCCATTTCATTGAAACATACTCCAAGGAAAAGCAGCTCTTTGTTGGTATAAAGGCCAATGCAAATTACTAGTAATATCTTACAAAATATTCACACAAATGATATCTGCAAGGCACAGTGTACTAAAGATTACTGGTAAACACTTGTTGCTGCTGACATGTCCCAGATGTGCTGAAAGGCAGCCAAATTTCTGAAAGGATCTCTCTCTATGGCCAAACCACGAATACCAGGTGTTAAAAGTGAGCATGAGTCTGGCAAACAACTTTAGAAACTAAGGGTGCGTTTGAGACTGTTGTAAATGTGTTGTGTATGGTGCCAAAAGTGCTGAAGCAAAAAGTGTTGTGAGGGTGCTGGTGCCAAAAGAGCTGTGGGAGGTGCCGTTACAAAAGGTCAATGTTGCGTTTGGTAAACTAATTTCGTAAAAGCACTATGGAAAGTGTTGTGACCAATAGTAGTGCTTGGTAATTGTAACTTAAAAGTAATGTAAAATTATAAAATTATCAAAAATAAACATGATGCATAAATTTACATTTTAATGAGCATAAACAAAAAAATAAAAAATAAACAATTTGACATGATGGCGTGAGTTGTGAAGTGATAAAATAAAACCATAAAGAACTTGTTTAATTAGATAAAATATCTTTTGCAAATCTTTTTGAATTTTTATTAAATTAAATGGAATTTTTTTCAAGAAATTATTTTTTAATATATAAATTCATTTTAATAACTTGCTATGCATAATTAAAATTCATTATTATATAATAAATTAATTTTTACAACTATTCTGTTACTTTATAAATATTTTTTTATTTTTCATTTTTATAGTTATATATTATAAATACTAAATACATCTTTCACATAATAATTAATAATGGGCTTAGGGTTAGAATTTATTGACCCAAAAAAAAAAAAAAAAAAGGAGGCCATTCATTCTACAATTGTTCATTGTACAAATCCTTTTCTAGCCGCCGCCATCTACCATGGTATAATAATTAATTATTGCATTTGATAGGGTATTTACTGGGAGTATTTTAGAGAGAAAGGCGAAGGTGAAGGACAGATTTTGAGAGTTAAGATGACGATTTTAGAGAGAGAGAGAGAGGGGAGGAGGAGGAGAAGAGTGAGAGGAGATTGATCGAGTTTGATGAGAAAAAATATGTTTATATAGGGATTTATGAGGTATTATGCCAAAAGATTAAAGGGCATTTTCAGATTTTTATAATTTTCATTAAACCCATAAAATGCTGCCCACCAAAGCACTATTGGGAAGCAACAAATTGGTGCTTCTCCGAAAACCTGTAATTTAGCTGTTGCAGACAGCAAATTGTCCAAAGCACACCATATTTTTTTTTCCAAACACATATATTGACAAAAGCACACTAATGCTTTCTGCAAAAGCTACAGATGGGATTCTCAACGCACTCGCAAACACAACCTAAGATCTACAGACATATAACACCTATTGATGTAGGACAGGTATGGTTGGAAGCTAACTTGATAAAGAAATAAGAAATAATAGGAGAATATTATTGATTAAAGGGCAAAAGACAGACCTAAGAACCAAATTTGATATTCTTCATCAAATTCCATTCTCAAATCAGGTCTACCTAGAGTACTCTAATTTTTAATAGTAAAAAACTGGATCTACCTAGAATACCACTAGAGGTGCTTTTATATAGGCACCCAATATAGTCCGAACAAGAAACATAATCCAAATAGGAAACTAAATCAAACACTAATTTCCTAATCCTAGAATATCTAAGAAACTACTAATAAAATATGAATTACCTAAATATCCCTAACATCAAAATTACATATTTCCCCTTAATTTCAAAATATCCCATCACATTAAAAACCCAATATTTAATCTTCCTTGTGTTCTCCATCACTTATTCCTAGATGTGGAAGGTGAGTGTCATTCTGATGACGAATTTCAAAAGGCTAAGATCAATAAACATGGATGAAGCATCATGTTCTAACCAGACATGAGGTGCTACACATGGTAACTATGTGTATCTAGACGCAGGGCACAGCTGTCAATGTATGTTTGTTTGTGATTTAAATTTGAAGATGTCTTTACAAATGCTAAAATGATCGTTAGCATGTAGAATATTGACAAAATTTCATACAGGGTAATAGCTCCCATAACAAAAAGGCATGCAGGCTCATACTAATATACCTTCTCTAACAATAAAGGTGGAAACAAGTGCCAAACAGAAGTCAGACACAAGGTGAAAGGAATGTTGTGTCAACAAGTGTTGGAAACACCAATGGTCATTATGGAGAAGCATTCTATCATGACAAGAAATTTACTATCAACACAAACGTTATAAATAGAATTGTTTTACTTCATAAACAAAAGCCGAATTCAGTATTAGTATCATGAAGCGTCTCATCTATAAGTTGAATCTTTTATATCCATATGCCAAGGGAAAACAGAAACAGATCTTACCTTCCGAACAACGGCATATTTTGACAGCTTCTCCATCCGAGTATATGTGCTTACTCCAAAAGATTGAGAACTTTTATCACCCTGATAAAAGAAACAGAAAACAACTAGATGAAATGCATGATATGCGTAATCAACTATTCAAAAGTTTGCAACATATATACATAAAAGATAAGAGGCATATGTTAATGTCAGATAAATTGCTCTCCACTACAATAACATATCTAAAATATTTTCAATATGCCCCCATGTCAAAGGTGATATTATCATATTAATCACCGTAACACTAATAGTATAGGTGACTGCAAATGCATATACCACAATGAAGGGCATCAAAAAATATGCCTAATTTTTCTCTGATTGAAAAGTACAGGAAAACAAGCTAAGGATCAACAAATGAGTTCATTGGAAAAACTACCAGAACTGTTGCCAGATGTTTTTTCTGAACTTCAATCCCAATATCTAAACATCTGACTTTTCGACCACGAGCAAGTGCTTGGAACTTAACGATTCCCCAGACACAGCATAATGTAGCAACAGCTTGTCTTCTAACCAAGTGACCACGAATAAGTGCCTGCAGCCTTATGATACCCTTGAGGGTTCGAAATGCCTTGCGAGCCTTCAAATATACCATGCCAGTGTCAGAATAAAATCAAAGTAGAATTGGAAAATAAGAAGCGCAGAATATTTACCTATTAACAAAAGTATAAAATTCAGGGAAGACAATCCTTATATGAAATTTCAAAGCAAGGCCACTGAAACAATATGAAATCGGAAAACAAATTCATACTTCCCATTAATTTTTTATAAGCCCATAGTTGGAAATTTTGCATATAACACCATAACGATGATCAGAAAATGGGTAGGGTATTTGCAACTGAAATATTTAGTGAAGCCATAGGCAGATACAGTTATTGGTTGATAAACTTAAAACCCCACGCACTGACTGCAAGCCACCTCAAACATTTTCATTAACACTCCCCAAACAAGTTTTAAACTGCCAAACCTCTTTAAACCAAAGCCTCTAGCTGCCTATCTTCTTTTTTTATTTTAATTTTTTATAAGTAAAAAATAAATTAATCAAAGGCACCAGGTGCCACCCATATACAAAAAACTATCTACAAGATAGTGTCTCAATAAAGTCAAAGATATCTTCAACATTTACAAAAAAATTTCCCCTAACCCAGAACCCAAAAGTATGTAACCACCCATCCTTGACAGTAGCTAAGAGGTTTTCAGTGCCATTGAAGGATCTCCTATTTCGTTTGCGTCAAATGACCCAAAAATTGGAAAGAGGAATCAAGCAATATGCCTTCTTCTTTTGCTTTGATCTTCTCAGTCCATACCATGCCCACACTTCATCTTGGACTAAGCCGGCAGCCACCGATCGAATTCTCACTATAGTAAGAGCCATCTCCCAAAGATGCCTAGTGAATGAGCATCCCAAAGAAGGTGGTAGATAGATTCGGCTTCCTCTTTACAAAGATAACATCTATTGACCAACATCTTCTCTCTTTTTTGAAGATTGCCAATCATGATGATGCCACCCCAACTAGCCTCCCAAGAAAAGAAAGAAACCATTGGAGAGCTGAGTTTTTCCAAATCGTTCTCCAAGGTTAGTTATCCTTGCCGTTCGAGAGAAAAGTCTTGTAAAAAGACTTACCTCAAATTTTCCACTCGAATTCAACCTCCGTTTAACCTTGTCAACATCTAGCAAGTTTACTTTCGCCCTATAGATATTCTCAAGAAAATTATCCATGCTTGTCAATTCCCAATCATGAGCATTCCGGCTCAAGGCTATGTAATCAATCGCCTCATTATGGGAAAGCGCACAAGAGCAAGCTAAAGCCTCCTTATCTTGAGCAAGGGCGAAAACCTCCGAAAATTGATCTTTCAATGGAATGTCACCGTACCAATAATGAAAATTTTAAAAAGTTAATTTACATTCATTACTTAAAAAGAATCATGAAACATGTAGAATCCATACATTTGTACAAGAACTATATTTTTAAGGGCTTGTACGATTTTCTATTAATCCCCTAAAACAAGCAAAATGCAACGGAAAAGTTTACATGCAGGAAGACAATCCATATCAACAAAAATCTAAGAGTAAAAGAAATGCGCCATGCTTCAATATTATCTACGAAGTTCATTATCATGAATACAAGCATATGCATGTACACACATCACATAAAATATGTAGAAAGATACTTTCATTTAATTGTGCACTGGATCCCAAGTTTTGGAGAGCTGCAAAGTTCAACAACAATTATACACATCAAAGCACATCGTGTGACACTCTAAATGATTGCAGAAGCTGCTGCATCAGAATCTTTTACCTTGTGTAAGACTGCATCGAACTTGGAATTCTCTGACAGTATTACTATTAGCCATCCTATAAAAAGCTAGTTGCAAAACTATACCATTAGGAAGTCAGAAAGACTATACAACTTTCCTCACCATAAAGTTAACCAAATATCCTATCATCATCATAGAAAGCACATAACATAAATTGACATGAGATGTCCTGCCTGCTTTGGAGAGTTGGTAAGGACACTTTCCTGCCCAATAAGCAGACAAGGGTTCAAGGCATGTGTGTGGGTTTTAACAACATAAAAAAAAAATTGGCACGAGTTTAAAATATCAACAAACTCCAGTATAATAGGCAAAAGCAATCAGATAGCAAGCAAATTCAAGCACATAACTAATTAATTGAAACTTTGAAATAAATCAGGGTAATGAGGGACAAAATGAAAAATTGTACGTTTTGCACACAGGTCAATAGAAATTATCACATTTAAAGAAGTAATGACTTTCAGAGCATAGAATTTTCAAACACAGCAGTAATTCTTACAGCAAGAGGAAATTACCCGATAACCTCTAAAAGCAGCTTGCGCCTTTTTTGCAGCTTGTTCATGCATGATTCTCTCGGGATCTTCTTGTGAACCAAAATTAATGTTCATATGATCATCTTCATTCAATTTCAAGGACAAATGATCAACCCCGTCCTTTGGTAATTCAACAGCCACTCCTTTTTCTAAGTCCAAATTTCTAGCACCGGTCCTGGGAATTGGGGGTGAAACAGATGGAGGGTCCACAGATAAGTTTGACACAGCTACCTTAGAAGAAACCAACGACTCTTCTTTAGTTGCAGAATTCTTCACACAAGAATAGAATACCAATTAGAACATGCACATTTTTCAAAATTTGAATACCAATTATACAGCAGAATGTCATATAGCAATGCTTTGTTGAAGCCAAAATACATTATTTATTAGAATATTTTCTGAGATATAGAACTTGACGCTTTTCTTACCAATTTCTCTTGTCCTTTTGACAAATTTGACTTTGATGACTTCTTTCCAAGTAAGGTCTTGATCCATTTTCCAGGGCTCTTTCCCATCTCAGTAAGACAGATGGAGTTATTAAAATCTCAAGTATTTAAATGTAGAAACCTGCATGTATATTATATACACAATAAAACCTCAACGTCATGAAAGTGCCAGCACAATTTATGAATGTTAATTATCAGAAGAAAAAAAAACACCAGGACATAGCATCGAAAGCCCCAAATTAACTTTTATCCTTCACATTGAAGCATTAATTAGGTCTTGCAAACTATGCCAAAAAGTTCCATTACATGTGATATTAAGAACAGCTAAAGAAGAAACAATTTTTAAATCAAAATCTTCAAGTGCATGATCAAAAAACCAAACAAAGCACAAAAATACAACTAAAATTCATTTTGAAAACATTAAGCCCCAAAAAGAAACCTAAAATAGAAACTCTGGATACATACAAAAACAAATTCAACATATCAAACTTTTTCAGTAATTTTAACCTTCATAACAATAGTAATAGTCATACATTCTACCAACAAAACCAAGCCACAAAACAAAGTTCAAATCCAAGTTGGGTATAAAATTAGAAACAGAAAACAAGCCCAGTGCAACAAAAAAAGAAGGGAAACAGCTCAAATCAGAAAACAACCGAAAAAAACGACTAAGAAGCAATGAGTGGTAGAGATCTAATCCATATTAGACAAAGCAAGAACATCAAGCAAAGAAAACATAGTAAAAAGAACAAACAGTGAAGCAGAAGCTAGTAATAAACGAAGATAAAGTTAAGCTGGATCTGAAGCATTACCTGAAAATGCAGTACTTCGAAACCCTAATGGGTCACCTTCACTGTATAACAAAACAAGCCAAAATACACAGAGGTAGAGAGAGAAACATTGGGTATTCAGAGATCTAAAAAATAAATATTTTTTTAATAGTCAAATAAAAAATAGAGTGGAAAAGAAACAAAAAGTACCATATACAAGCTAGCTTAACGTGCTTAATGAGCACATTCCTCTCTTTTGTTTTTTCTTTTAAAAATTAAGTTTCTCTTTGCTCTACAGAGCAGGGACCAAAATCTATACTGCTTGGAGACCTGAAAGTGAAAATCTGATCAAAAAGAGAAATAGGAGATGGGCTAAAGGAAGTTGGAGAAGTATCTGTTAAACGGTGGGTTCTTATTGGGCCCTTAAACTTTCTGTATAAAATATTAATTTAACTGGCTATGCATATTCATGGTGGCTAAAGAAGGATATAAAGTTGATGGGGTTGCTGATGGTTACTAGTTGTTGATGATTAATTAGCGAAAGCTAAGTTGTACTATACTGAAGAGATGAGGACAGCTGTCAAAGAGACAAATGAAAATTCGAAAAAAAAAATTGTTTGCGTTGGCTTCGAAACTTTTTTTTATATTGAGTTGATAATTATATTGATAATTTAAAAAAAAATTATTAATAATATTTTTATATATTTAATTAATATTATTAATAAAATTTTAAAAAATTATTAATTAAATTTTTGTACCAATGCAAAAATGTGTTTTTGTATCCAACATACATAAAAATCCCTTAATTAAAACTAAAAATTCCTTTAATAAACGTGGTGATTATTAATTGAATCTAATGAATATTTAGTGGGCCTGTGATGCTGTAAGAGTAGATGTGTTTTGGTAACCATAAGATTTAGTAGAAGGATAATCCTAATCAAAACTTTAGTTTGTTAAAAATCATAATAATAAATCAAACCATTTTTTCGGTAATCAAATTTTTGTTCGTTTTTTATTTACAAAATTTTGTAATTGACCATGATTACACAAAAAAAAAAATCAAAATTTTATCAAATCAATAAAGTTACACTAATCAAAGCTGTAAAAGTTTAAAATAATATAATCTCATTTAATCAACATTAATCAAGTATTATAATTTTTTACAATATTCAATCCACATTCAAATACTTTAAAACAATCATTTTTTATAATTAACAAATACTTATTTATTTTTATATATACTAAGTGCTTTTGTCCAGCCCTATACTAAGCATTTTTACCACTAAAATTTTAGCCTTAAAACATATCAAATTTATTTATATACGAATAAAATTATAATTGAGCATATATATAAAAATATAATATTATATATATAATTTTAATATGATTCGATTATAAAATGATTCAAGTACTGTTATTTTTGTTCAGCCCTAATATTAAAAAGCAACAAATGGTGGGCTTAAGTGGGCTGCATGGTGAACCACGACAACCTTTTTATTCGAATTTTGAATATACAACCTAATTTGGAGCCCAAATGATCCTCTCATTTCAGATAATACAAAAAATAATGTTTGATTATAAAAAATACTATGTGAATGACTTAATTTTCAAAAAATATATTGAGGTTTTTTGTGGTAAAAAATAACATATGGTATGCTTTTGTAAGCAAACAATACCTTATGGTGTGTTTCTGTTACCACATAGTATTATTTAAGTTGAGGTTTAATGGACATTTTGAAAAGTTGACACCAAATAAGAGTTCTAACTTTATTAATAGTATATATAGTATGGACAACAAGGCAATGAAAAAATTACACGTACATAAATTACAGAGAAAGAAAGAAACATACTATTACCACTCGAGCTAGCATTCACAAGATGAACTTTAAGACATGCAAAGCTATCTCTAACCTATATCATAGTGTTTGTTAATTTGGTTTGCAAACAAATTTATTGTGGGATATAATTAAAATTAACATGGGGTATGATTTATAGGGATAAAAGAGGTAATATATTAATCTTATATTTAATTCATGAGATTATTGAATTATGACTAAAGTATGATAATAAATGTAAATATCAAAATACTTTAAAACTATTCATCATTCTCAAGCATTTCAACTTCTTCACAAACCTTAATTTCAACATTTTCACTCTTCAATCCAATATTTCTTCTTTTTCTTCTATTCCCTTCTCTTTCCCTTTTCCCATCTCATTTTCCTACTTATTCTCCTTCTCTTTCTCCTTATTCTCCTTCTTATTCTCTTTCTCTTCCTTCTTTTTTCTCCTCTGTTCAGAAGAGGAAAGAGAAAAAGAAGAAGAAGAAGAATGAGAGACATGTCAGGAGTAAAAGAAGAAAAAAAATAGTCTAAAGAGGTGGGATATTTTATACCACCTCCCACATGGGACAAAAAAATATGAGATTAAGACTAATTTGTCGTACCACCATATTTACCCTTGTTTGATTTTAATAATAACAAAATAGTGCTTTAACGATACTAATAGTTTTATCTAAGTGTTTTTCAATAAACTTAAGCATCAAACTCAAGGACAAGTCGTATGTCAAGCACAAATAGAAAGAGATTGCACTTGAGTGACACTCAAAAAAAAATCGAAGACTAAGTTTAGATTCTAAGGTAGTTTACCTTCACATGTAAATCTCTCATTTAGTTTCTTAGCTTGATATTGGCTCAAAAACTCTTTTTGAAAATGTTTTGGTCAATCGAAAACTTATTTCTTTCAAAAACCGACTTAAAATTCTAAGTTTATAAAACAGAAAGTTGACCGTGGCTTTTCAACAATCGACTGTCAAGTCTCTGCACTGACCATTTTTAAGAACTAAAATAAACAATCAACTGTGAAAGAGACAGAGAGTTTTACAATTGATTGCCCATTTATATAGTCGACTCTCCAATTCATCTTAAGCTCATAATTTCAAATTCAATAAAGGACAGTCAACTATCCATTTTCCACAATCAATTGTCTTGTCGAGAAAAACGGTTAGTTTTCAAAATCTAGACGCGGGATTTGAGCAATTAATGCTCCAAATCTATGTCTAACAGTCATATAAGACCAAGGCTATAAAAACCCTTTCATCAATGAGCATTTAAAATACAGAAAACACATTCAATTTGAAAACAAACTCATTAATACTCTTAAAAGCTTTGAAAAATTCATTTGAGCCATTTATCAAGCTTTGTTATTAAAAAAGAGATCATCTTCATCTTGTAAAGCATTTATTGTTACATTTCTTCTTTTTCTTTACATTAAACATCAATCATTGTAAAAAAAAAGTCAATATAACTCTTAGAGTGTTTAGGATTAAACACTTCCGTGTGGAAGAGAGTGTTTGTAAGGTTTGTACAACATCCGTGAAGTTGCTCGATTATAATTAGCGAATCACTTCAATGAGGTTCCTTGAAGAGAGTGGACATAGGATCGGAGAGATTTCGATATTGTCGAACCACTATAAACGAAGTTTGCATATTATCTTCTTTTGCTTATTTAATTTCAAGCATCTTATTTGTTGTGTGCCTTACTTGATTAAATTGTTAAAAATGTGTGTATTAATTGTAAAAAAGTTCTTAAACCTAATTCACTTCCCTCTTAAGTTTATACCTCAATTTACACACCATGATCCAACATGAACAATAAATCCATGAGTCAAACATGGGATAAATTGTTTATATGGGGTACATTTTGTTTGATCCTACTTTAATCCTCATAACCAAACGAACCATAAGGATGTAAGTTAAGAAGTATTAAATAAGCATTGTTTTTAATAGCATTAAATATTAGTTTTATTTTATAATGTTTCTTTTAAAAAATATCCTTATTAATGTTTTTTTTTTTGTATACGACTTACAATGGTATTTAGTAAAAGAAATATTATAAAGTCAAACAAATATTTAGTAGTATTAAAAATAGTATTCATTTAATACTTCTTAACTTATGCTCTCATAACACATTAAAAAAACCCTTTTTTTTATAACTAAACATTTTGATTTGCTATAATGCGTAATGTGTTTATTTATTTTAAATCATTTTCGGCACATTTGGTTATGGTAATCTCAATTCCATTACCACTGAATTTTATATGTTTAACTAATTCACTTGTATGGTTGGACAAAAGAATTGGAATTGCAATTCCATGGCAATCCCAATTGCCTCAAGCAGTGGAATAGGAAATGACAATTGGAGACATTATCATTTACTTATACCACCACCATTTGGGATAGGGTTTAAACCTATTTTGACTCAAATACCCCCACCTAAATGCCTATATTTCAATTTCTCATTGATATATTTTAACTCTATGGACCATGATACTTTATTTTGAATGCTTTTAATTGATATTATCTAATTATGTTTATATTTATAAACGTTGTTTGGTATTCACTTTAAGTATGTACGAAACAAGCCTAAGTGTATGGTACTTTATTAATATTTTTAAAAATATCAAGGTTACTTTTTAACAATTTTTTCGATATACCTATGGATTTAGATAAAAATGGAAGAAAAAGAAAATAATTAAATAGATATAAAATAATATTGAAAAAATATATAAATAGTTTAAAAAATATTAAAATATTATGATAAATAGATTCTTATTTATCACCGTCGAATTCTATCTAACTAAATTTTAGAATTGAAATTAAATTAAAAAATTTGCAAACACAACTAAACACAATACTGTAATTGCAATCTTATTTCATGTGAAACTATAATTTTATTTTCTCGAATTTTGTTAATCAACCAAACGTACTGTAAAGTGAAAAATTAAATTAATCGGACACCTAAAAGCTATAGAATGTATAGTTTTAAACTAATTATTCCACACTCAAGTAAGATATTTGTCTTTGACAGTTTGACCCTTGGTTCTAAAATGATGTCAAACTTAAGACTAAACTCAAATAAAAATTCGAAATAAGATGTATTCCAAAAGGAATTATTTGTATTCAATGAAAAATCCATAATTTAAAATACAATACAAGTTTTGCATAATACCTTAAATATCTGTTTTGATAATATAATTATTGATTGAGTTATGTTTCGATCACATAACTTTCAATTGTACCAATCAAATTTTATACTTTTGTTTTGTTTTTCAATCCGATCATTTCAACGAATTTGATTTTAAAATCACATTAGATTTTCACCTTATTAAAAGAGGAAAAAAAATTTTAATTCTCGTTTGATTCGAATTTTACCGTCAAAACGATATTATTAACCACCTCAACGTTGACATGATATAGATATTCGGTTTGATTTTAAGATTAAATTTATTGAAAAGATCATATTAAAAAATAAAATAAAATTAAAAATTAAATTAATATAATTAAAAATTATATAATCAAAATAAAACTCGAATAACGATTAAATGATTAAAATATGTATTCAGCCCAAAATGCAATTATTATACGCAAAGTCACAAACCAATACAAAAAATAAGGGAATCTGTCAATTAGTGTGAAAACTTTGTTTTTTTGTTTGATTCTTTGGAGATGGTATCTTTTTGTCTACTTGCGTAAGGATGGCTTCTTATAAAACAGGCCAAAAATATACTATAATTACTCACAAAAGTAAAAAATAATAAGAGTGGAAAACAGCGGTGCCCAATTAACTATATGAAGATGACAAAGGAGTAGGTAGAACTAATACTTCCATGAAGAACAATCTGATTGATACTCACTTTTAAAGCGATACCTGTCGCCGACAAAAAAAACCCTCACTGGCCACAAACGCCAAGGCCAAAGTTGTCATCTCATATAATTCAAGAGCAGTTATATAAAAGGTATTTTGGTCATATTATTGCATGTGAAATGTCTTCTGATTTCATGAAAATAAAAAAAAAAAGTGCATAATACTTGCTAAGGTGTTACTATTTGACAATAAAAGTAATCAACAAATATGTACTAAATATTTATTAGTTTAATAATAACTATAAAATATTTAATTAATCACTTATAAATTATAATAATATAAAAATAATTTTTTATTAAATACATTAATATACATAATTATAATTATAATTTATATGTTCTAGAGAATTAGTAAAATTATTAAAATTTGTTGGAAATTAATTACTTATTATTATTTTATTAAAATTTTGAAACGATCGCTTTAGAGTTTATATCTCATTTCATTGGGACAAAGCACCACGTTTTCACCTCTGGAAACAATAATATTAGTTAATTATGTTGCAAAAATACTTGGTTAAGTTGAGTTTAAACCCGTCCAAAATTTTATTGATAATTTTAAAAAAATTTAATGATAATATTAATATAATCATAAAACTTAAAAATTAATATTACAAATAATATTTTTTAAAATTATCAATAAAATTTTATACGAATCTTAAATTATGTTTTAAAACCGATTCTAAACAAGTATTCCTAAAAACCGATCTAAACAAGTGTTCCTCGCTGTATTGACTATTTTGTAGTTAACAAATTAATATTCTACTTCTAATACTAGTTAGCTAGCCTTACATGAAGCTCACGTGCCTATGGTGCGTGATTTTGTGAGATACTCGCGCTGGTCTACCGTAACAAACGTGCTCAACATCCAAGATTTCGCATATCGAGTGTTCGAATTCAGAGCCAAGTTGACTTTAGTGCCACTTACTTCGTAGGGAACCCGCTTGCAATTTAATACGATAGTTCGCGTAGAGCGCAATCAGGATTGCATTTCCTTAGTCTTTGTTTGCATTTAGACTACCTAGTAATATTCAGCTAGTGTGCTGTAACCTCAAATCTGTATATTGATGCTTCACTTCTATGGAAAAATTCCACTCTTCTTAGATCTCTGATTCTCTCTACTGATCTGGGTTCTCTTCTTTTTCAAAAATTCTCACTCTCTTACTCATTTTCTTATAGGTATCTGAACACTGTAAAACACAGACCAGGATCTGCTTTTTGGTTTGTAGAATTGTTTTGACGTGAAACCCATTCCTCCTCATGTTCATAAATGACATTAAATGCAGTTTTTGGTAGTTGATGCTATTGTGTAATCATAAACGAGCAATCAATGTGATTCATTGTTATTCCAATATTCCAATAGTTCTCTTCAAGTTAAGGTTCAGCTATTGCAATCAATTATGGGGAATTTCCAGATATATTATTGTTCTTTTCTTTCTCTCTTTTTGGTTGTTCTTGTTCCAGTTTCAATGGGGCAACTGACCCCAAGTGAATCCAGAATTCTTTTCCAAGTTCAGAAAATCCTTGAATATCCTCAAGTTCTTCAAGGATGGACAAACTGGACAAACTTCTGTTACCTCCCTCCCTCTCCTTCTCTGAAAATTGTTTGCACAAATAATAGCGTAACCGAATTAACTGTCACCGGAAACAAGAGCTCCCCTGCTCACAGCCTCAAACCAATTACTTCATTGAATTTTGCAGTTTCTCAACAGACACTGTCTGATCAATTCTCTACTGATTCATTCTTTACTGTTCTGACAAAGCTTTCAAACTTGAAAGTATTGTCTTTGGTTTCATTGGGTTTGTGGGGCCCTTTACCTGCCAAGATCAACAGGTTCTTGTCACTTGAAGTCCTTAATATCAGCTCAAATTTCATCTATGGGGAAATTCCCCGAGAGATCGCGTCGTTCAAGAATCTGAAAAGTCTTGTTTTGGCTGATAATTTGTTCAACGGGAGTGTTCCAGATCTTAAAAGCTTAGCAGTACTTGAAGAGCTGAATTTGGATGGTAACCATCTGGGGCCTAAGTTTCCCTCACTGAGCAGCAATCTTGTGAGTGTTGTTTTGAGAAATAATTCTTTTAGATCTGAAATTCCTGTACAACTCAAGAAATTCAACCAGCTTCAGCAATTAGACATCTCTTCAAATAAATTCGTTGGACCAATCCCATCTTTCCTGTTTTCTCTGCCTTCAATTCAGTATCTTAGTTTGAACCAGAATCAATTAAGTGGAGCCCTTCCAGTTAATGTATCTTGCAGTGCTAAGCTTAAATTCTTAGACATTTCTCGCAATCTTCTTACAGGAAAACTTCCGTCTTGCATTGCTTCGAATTCTTCAAATCATACCGTCATCAGTTCATGGAATTGTTTGTCTGGTGGGAATTCAAAATACCAACACCCTTATTCATTTTGCCACAAAGAAGCACTTGCTGTTAAGCCTCCTACTAAAACCCAGGAGAAGAAATCTGGTATCAAACTAGGCCTAATACTTGGTATCATTGGAGGTATTGTGGGGATTATAGGAATTTTGGGATTGTTGGTTTTTGTCATCATCAGAAAATCAAAAACAACAAAAGCTGAAGATAACAAGTTTGACAGATCTGTTGCTGATAAAATCTCTGTTCGTCGCTTGCCAAAACCAACATTTGATTCAAGTAAGGCTACCTTCTGGTTCTGTTTTGTACTGCTGGATTAGCTTTCTTTTAAATTCATATCTGGGGTGTTCAAAATTACTAATGAATTCGAGTTGTACACAGGGCGAGTGCCTCAAACAATGAGATCAGCAGCAATTGGACTACAACCATATCGCGTATTCACTTTGGAAGAAATCGAAGATGCAACAAACAACTTTGACCCGACAAATCTGGTGGGGGAAGGATCTGAGAGACAGGTAGAGGATTTGTACTATGATTCTTGTTGGGTAAAATGTAAGGTTTACAACTCAATAAATTCTGTTCATTCTCCAATTCGTACAGCTCTATAAAGGTTGGCTTAGAGATGGTACAGTAGTCAGTGTGAAATGCTTTAAGTTAAAGCAGAAGAGTTTGCCTCAAAGCTTGATGCAACAGATGGAAGTATTATCAAAGCTGAGGCATCGGCATTTGGTCAGTGTTCTTGGACACTGCATTGTTACTTATCAAGACCATCCTCATGCAGCAAGCTGCACCATCTTTGTTGTCCTCGAACAGATCGCGAACGGATCATTACGAGACTATCTCACTGGTAAAAAAGCAAAACAGCCAATACTATATTGTGAAATGAACCTTAAACTTCAATTGTTGAACAATTGTAGCTTAAAAATGTTTTGATTTGGCAGATTGGAGAAAGAAGGATATGCTGAAATGGCCACAGAGAATGGCAATAACCATTGGTGTTGCAAGAGGGATTCAATTCTTGCACACAGGAGTTGCACCTGGCATTTTTGGCAATAATTTAAAGATTGAAAAGGTTTTGTTGGATGATAGTCTCACGGCAAAAATTAGTGGATATAACATTCCCCTGCCATCTAAGGTGAGAATTGTGAGAAAGCTTATGTGTAGATTTTTACTGAATTTACGTCATTTATGTGAAGCAGAGAATTCTAGACATTTTGGCTATGATTGGTAGGAGAGAAATTTGAGAGGAAAGAAAAATGAGAAGAAGTGTGAAATATCGATCAATCCTTTCTATGTCCAGTAGAAAAGATGGAAAGTAAAAGAGAAGGGGAAAAACACAAAATTTAGCTCGTTTACTCTTCATTCTTCGCAATTTGGGAGGACCGACAATTATAACTTGAAGAGTAAAAATTGAAAGAACATTTGGATTCCTCCCATATTTCTCTCTTACCAATCACTAGAAAATTGCTTTTATCTTTTTTTTCTTTCTTTTCACTCTTCTTTCTTCACACTTTTCATTTCTACCAATCGTAACCTATATGTCAATTTAGGCAGTTCTTCACGTTAATTATTGCTTTCTGAAATATTTTCAGATAGGATCAGAAAACCCTTTTCATGGGCATGATGTAACCAATCTTGGGAGGTATATCATCTCTTTTCTTGTATTCTCCTTCCTCTTATCTTCTGCTACAACATCTAAGCTATATGAAACCTTCATGCAGCACTGAGAATGCAGAGAAGGAAGATGTTTATCAGTTTGGAGTTATTTTACTTGAGATTATTACTGGCAGATTGGTTACGTCCAGTGTTGAATTAGATGATCTAAAGCTTCAGGCATGCTATTTAATCGTTGCCTAATCGTTTAATATTGCACTAAACTCAAATCTCATTTGTCATTTATCTTTTGATTCTCTTCACAGCTCGAAAGAAGCTTAGCAGAAGGAGCATCTAAATTACGGGGTTTAATAGATCCTTCCGTAAAGGGAACCTATGCATATGAATCACTAAGAACTGCAGTTGAATTCACCATCAACTGTCTCTGCAAAGATCCAAGCATGCGCCCTTCAATAGAAGATGTCATTTGGAATTTGCAGTATACGATTCAAGTCCAGGAAGGATGGACCAGTAGTGGGAACCTGAGTACACAAATGTAAAAAACTCAATAATATTGAATTTTCTCATACCACCGAACTCTTCATGGTTCTTTGTACCATAGTGTCATGACTACCAATAAAACTTGTATTTACATCCTTATTTTCACAGTAATTATGAAGTTTTTACCCTTTTATTGAGCCCAGATTTCACATGGTTATCAACATGCTCGTCCCTTCCTACTGATTTGAGCACTATTGTTCCAGAAAATCACTATCAATACCGGTTCTCATACTTGCCATCATCTTGAGTCCCAGTACTAAGAATAACTTTTTCATGTACGCTAACTCGGAATGAAAAGCAATGCAGCAAGTAAAACAAACATTGTGATAAAAGTGGGCGACCATCTATCCTCATAAGCCAGGCAAACATGTCAAGTCAAAGGGTTGGAAACACAAATTTGAAAGTTACTATGTTATTTAGACAGGCCATTGGACTACTTTTGAAGTTCCATAAACTAAACCAGGAGTAATTAGTCAGCAGTCCAACTCTGCTCAACAATATCACGTACTCTCCTGTTGTATTCACGCTTGTTCTCGCTAAACATCCGTGCAGCTTCTGAATTTGCAGGAGAGTTTGGATTTGGGTCACAGAGCAATGACTGCAATCAGAAAATAGTACAGCTTATCAAACTAACAGATTGAGAGAGAGTGAGAGAGAAAGAACTCCATAATCAACCCACCAATACCACTTATAAAAATAAATAAACCCACCAATGCCACAAATAGTCATTTTAATGCAAAGAAAATTCAAACTTTATATCATAATGGCAGCCAACTCAACTATTTTTTTTTTTAAAAATCAAATCACAAGGTAATCTACTAGAATGAATAAAAATCATCAGTGGCTTGGAACGTGCCTTTCATTCGGACTGCTCAAGGGAAATCCGAAGTTTTCAATGCTTTTTTAGGAATGTTTATGCCATGAGCATTTGAATAAGATAGGTAGGTTGAAAAGGTATATAGAAAGGGAGGAGGGTAACTTTGATGTCAAGTCCTTTAATAAATCCCTAGTTAAGAATCTTCCTATGGAGGAAAATGGCAACTTCCTTTGGAAAATTTGTGCTAACCTTAAAAGTTAAGTTTTTCCTTTTTGCCCTTCTGCGTGAGAAGTTACACGGAAGGATTTTGGAAACCAAGACCGTTAATCATCTCTTGTGGTGGTGCCCTCAGACTAGACACTTGTGGGAAATGGTTTTGTCAGTGTGAGGCATATGTTGGGTAGGGCCAGCTCCATTAAGGATGATATTCAGGTTTGGAGAGGTACGCATCAAGTCAATAAATTTGAGGAAGCCTCTTGCTCTGGTTCCTATCTCCACTTTTTGGATTGTGTGGAATGGTTGAAAGTTTGTTTATTTTGATTAAGGATAGGTGGTTTCATACAATAAAATTTTAATTTAATGGCCATTGTTTTGTAAATGAAGAGGAGCTTACCTTGTGTAAATTCATAAAACTTGTCCTGTAAACAGCTTCCCATATGTACACGGGTTGGCACCCCCTTGGTGCCTTAATTGGTTTTTTTTACTTAACTTAAAAAAAAATATCATCAGTGGCTTATCTACCATGGTCTTTACACGGAGGGGCCTAGCATTTTTGTCTTCAGATAGCACTAAACAAAGAACAATGTAGATGGTTTTACAAGGGACATGTTAAATCCTTCATCTCCAAAAATCTTTTATGACATCTATGGCCTTAAATTAACTATGAAACATAATTAATAAGAAATTTAAATACCTGGATAGACGTGAGTATAGCTGCTACATCATAAATTGGACTCCACTGATTTTGTAGAATGTCCAAACAAATGCTTCCATCCGCATAAACTGAAGAAAGATCAAGGCAAACGAGTAGCTTAGAATCAAATCTGAAATTGATAGCAAAATACTAGATTTTCTCATTGGACAAACTTTCCCTAATTTAAAAAGAAAAAAAAAAAGAAAAATAATGATAAAAGCAAGCTGAAAGCACATTGAAGCCACAAGAAGGAGCTAGAACAGCAAAGCTGACATGCCACAGTTAATTCAGGCACTTGGTTTGATGGCAGATCACCTTTTATTTCATTGCTCTATTGCTTGAAAATAATGGTCCCTACTAATCTGTCTGGGACTTATTCGTTCATGCCTAGAACAGTTTTTGAGATACTGGATTGATAAGAGAGGATCATAAGGCATACCAGTCATACTCTGTGGAGTGCTGCTCCATTATGCTCTATGCGGTGTCTATAGCATTATAGGAACAGTCAGACATTTGTTGAGCACGCTTCACATATAAGTCAAATTTCTAATCTTAAGATCACTTTTTGACAGGATGACTGCATTGCAGTTCTATGGTTTTTCTCCTCTACTTTTTTGGTACATTGAATCTCAACCACTCACTATCTCTGTTCCATTATATTTATATACTTCTTGTATCTTATGGTTATAGCCCTCTGTGCTTCTTAGTAAAGCCACTTATCAACTAAAAATTAATGAACCCAGAATCACAACATTGATAGTTAATTGTGAGCCCAGAATGTGTCCACCACAAACCTATAGCATATGCACCTTTAGAAACAAGACTAACAGCCAAATATAACTGAGTGGGCACCAGAAAACATGCAAAAAATTTTAACGCATTACTAACATTTCAAAAGATTCAGGCATAGTCGAGATAAAACTGGAGAACATCAATTACTGAAATGTAGATCAAAATAAAGAAACTGAATTTCTTGTATCCAACTTACTATTTGGATGGAACATCCGAGAAACAAAACGGACAGTTGGTGGCTTGTTTGGATAATCCTCTGAGAACTGAAGCGTCAATTTAAACGTACCTGAAGGATTCAAAATATCATAGGAGGTTTGAGATGCAACTAACATATAAATAAATACCTGCATAAATAATTTATATGTGTGAAACACTACTCGCTGTTAACATAGAACAGCAATCAGCAAAACAAAAAAACCCATTATAAACTTAACAACATGCTACAGTGAAGGTCAAATACAAATATTAGCAAGTAAGATTGCTTAAGAAAGGAAATTCACGCACTGAATTTAAACAACATATGTGTAGCGGTAATACATTCATATATTGGGAGTATATCAACCTCTTCATCTCTGATTCTTGGGTTGAATGTTCAAGGACACTACCATACACATGAAGTAGACATTCCCAGTATGCCAAAGTATACATATAACATAGAATGTTAACATGGTTTAACATCTTCCACATGACAATTCACATGAGCAAAGGCACATTGCTGGTGCCACTGAAGTAGAATCCTAAAAGAGGTGATCTGGGGGTGGTTCTAACCTTCAGTATTTTGCGTAAGTAGCCACTCTGAGGACTCATAACCACGTTCCTGCACTCAGTAACCCAAAGACTTTGGAAATTCCCCCACCCAATCCAATCCCCCCCCCCCCCCCCCCCCTTTCCACCCCCCCCACACACACACACAAAAAACACCACCACCATTCACATGATGCATACCAGACTGTATTCAGTGACAAATACTAATTTTGTGAACAATAAGGAAAACATTAAAAAAAGAAAAGTGATGTGCTAGCCATTCCAATATCACAAACCAAACCATATTATATTGTCTTGATGCAATTCTTAAGTAACAACAAGATGATGATGATGATACCATCAAACACACACCACTTAGACGTTGCATAACAAAACAACAAACGAATTGCAATTTGCAAAAGATATCATGTGCAAGAATTGAATTTACTTCCAACCCATTCAAATATCACAAGCCAAACCATATTATATTGTCTTAATGCAATTCTTAAGTAACAACAAGATGATGACACCATCAAACACACTACTTAGACGTTGCATAACAAACAACAAAGGAATTGCAAAATACAAAAGATATCATATTCGCTGAAACATGCTCAATAATTGAATTTACCTCCATCCCATGGGCTGTCATCAGGCCTGCAAGTCAACCAACATAAGGCATAAGTAAAACCGTGTGGATCATTGCCTGAGACCATCAAAGCAGGAAAAAATCTACAAAAACAGCTAAAATCCAATGTAATTTCTTTTCTTCACATACCCAAATATAACCGCATTCCAGAGCATAATATTATTGTCTTGAGGAGCACCACTAATTCCTGCAGGAGGGTCTTGCTGCAACCTCTTAAAATCCCTCATCAGTCTCTTCCTTGCTGAAGTTGACATCCTCACCGCCTAATAATTCGATAAAAGCCCCAACCAAACAATACCATTCAGTATCGTCACATACAAGTGATGCACAAAGCAAAGAGATCAACAAATTAAAATTAAAAAAAAAATGCACGCATAAAAATTTCTTATGTCTTTGCATAGCAATTCCTGGAGAGTATGTATCAAACAAGTTGCAATTAAAGTTCGAAAAAGCAACAAGCTAAGAGAACAGAATTTGTAATTAGTCAAGCTTTGATCGAGCCTAGGTAGGCGGGCTGATAAAGTCATCCTGATAATATATGACTGCGAGAGTGCGAGGTGGACAAAACAATAGGAGTATCGTTTGAGAGCATACAAGGTGAGAGACCCAGACACGGAAAGTGAACATGCGAATTCACGACTTGATTTTGGTCTTAATGCTAACAGAGTAGATCACAAGGACCAGAAGTAAAACAATTACGTCTAGCAATAAAAACCAGAGAGAACCTAATTAGAACAGTTAATCACCATGGAAAGCGCACATCAATTTAGCTAAAAGCACAGAAAATTGCACCTACAATTCAATTCTTAATTCCCATCACACAAATCATAACCCTAGATCCATATCATAAACAACAAATTATCAAAAGCTTACAGCTCTTCTATAACTGGCAAATAAAGCCATGGTTTCTCCATATTAGATTCGGATAAAACAATAAAAACTCAAATCAAACGCAAAATCAAACAATCTAAGCCATGAAATGGGGGAAAAAGAGCTAGAAAAACAAAAGAGCATAAAATAAGAGAGAGAGCTCTCACTTGAGCAAACGCGGCGAGTAGCTTCGATTATTCGAAAAGGTAAAAAGAAAAAGCTTCAAAATCAGAGCAAAGCGTAAGGAACTTTCTCCTCTCCCAAAATTTTGTAAGGAAACAAACAGTTTTATTGTGATCAATCAATCTATCAAAGTGAAGAGAGGGAGAGAGAAAGATACTATTTAGTTAAAAAATTATTAATAAATGAAAATGTAAGGAGGCGATGTTGGGTGGCTCGGGTCAGCGGTACCTATAACGCCCTCTCTCTCTCTCTCTCTCTCTCTCTTTCTACTGGTGAATTCTTCTGTTTTGTGCTTTATTGCCAAGTCGCTGTAAGGACACCATGCACTGTATCTATCGCTGTACAAAATTGTAATCGTGTACGGAGTAGTAAATAAATAAATATCTCATGTAAATTTTTTTAAGAAAGTTCTGCGGTGCGGTGTCCGTGATTACACGAGACTTTCAGATGATCCATAAAACATATTCTCCGTACTATATTTTAGTTCTTTTTTTTAATTGATGTTTTTAAATGAGGTATAAAAATAAAAATATTTTTAATTTTTTTTTATGTCACGCACAATTTTTATAGAATCTACATATATTTAATTTAATTTTAATTTTAAAAGAAATTTTGAACAAAATGATATTTACATTAAATTTTGTATAAATAAAAAATAAATTAAAAATATAAAATGAAAAAATAATAAACTTTGTCGTATGTTATTAGATTATTAGATCGTACAACTTTTTATCATCAAAGTTGTAAACTTGTCAAACCGAATCATTTAGCTTCATATTTAAGATAAACTTAAAAATTTTAAAGGAAAAATATAAATATCTCATTTGATTTGAAACTTTACACGTATCTTATGGTTATTTTTTTCAAACACTTAGGTCTAAAATAGTTAAAAATTGATTTTTTTCTCAAAATTTACCTTTCATTAAAATAAAAAATAATTTTAATTAGTAAACTATTTTTTATTTAAAAGTTGAAATTTAATTAAGAAAAATTAAGAAATGTTTTTTAAAATATAACTTAAAACATTACTAAACATGTATCTCAATAAGAAATTCATGAAATAAAAAAAATAAAATTATACCGTGTCAAGGTGGATTATTTTCAATCACATAGAAAAGCTTTCAATGCATTGCCTGTACAATTTAGTAATAAAAATGTTGGAACTCACCTCAAGATGCCTAGGTGGTGATCTCCCAAGCACCCAAGTCTAGAATGACTTGTAATGAACAGAAACAAACAAATCAAAGAAAAACACAAGCAATTTGTTGTTGAGGTTCGGCAATAGTCTACGTCCCCGTAAGTTCATCCGAACTCTTTGCACTAAATCAATGAGTTCTTACAAATACAACAATACCTCTTCAAGAATCCTCAAGTTCTTGAAGAACAAAAGAAGAGAAAAAGAAAGTGATAAGGAACTATTATAAAGCCCTTCTCCAATCTATATTACTCTCTCTCTAAACAACTAGCCTCTCTTGAATGAGATCTATTCTAGTGCCTCTCCTGTGTTTTGTGTTTTTACACTCTCACACTTGCACTTGAATTCTCTTGTATGATGATGTTGATAATCTCTCTTGATGTCTTGTTTTTATGATTGAAGCTAAGTGACCCTTTATATAGTGCACCAACTTCTTCATCCAATCTTTGAGATCATTCTTAACTCTTAGATCTCAATAACCAAAGACCCATGGCTCTCTAAGAGTCTAAGTAATCCTCTGCGTTTTAACCAAGTCTCACGCACCTTACAAGAGGTTAAAACATGAGTGCATCAGTGTGCCTGGCACCGCGGCCTAGAACAAGGCTGGCCGCGGCGCACACAGGGCTGAAACCTCACCATCTCTTCACCTTGCTGGGCACTGCGGCCTGGGAAGGCTGTGCCGCGGCGCGACCTGATGGCTGAACTTCCTGGAGCTGCTAGAGGCCGCGGTGCACTGGTCCAAACTTGATGTTGAACATCTCCTGTTTAATCCTTGGACAAATCCTAACAATCTCTACTTTTGTCTAAGTGATTAAACCCGAACCCATTGTGCAGAGAACTCAGGATCCAAACTCAACTTGAGTCACCATATCAACCGACTCTAATCCTAAGAAGTCTAAGGCAGTGATTGAACTTGTTTAGACGTAGAACTTTGGTGCCTAAATCTGCAGGATTTTCCTCCGTGGCTACTTTGTCCACATGAATGCATCATTCTGTAACATTTTTCCGCATGAAATGATACCGAACATCCATGTGCTCTGTCCTCTCATGGAACACCAGATTCTTACACAAGTGCAACGCATTTTGGCTATCCGAATACACCACCACCTGCTCTTTTAGGACCTTCAACTCTTCCAATAACCCTTTGCACCACATAGACTCCTTAATGGCTTCCATTGCCGCTATGTACTCAGCCTCGGTTGTTGAGAGTGCTACCACTGGCTGCAAACAACTTATACAACATCCGTTTAAGTTGAAGAAGTAGGAGGTAATCAATCTTCTTTTCTCCCGGTCGGCTCTATAGTCCGAATCAGCATAACCCTTTAGACAGATGAACTTACCCATCTTCTCATAAACCAGCCCCACATCTGGGCTTCCCTTCAAGTACCTCAGCAACCACTTTATCCCAAGCCAATGCTTCTTTCCAGGATTACTCATAAACCTGCTGAGAATACTTATTGCATGAGCAATGTCAGGTCTAGTGCTTACCATGGTGAACATCACTGATCCAACCGCACTAGAGTAAGGGACCTTTTTCATTTCCTTCTTCTCCTCATCCGATCTCGGACATGGATCGCTGTAAAACTTGAAATGACCAGTAAGGGGAACCTTCACTGGTTTGCTATCTTCCATAG
Organism: Bretschneidera sinensis; assembly: GCA_023935145.1. NCBI lineage: Eukaryota > Viridiplantae > Streptophyta > Magnoliopsida > Brassicales > Akaniaceae > Bretschneidera > Bretschneidera sinensis. The sequence continues at coordinate 105,341,779 of CM043701.1, read as the reverse complement.
AAAACTTAGATATCATCTTTTCTATGTAGGAAGTCTGAGAAATCTTCAATCTGTTTATCTCCCTTTCCCGGATTATGCTCATCCCAAGGATCTTCTGTGCATGGCTAAGATCCTTCATCTCAAACTCCGAACTGAGTTGAGACTTCAACATTTCTATCATCTCCTTGCTGCTACCAACCAGCAGCATATCATCAACATAGATGAGGATGATCACTATTTCCCCCCACCTTGTGCCCCTTGTAGTATAAGCACGAATCATAATAGCTCTTTATGAAACCCAAGCTAGTTACAAAGAAATCGAACCTCTTATTCCATTGCCGAGATGATTGTTTCAGGCCATAGAGAAATTTCTTCAATTGGCATACCAACTCTCACTGCCTTCCTTCCTCATAGCCTTCGGGTTGTCTCATGTAGATGGTCTCATCAAGCTCTCCATGCAAGAACGTTGTCTTCACATCCATTTGCTCGATCTCCTAATCAAATTGGACCACCATAGCCAATACTATTTGTATCGTCTTGTATTTCACAACTGGTAAGAATATTTCGGTGAAATCTATGCATTTTCTTTGTGTGAACCCCTTCGTCACCAGCCTAGCCTTATACCAGACTTCATCCTCTGGAGTGTTCCCTTCTTTGATATTGTAAATCCATTTACAATCCACAACTCTCTGTTTTTCAGGTTTGGGCACCAATTCCCAAGAGTTGTTCTTCCTCAAAGAATCCATTTCTTCCTCCATAGCTAGCTGCCATTTTGACGAATCCTTACATTCCATGACATCCATGTAAGTTTCTGGTTCAACCCCTTATTTTGAATAAAGAGCTGCTACATCAGTATCCGCAAACTTATATCTCAAAGGTAGTCTGACCACCCTCCTTCCCCGGTCCCTTGTGAGCTGGTAGTCATTCTGACTTGCAGCATCAACCCCTTATAGTTCAGCCTCCTCTTAAATATCCTGAGCTTGGCCTTCATCAATGGGCTTTACCTGGTCCGAACTCTCTTGCCTTTCTTGCTCTACCTGAAATGAATTTTTCTTGATGCTATGCTCCACAAATACTGGACTGGTTTGCTCACTAGCCCCTGCAGGGTTAGTCTTCTCCAAATAGGGAAATAAAAATTCATTAAAAATAATATCCCTACTTATTATGAGTTTAGTCCCTTTTGGCTCTAAGGACCACAACCTATACCCCATAACCCCATCACCATACCCTAGAAACACACATTTTCTAGACATTGGGCTAAGTTTATCATCATTTTGATGTGCAAATGTAGCACATCCAAAAGTTCTAAGGTTGTTCAACTCACGGGGTTTTCCACTCCACATCTCTTCGGGAGTCTTGAGCTCTAAAGCTCTAGAGGGTGATCTATTAACCAAATATGCAGCAGTAGACACAACTTCCCCCCAAAAATATTTTGGTAAACCGGACCTAATTAACATGCACCTAACCTTTTCCATAAGGGTCTTATTCATCCTCTCAGCAACTCCATTTTGCTGAGGTGTTTTTACAACCGTTCTATGTCTAAGAATCCCATTTAACTCACAAAATTTATCAAAATCTTGATTGTAAAATTCTAAGCCATTATCGGTTTATAAAGCTTTAACTACCCTACTCGTTTGAGTCTCCAGTAATTTTTTCCACACCACAAATTTATTCAAAGCATCTGATTTATGTTTAAGCAAATAAACCTAAACCTTTCTTGAATAATCATCAATTAAAGACAGAAAAGTAAAGATTATCTCCCTGTGTTGGTGTTATTGTTGGTCCCCAAAGGTCCAAATGAATGTAGTCAAGAATGCTCTTAGACTTGTGCACTCCGGAGTTGAAGCTGACTCGGTGTTGCTTCCCAAGAACGCAACACTCGGAGAAATCAAGTTTCTCTACTTTGTCACCACCAAGTAGACCATCCTTGCTGAAAACTTGCATGCCCTTTTTGCTCATATGTCCCAAACGAGTGTGCCAAATAGCTACCCTATCCATCACAGCCATCAAGCTTGCTGATTGATCATTGATTTTTTTCTCTCCGATTATCTCATAGAGACCATCCTTTATTGCTGCTTTGATCACTACCAAAGATCTCTTGGTTACCTTGATCTTTCCTCCCTCTGCTTTGTATGTGTACCCATGGAATCTAGCTGCCCCAATGAGATCAAATTTCTTTTCAAATTCGGAAGATACCTTACATTCCGCAACAACCTTGTTACTCCATCAAACATCCTCAATTGGATGTCTCCTATCCCCCTCACTTAGCAAAAAGTATCATTCCCCAAGAAAACCTTTCCATCATTGGTTTCCTGAAAATTCTTGAACCAATTCTGGTGAGTGCACATGTGATAAGTGCACCCAGAATCCAAGATCCATTTCTCGCTGCCTTGCCTCCTGCTCACATTTGAGCACACAACAAGAACATCATCTTGCTGTTCTCCCTTGGCAACCGAAGCCTCTCCATTGTTGGTATGACTTATTTCTCTCTCATCCCACATCTTCTTCTTGTAATCTTTCTTGAAATGACCATTCTTATTGCAGTAGAAGCATATCTTCCCTCCAAACTTCGGTTTGGAATACGATCTCCCATGACTCTGCCCTCTACCCTTTGATTTCTCCCGGTAGTTGCCATGAATGCTACTACCATTCCGAGTTGCTGGCCTTCCTCTAACGAACAATGCTTCTCCACTTGATGCTTCCCTCATATTGGCCTTGAAATCATGAGCCCTTATAGCATTAATCACGATTTCCTTGGTTAGTGTATCTCTTCCATATTCAATTATATTAATCAAACTTTCAAAACAATCAATAAGAGAATTTAATAAAATAATAGCCAATTGTTCATCTGGGAACTTTATACTACAACTAACCAAATCCTAAATTAGTTTATTAAACACATCAAGATTATCTTGCAACTTTTTATTATGATCCATTTTAAAAGCAAAGATTCTTTTAAGAAGATATATTTTATTAGGGAGAGTTTTGGTAAGAAAGAACTCATCTAATTTCTTCCATATGACAGCTGGATCTTCTAAGTCTCCGCACTTCCTTGTAACACTATCCGACATGTGCAGAAAGATGGTCCTATACGCTATCTTCTTCATCTCAATCCGTAGGACCTCCGTGATACTTGCTGAAAAAGTGTCATCTTCTCCAATAGCCAAGTCAACCTTTTGTTGCATAAGAACTGCTTTGATCTTCCGCTTCCAAAGGGCAAAGTCTCCTTTTCCATCAAACTTCTCAACGATGAAGTTTAAACCCATCTTGCGGAGAAAATCTCAAATTTATACAGCACCCACAATTGCTTTCCCAAACTTCTAAATCTCAAGAACACGATCAAAGATTGATCTCAATACTATTCTTGAATCACCCTCAAGAACACGATCAGATCTTGATCTCCACTTCGTTTTTGAATCACCCAAGAAGTTAACCTTTGATTCTTGGAGTCTTTTTCCGATACCTTCTGTTCTAGCTCCGATACTTGTTGTCTAAAGCTCTGATACCACTGTTGTGATATCTCTTTTAACTTTGATACCATTGTTGGAAATCACCTCAAGATGCCCACGTGGTGATCTTCCAAACACTCAAGTCTAGAATGACTTGTAATGAACATAAACAAACCAATCAAAGAAAAACACAAGTAATTTGTTGTCGAGGTTCAGCAATAGCCTACGTCCCTATGAGTTCCTCCGAACTCTTTGCACTAAAACAATGAGTTCTTACAAATATAGTAAGACCTCTTTAAGAATCCTCAAGTTCTTGAAGAACGAAAGAAGAGAAAAAGAAAGTGATAAGGAATTATTACAAAGCCCTTCTCTAATCTATACTACTCTCTCTCTAAATAACCAACCTCTCTTGAATGAGATCTATTCTAGTGCCTCTCATGTGTTTTGTGTCTTTGCACTCTCACACTTGGACTTGAATTCTTTTGTATGATGATGTTGTTAATCTCTTTTGATGTCTTGTTTTTATGATTGAAGCTAGGTGACCTTTTATATAGTGCACCAACTTCTTCATCCAATCTTTGGGATCAATCTCAACCCTTAGATCTCAAGAACCAAATACCCATGGCTCTCTAAGAGTCTAAGTAATCCTATGCATTTTAACTAAGTCCCACGCACCTTACAAGAGGCTGAAACATGAGTGCATCAGTGTGCCTGGCGCCACGGCCCAGAACAAGGCTGGTCGTGGCGCACACAGGGCTGAAACCTCACCATCTCTTCACCTTGCTGGGCGTCGCGGCCTGGGAAGGCTATGCCACGGTGCGACCTGATGGTTGAACTTCCTGGAGCTGTTGGAGGCCACGGTGCACAAGGCTAAGCTGCGTGCACTGGTCCAAACCTGATGCTGAACATCTCATGTTTAATCCTTGGACAAATCTCAACAAAAAAATCATTAATTATTAAATTGACATCGTGTTATATTTAAACTTTCAAGATCGGCACAACATGACCTATACATAAAGATATATTCCCTAACTTGAAACTTTAAGTAAAATTTTGAATTTTTTTTACATGAATGTAATATATAACTATGTTAATGTATTGATTCAAGTTAAAGCCAAACCAAGTCGAGTTAGGCTAAATTGAGTGCTTGGCTAGAAAACTAACGATTTTAAAATACTCAAACTTTGTCGAGTTGAGACACGTTATACTTAAGATTGACTCAAAAGGTTTACGAGCCAAAGAATCTTCTTGGGATTTGCTCATGAAACGTATCGAAATAAGTTCGAGTTTGATTTGACAACATTATTTGCCATAAACTATATAAAAAATTACATTAAAAATTAGATAGTTTATGATTTTTAAAAAAAATAATATATACTAGCATAGCTCCGCAAATACAATAATACGATAATTTATATAATAACCTCTCTTAGATTAACAAAGCTCCATAAATGAACCACACGATATTTAATTATAAAGTTTAAAACTATACAGCATTAAATTTAAAACAGTTAAACCATGGGGTACAATTGTACTTTTCTCGATTTTTAAATACAATTTCAAGCTCAATTTAACCTGAATTAAGACTTTAAATTTTTTATTGGAGCTTGACTAATGATCGAGCGAACCTAAACAAGAGTTCAAGTTAATTAATTGTTAAATTATACACTATTCGATAATTATTAACTCTTAATATACCCAACTATAAGAAAACTTTTACTGTTTTTTCTCAGCCACATAACAAATGCACACACAAAATGAAAAAAAAAAAAGAACGATATTAACTCATCATATTGAACTACTGTGTTGCACACTAAAACCAGGTGACTGATATGCTATCCCAACAGTCGCAACACATGTCCCTCCAATAGATGTACCAGATGTCTCGGATGCTATCCCACCGACTGTAACATGTGTACCTCCAACAGATATACCGGATGACAGAGATGCTCTCCCACCAAACCTTTTAAGCTTCCAACGTTAAACCAAACTCATTTTGTTACACCACCATGCTAATCCAACCCAAAATTTCACAAGAACCCTAGGTTACAAGCACCAACGAATTGAAATATGCAGAGCATAAACAAAAAGGTTGTAGTAATTAGTTAAACATAAAAAGAAAAAAGAATCTTGACATGAAGCTTAGATACTTTTAAATAAAATGAGGAAAGTGAACAAGTTAATAGGTTGTAAATACAAACATTACCAAAGAAAATCAATCAAGTAATTAGATTTAAGCATATGCACGATATCACGTAGCAAAACCCTTATTTTCTTAACATTACGGTGTACGTAATTGTAGTTTTCTAAAAAGTTATTTCTCTCTTATTTAAGTGACATTTTCTCGGGAAAGTAAAAAAAAAAAATTCCTCACAACAAGAAGAAAAACGAAAAAAGGCTTCTTGATTGATCTATAATGAGCCAACTTTAATTATAAATTATTATTATTTTCTCGGGAGCTACATGTTTTCTTTGGTCAAACCTCGAATTGCTTTTAACATGTGGAATGAAAAGCTAAGAAAAAGTGAAAAAGAATTGTGATCATGAACCAACTCAAACTGAGTGTGAGCATGAAGTTAATTATTGTTGTTGAATCTAACTCAATTAAGTAAAAGTAGACTCGTTTAGCTCATGAAACAACTCGTTTAATATATATTATTTTACATATTATATATATTTGTATATAATAAGCTTTTTTTTTATTAACAAACTGATTTGTTCATGCAAGTTTGTTAAAACTCGTCCAAATTCATTTAGGTTCAAAACTCGTATTATTAATAAGTTCGAGTCAAATCGAACACAAGCTTGATGAATACAAATTGAATTGATTCGAGTTGTATTTTTCAATTTGATTCAAGTATCAAGCCTAATCCGAGTTTAATTGAATCAAACTCTAATATTTAGATATTTGACATGATTCATCTCATATCCATTTTTAATTAAAACTTAAAAACGTTGTTGTATACAAAAAAATCTTTTCAAATTTAATTAATTATCACGCGTTGCACATTTAAACATAAACTGTATTTGATAAATAAAAAAAAAATTATAAATCTATCTTTATCATCGTTCTACATATGTATCTCATCCTATCTTTTTTTGTTCTTTTCACTTGACCAAATGCGTCTCTAAGTTATATTCATTCTAAGCTCGTAATCATGGTCCTCATAGTCATAACTAAGAGGCTAAAATCCCAAGCTAAAACCTCTCGATAAATTTCATAAAGTATTCTTTCAACATAAGGAGGAATAAAAGATTAAAAAAAACATACAGAAGCATGCAATTGAGAGCTATCATATCGCAACTTTTTATGTGTCTTGGAGTCTTGCTAAGTTGCTAATATAGAAAGGTGTCCGAAGAAAAAATGGGTTATGACATTACCAATGTCTTTGGTCTGACTTCACTTTAACCTGAACGTAGTGCTCATCTCATAGATTTTAATAGACCTTTCTCATTGTCTCCACTCTCTCTCCTGAATCACGATGCCTGTCGGCCAATTCTAGTGGGCGTTTTAGGGCTGGGACTAACCTTAATGCTTCCATCCACTACATGTAAATTGCTTCATTGGGGATGGTAAATTCTATAATCTTTTACTCTTTTCTTTCAAAATACACATATCTCAAACAGATAACAAAACATATATATTTTGAAGTCACATTTGTAATTCTTTAAAAATCGATAGTAATTTTTCTCAAGTCAAATTGGAAAAACTATTTTTTTTATCCATTTTATGAGATATATGTTTTGTTGTTTGTTTTGGATTAACCTTTTATCTTTATCCCTTTCATAAACTTGAGCAATGGTAGTTCCGTGGAAAGAACATGCTATCTGTCTAATATACTATAGGGTCCTTTCTTTCTTGTCAATTTCTGAAAGAGATGAAGAGGGAAAGAAAATCAAAAAGGAATACTACCCATGAAGGGCTTGGGTCAATTTGAAGGCCATGTGCAACAGGACACAGAAATCCACTACCTCTTAGACTATTCATGAATGGTACTGGTATTGCCCCTCATTTTGGCGACTACCCCATGAAACACCAAATAGCAAAACTGGTAACAAATGGGTTATACAGAGAAGCAATATCTCTTTACACTCGAGACCACTTTATTTCATTGCCTCCTCATGAATTCACATTCCCTCCTCTCCTTAAGGCCTGTGGTAAGCTAAAGTCAGCAATCCAAGGCCAAATCCTACATGCCCATCTCATCAAAACCGGGTTTCTTATCGATGTTTATACAGCCACAGCTCTCACCGACATGTATATGAAGTTTAATCGTATAATTGATGCTCTAAAGGTGTTTGATGAAATGCGTGACCGAAACGTGGCATCGCTGAATGTGGCGGTTTCCGGGTTTTCGCAAAATGGGTATTATAGGGAAGCTTTGAGAGTGTTCAAAGAGGCGGCGTTTGGTTGGTTTAGGCCCAATTCAGTCACTATAGCTAGTGTGTTGCCTGCTTGCGAAAAAGTCGAGTATGGTGCGCAAATGCATTGCTTGGCTATAAAATTGGGTGTTGAAATGGATATTTATGTGGCAACATCTCTCGTGACTATGTATTCGAATTGTGAAGAATCGGTTCTGGCCACAAGGGTGTTTGGAGAGATGCCTAATAAGAATGTGGTGAGCTACAATGCCTTTCTTTCTGGGCTGTTGCAGAATGGCGTCACACGTGTGGTATTGGATGTGTTTAAGGACATGAGAGAGTGTTCACGTGAAGAACCTGATTCAGTTACATTGGTTTCTGTTATCTCTGCGTGTGCAAGTCTTTTGTTTCTTCGGTTTGGTAGGCAAGTTCATGGTCTTATTAATAAAACTGAGATGCAGTTTGATATTATGGTTCGTACTGCTCTTGTGGACATGTATTCGAAGTGTGGTTGTTGGAAATGGGCCTATGATGTATTCAATGAAGTGAATGGCTGCAGGAACTTGATAACTTGGAATTCGATGATCGCTGGGATGATGCTGAACGGTCAAAGTGAGGTTGCCATTGAGCTGTTTGAACAGTTAGAATCTGAAGGATTAGAACCTGATTCAGCAACATGGAATTCGATGATTAGTGGATTTTCACAACTGGGGAAGGGAGTTGAAGCTTTTAAGTACTTTAAGAAAATGCAATCAGCAGGGGTTGGTCCTAGTATGAAATGTATTACAAGTCTTTTACCAGCTTGTTCAGATTTGTCTGATCTGGTGAGTGGGAAAGAGATTCATGGGTATGCCATTAGAGCTGATATTTGTAGTGATATTTTTATCGCTACTTCCCTGATTGACCTGTACATGAAATGTGGGTCGTCCTTGTGGGCACGAAGAATTTTCTATCAGTTCGAGATAAAACCTGATGACCCTGCATTCTGGAATGCAATGATATCCGGGTATGGAAGAAATGGAGAATATGAGTCTGCGTTTGAAATTTTTGACCAGATGAAAAAGGAGAAGATAGAACCAAATTCAGCAACTTTTGTTGGTGTTCTGTCCATGTGTAGTCACACTGGTCAGGTTGACAAAGGATGTCAAGTTTTTAGGATGATGAATAAAGAGTATGGCCTGAAACCAAATCCAGAGCATTTTGGTTGCATGGTTGATCTTTTAGGTCGATATGGCAGGCTGGATGAAGCTTGGGAACTGATACAAGAAATGTCAGAGCCACCAGTTTCTGTTTTCTCTTCTCTGCTTGGCGCTTGCTGGAGTCACCTAGATCCTGAGCTGGGAGAAGAAATGGCCATGAAGCTTTCACAATTAGAGCCAGAGAGCCCAACTCCTTTTGTGATTCTGTCCAACATATATGCTGTGCTGGGAAGGTGGACAGATGTGGAAAGAACTAGACAGATGGTAGATAACAAAAGATTGAGAAAACTTGCAGGACGTAGTTCAGTTGGAGTTACATGAAAACAAAAAACAGCTTATACCTAAAAACTGATAGAACAAGTATAGCTCTTTTCTAGTCTCTAACCAGATCTTCTTCTGTCTCTGCCATTCTTAAGTTATTCTAGATAATTTCACCAGAAATGTCACTGATTCAACATTTCTCTCACTGAGAACCCTAGGAATTTATCTAAACAGTTTGGGGGCTCAGATATGAATCAAGAGATCACATCTCTTAGTGTAATTACACCGACAACTTCATTGTTTGCCACCACATAGATCCTGTGAACTGCCTGGAAGCAAGACTGTCGATCACACTACCTGGACTTGAATCTAGCTTGCATGTTATTGGTGGGATGACTCTGCCGTATTCTAGGGTTGTTGAGATAACAGTATTCATGAAATCCTTCACGGTGAGCTGCCTGAAAGGAAAAGGCTGAAGAAAAACAAACACTCTTGAATGGTTAAGGCCTCATGGAATGCAAATTTGCTGATAAATTTCTGTAAAGTTTAATGACTGGCTTAGTTAATGATCAATTGAAGAGTTGCATTTCATGCTTCTTTGTAATTCAGTGCATGAAATGATTCTCTTTATAATCATTATTAGTACTGCATTCTTCCTTGTGTTTCCTCTTACTATTCAATAATCTTATTCTTACTGGTTTACAATGCAAATGTCTGGAATTATCAAATTTAGAGATGAAAACTGATCAGGACTTAATTAATGTTGACATGGTGCCATGCAGGTCAAAAGCTCTATGCCTTCTACTCTACCTGAAATTGGAAAATAGTTCAGGTTTGAGCAACAAATGGCTGATGTCTCTTATGCTTATGTTCCAAACAATCTTTTTCTTTGGCCCCTCTACAACTGGAAGACCACCGATGTTGTGATCTCTCATTTGCTTAAAAGCTTCCAGAATTAATTCATCGCTCTGGATACTAATAACCTAGCCAACAAGACAATGGAAATATGTTTTAGACCAAATAAAATGGTAAGCTACAAGAAAATAATTTGAAGTGACAGTGGAAACCTCACCTCATCAGAAGACATGAAAGGAAGTCCTAGATCAGAAATGGGGCGTGCAGAAATGCAGTCAAACCAATCCCTCCCTTTGCATCCTTCCAGTCCCTAAACAATTGCAGACTGACTGATATAGTTCTTAATATCAGGCTTGCCCGGTTCAATTATAGGTACATTTCTCAGCCTGTATTTTGAGAACAGCAGTAAGACGCTCAACATAGAACTCTGCTGTAATTGGAAGGAAAGAAGGAAAGGAGCCCAGCGGAAGGATTTAAGTATTGATCTCACCTGAATAAAAAAGAGGGAACATCATCTATAGCTTCCATTCTCAATGCAGCTGGACAAAGGACTACAGCCACCTAGTACTCCCAAATAAACATCTCTCTTGGTTCCATATCAGAGCTCTCCACAATACAACATGCTGCTAATCATTGAGAAAGGAAAAAGAACCAAGCGATTCAAAAGTACAGTAATACATATGAGGTACTGGAGGCAAGCTTGATTCTCTCTTTCTCTCTCTACTTATATATATATATATATATATATATATATATATATATATTATGTATTCCCTTATAGTAGTAAACTTAGAGTGGTTGACTTGAAGGGTTCTTCTTGAAGGATGACTTTGTAGAAATCCTTGCCCAAGTTGTCCACAGCTGTAGGAGCATCTTTTCCCATCCCTTGATCTGCAGCAACGCCGCCAGCCACAGCTGCACCTACTGCAGCAGCAGTTAGTCCAACAATTGCAGCAGGACCTGTCACACCCAATGCTAGTTCTCCAAGAGTGCCAACATGACGCAGGAGGATCCAAGTCAGATGATGCAGAGTTGGCAGATCAGCGCAGGTGTGCCTAGAACGGGCCACGGGTTCAGATCAGGGCCGAAAGACCCTAGTTTGATTGGAAACGGGCCAATAAACAAAACCTGATTCTTTGCAATCAGTCTCGACATTTTAAAGCCAAAAAACGACGTTTAGACCCTCAAATTGACAGTTTAATGTTTTTAGGAAACTTTTTATTTTAGTTATTTTAATTTCAGCCTTAATTTAATTTTTCTTATTTTGTTTCGACCTTATAAATAAAGTCTTAGGGTTTCGTAAACATTATTATTGAATTTGCATAATTTTAAATAAACATCAGAGTTGTTTCTCTGCATTGTTTTTAGGGTTTTTCTTATGTTACTCCCTGTGAATGATCTGTTTGACTAGCCTGCAGAATAATCACTATTCTGTCCGGCGTCACAACAGCTCCACCAGCTGCTGTTGCAGTTCTAGTTGATAAAGCACTGCAACAGCAGCAAGTTCTGCACTCTCCAACACCCAGAGAATGATAGCAGAGTAATCTATAATTCCTAGGTACCTATCTCTCCAATCTGAACTAGGTTTTGCATCTGGGTTTCTCACAGGAGCTGACATAATATTGCGTTCAGATAGAATCTTGACAGCATCAGCAATCCATGCGTCTGCTAGAATTTCAATCACTGCAGATGTAATGTCGGGTTAACAGTTTAACAATTCAGGCATATTTCATATGATTCATACCTACTGTACGAATCAACTTAAATGGATACAATAAATCTAACAAGAAAAGAAAAATGAAAAAATATGTATTCTGAGTAAAGATCTCACATATTGTTCTATAATGCTGATTAAAGAGATATATACAGATTGTCTAAAGATAGTTTCGAGCTAGAAATAATGAATACCTGCAAGTGCGTGTAGAATTTAGATGGAAATTCTGTTCTTGTTCTTGCTATCTGCTTCATTCCTTTTCAGAAATCAGTTACCTTGGCTCTTTATGCAAGGATCATAGCTTTGTCATATGTTTGCAATGGACACATGGCAGAATTTTGGCTACCCACGTGTAAGCTGCAAGTAGGTTTGCTCTTTGAAATAGTCTTTTGGCCCATTGGATTAACTTGCGGGCCTACTTTACCAGTAATTTTCTGGAGTCTCGAACTTTATTATGACCAATAACGACCAAAAATAGGAAATTAATGTAGATGCTATCCAGTTTGTTTGATGCTATTGCTGCCAGTGGCACCCTTTCTACAAGCTTTAGGTTTTTATGTAATAAACTAAAATTTTGAATTTATTTATAAATGAATTTATATTTTATTTTTAAATAAATTGAAATTTTAATTTTTTTTACAAATAAACTCAGATAAATATATTTGGTATAATTTCATTTAAACAGTATAATTCATTTATACTGACTCATGTCTAGAATTTGTTTAAATTATTAGAATTTATCAACAACTTATTTAATTTTACTAGAATTTTTTTATAAATAAACTCAACATTTTATATAAGTTTATCAAAATAAAATGAATTCAATTTCATTGAAAGAATAAATAAATTCAATTACAAAGTTACTGACTCTTCAATAGATCATTATAGGCTGCATTAACAAAAATAGTATCGATGTAAAAACAAAAATAAAGTAACAAGTAATAGCTAGAATTGTTGATAAAAAAAACATTTCATTATCTTAGTGTTTGGTTTGACAATAGTAAAAACAATTATTTTAACGTAAATTCAGTTTTTAAAATTATTTTTAATTATTGATTATTTTTATAAACCATTTTTAAATAGTTTAATTTAATTTTTGTTTATTAAATTTTTTTTTATAAAGTCTCTCAAACCATATCTGCGTTCCAAGAGGCACCTCTTTAGTGTCACAAAATTTAATGGACCTCATACTCACATATAGTATAAGTCTTGTGTGGGACCTACGTGAATTTTGTGAGATGGTGAACGAGGGTATGAGAGCTCTAATTATTTATTGCTTTTTTTTATAAATCTTTTAGTTGCTTTTTTCCATTTCTTTGGGCATAATTTTTGAATAAAGATAGGAGGGCCGCAAACTTATGCATGACCAATATAAATTTGACCTCTCGAAGCTTAAATGATAATTTTTGCGAAACATGAGTAGTAACTTTTTGAATATTGAATAAGATCGTGAAAGACATAATACCTAACAAAAATGCAAAATCACATTTATGGATTTGGTGTTGATTGACGGAGACCGCAAATGGACGTATTAGGTCTACATTCAAGTCTGCTGACCCCTATCATCACTCATAATTACTTTTTATATAAATTTATCCAATTCAATCTCATTGATGTAAGAGCATGGTTCTTGTTGTTAACTGCTGCCTGGATCTCTTCATGCAATATAATCACCACCAACCAAAGGAAAGAAAAAGAGTTTGATCATATACACAGATGACTCGAATTTATAAAATCTACAAGCTTTAGGTAAGTTTACGACTGTACCAGCTGGTTCAAATTTTCAAAACCCTTCACTTGTTATCGTCTCTATTATCCGCAGGAGACAACGAGCCACTCTTAGATGTAGAGAATGGCAATGAATTTGGAAATAGATGTAAGCTTCCTTGTTCTTGCTGCGACGATATTGATTTGTCTAAGTAGCTTGATGTGCCATTCTGTGTTACTGGGTAGGCAGTATTTACAGGAAAGGATTCTACACACTTCAAGTTGAGACCGGAATTTACTTCAGTACCCCCTCCATGATTTTCACCACCACCACCACCACCACCATATCTATTGCCGACAAACGAGGTGAGTGCGGCGGCTAATGCTGATTGGAAACTTGGGTTCGATGTGATCACCTTGGTTGCAGCTGCTATGGTCTCTGTCATATTAGACTGTTGATGATGATCATGAGGAGCAGCCTGCTGGTTGATGATCATTTGTGCATCATTATTATAAGGTTGGTAAAAATGCTCATGAAGTGGTAATTGCCTATTTCCAATATTCAAAGCCCCAAAATTATTGTGGTTTCTGCTGTAAGCAGGCAGTGTCCCAAAATTCAAGTGGTGTGGGTTGGTAATGTTAAGCTCAAAAGAGGAATGATTAGAAGAAGGTGAAGAGGAAAAGTTGAGACATGTTGAAGAATTAATATATCTTGGTGGAGTAGGAAATATTGATCTGTTGAAAAAGGAGGAGGTGGGTGGTCTAGTGAGATCAAGAGTGATAGTTGGATGAGAATTTGAAGTTGAGATCGAAGAGTTTGGCAAGTAGAATTGCTGTGGTCTTGAATTTTGTGAATTAATAAGAGTATTGCTACTGAAGTTTAATCCATGGAGGTTTGCTGCAGTAGTACTACTGGAGGTGAAGATGGGGGCAGTAGCCGGTGTCGTCCCGAGGCCTGGTTGTGAGGTTGATGATTGAGATTGAAGCATGGAAACAGCTGCACAAGTGGTGGAAGCCATAGCCGTGGCTGATATGGATAGTGGGTGGTTGTGTGTTCCTTCGTAGGTGGTGGTCAATATTGACATGTCTTCAGTACATCTTTGCACCTGAGATTTATCATAAATAAACGATAAATTAAACATGATCAAATTATGTGAACTAATTAATTAACTGGCATTTTTTTGGGATTGAAAAGAAGTAATAACCTTTTTGCTTAGAAAAATTCATTATAAACAAATTAGCTTGCAGCATGAACTCTTCAAAATTAATTGAGGCATTATATTGGATAATGTTATATCAGACTTCAACAAATGCAGAGGAGAAAAATAAAGTATACCTGTTTTCTCACGGGACAAGTTGGTGAGACCGTGCAACGGTAGTATGCCCGAGGGCATGGATTTCCTTTTGATATTTTCTGTCCGTATTTTCTCCATTGACATCCATCATTCATCTGAATAAAAATTAGTTCATGAAAAAAAAAAAACCATTTCAGTCTCTTTATAAATTCATAATGCTACCGAAAATTCATTTATATTTGTAATGTATTCAGTGTATGTGATCAACCGATAAGATCATAATTTGATGAAAACAAAATTTTTATCGTGCGATTGACTGACAAATATAAGATATAATCTACATCGTTAGTTGTGATTATCAGTATCAAATATGTCTAATGAAAAGAATTTTGTATAATCTAATCAATGCTCTGATTCTAAAACTAAATCATTAGTAAACTATTGAGTCACTGAGCATTGATACGCACATAACACAAATGGATAACAAAACGTAGATTTTTTTTTTCTTTGGAACACTATTGGTAACATTGAGAGATTCAAAATAAAATTACCATCGATTGTATTAATCGAGGGTCTATGGTGTATATTGATGTGCATTTATCTTTGTCCTATAAATAATACTTACCGATGCATATTATTAAGAATTATATATCGATCTGGTGGCGAGTTATAAACAAATTAACTAAATGTTAATCTGATACTAACCGTTGGGGTATCACATCTAGCTCGGACAGAAACCCTAGCTTTCTTCAAATGAGTCTCTCCTAAAACTTCTTCGTCTCCACTTCTCATAGTCTTGGCAACTTTACCTGGTGGACATACCTCAGTTGGCTCCTCTTCCTTCAATTCTCCACAGCTATTCTCAGAGCTTATTGGATTCTTCACAGTTTCCATTGAACCTGCAGCAGGTTCAAACCTACAGTCTAACCCAAGTGCAAGTCCTTCGTTCTCTTTGCAATTACTCAAATCATCATTACTCTTTTCCTTTTTGGGTTCAGTATTTGAAGCTCTTCCAAGGCTAAGGGAGACAAGTTCATGCTCATTTTCTTGATGGGTAGGAGAATCTGTAGATTTCTTTGCTTCTTGTTGAAGAATGTCAAAAAAACGCATTTTTAGATACTGGTAATCCTTCACAATCTGTGCTAATAATAGCTTTAGCCTCTCATTTTCTTCTCTAGCCTCGCCCATTTTGGCTTTAGCTGATTCAAGTTGATCCTCCTAGAGCAACAGAAAAATATGTGCTTAGATTTGGTAACTATATAAATATTTATTACTCTACTAATTAATAGAGATAAGATTAGAAGAGGAACAAAAGTCACAACATATAATTAAGCCTATAGTTAGTATGATTTGAGGAGCGCTAGCGTCATTGCGATTCACGTCTAATTAACAACGACAACCCTAGCGCACCTGTTCCCTTTAGCATTTTGCTAGCTATCAGTCGCGATTAATGTTAACCTTTTTTTTATAATCTTTGTATACACGACGATTGGAAAAATTAAACAGAAAGCAAAATTATAGAGTTACCTGGTCCTTTTGGATTGAAGATGAGTCCTTCAAATTTATCTCCATAGATGATCTTTCAGAGCTAGTTAGCAAAGGTACCTGTATTCACTCGAGGGTTAGAGAAACCTACCAAAGTAAACTACTGTCAAGATTAAGATATAAATTAGAAAACTAGCTATTGGTCTAAAGAGATTCAATCCACACGGAATCGGTTACCAGTTCATGTTGACTTGTTGCGGGCCTATCTGGAAGACTAGCCAGTGGTCTAAAGTCATGGTTACATGGTTACCAGATCTACCACATGGTTTAGATTTAAATTAATTAATTAAATAATATAAAACAAAATATCATTGGCCGACTATTCGGAAAATAGTTGCATGGATTGGTCCAATTGGATGGTTTAGATTTAAATTTAAAATTCAATGCCTTTTATCTTTGATAAGCCAACTAACTTCTCGAAGCTGACTCGATCCTTAAGTTCTTGAGATCTTCTTCAACCAAAGGGAAATGCTGCAGGCGTGAATATCCCTCATGCATCCAGTTGTTTTCTTTCTGAAATTCAGTAAGTTTCTTAACCTTTTTGATGATTATATATGGTTAAAATCAACCAATTTGAGCAATATTAATTATAATTAATTTTGTGAGACATACACTAGAAGAAAGATCTAAAATAAAAGGGCCTAACTAAAGATAAAAAAGCAAAAAAATCAGAAATAATGTTGGATCGAATTTTTTTAAGAATTAATATATAAAATCATTGATCAGTCATCTTTTAAAAAATCTTAAAAAGAAAATCGATAAACTAGATGCATGTGAGTTTCAACATCGAATCGAGAAAAAATTTAAAAGTATATTAATTGAGTCAAGAATTTTTAGTTTCATCGATCAATTTTGTTCGATCACGATCCAAGTATTATCAAAACTCATTAATTGATTGATTAACGGAATAACTATGTCTACTATCTAACTAACATGCATCAAAGTCTTTTTATGCGTGTCTCACGTATATGTAGCTGATGAATTATCAAATCTATAGAAAACGCTTATTATTATCAAATCTATAAAAACTTTTGTGATAATTCCATGTAATTATCTGCAAGTAGGGTTAAAAAAAAGATATTACCTTTTTTGTTTCTTCTATAAAAAATGCTTCTTGATCATCACCGTTAGATTTCGGTCTCTTCTCTTCCTCTGTCGTATAATTTTCAAGAACAGACTTTTCGACGAGATCCTCCATTTGTTGGTAAGCAAGTTAATTTCCTTCGCATTTGAAGTTTAATTAGCTTCTTCTTATATAAAGAGAGAGCCACAAGATATTGACTTTCAAATAAAAAAATAATGAAAACCCAGTGCATATCTATTGAATGTTATTAAGAAATGTCAAGAGTCCATGTATGTACAATCCGAGCAGCAACACTGACGTCATACGTATGTACATAGATTTAAAAAGGCAATATAAAAAGATGAGAGCTAGACAAAGACAACCTCTACCTAGATTGAATCCGGCCACCACTCACGTTGAAGATTTGTACGTGCAAAACGTCACTCGACCAGCTGCGCCCGTCAAAGTTTAGCCGCCGTTATTTTGACTCCGGCAGGTGACTTATATATGTGGGTTAGTGGGTCCTTATTATACGGTGGATAAATTTTAATTTTTTATTTATTAAAACTTCGAATTTTTGTTTATTTCTTAACTATGAATTTTTTATTTTGTGCTAAGGAGAAAAAAAAATCAATTTTTATCTATTTAATGGTAAAAATATTTTTATTTAAAAAATCTCATAAATTAAATTTATCAGATTTGTGACCATAAACAATGTAAATATCGATGTTGATTAGATAGTTGACTGCAAAGTATACAATAAAACTTTAATTGATAAATAATATTTATATAAATAAATTTTTAATCCATCATGTTGACTATATATGAACATTGCTTTATTAAATTTTTTAAAAATTCAAAACATGACTAGTTAGGATAAAAAATCATGATTAATATCATTAAGTTATGATTAATAAAGAGGATAGTGGGAGGAAAGAAGATATTGATTTCTATTTGGTAGAAAAAGAAAAATGAAAGGATTGATTTTTTTTCTCACATGTATAAATCACAACCATTTTAAATTGAAAAAATTTGAAAAATAAAAGTTAAAACAAATTATTTTTTCCTTTTACTTTAGTTTCTATGCTCTCTATTAAACACACGATAGAAATATCAAATTTAAATTTTCTTCTCATTTTGTTTTTCTCTCATTTCTATCAATAATAATATTAATAAGTAGTTATAAATGATGATATGAACATGCCACCATGATCATCAACATCAATACCTTATGCCAACTAGTCTAGGCATGGTAGCATAAATGGCACAACCATTCAAAGCTTCTAGAGCCATAAATGATTTCGGATATATATGTTTTGAAAAATTGTTAATTCGAATCCGGTCGTTTTTTGAGAGTTACTCAATCAAGACAATTTAAATTAACAAAATTTTAAAATATATATATATATATATATATATATATTTACTTTACTGAAGTCATGAATATAATCAAAGTTGAGACTTTGTAATCATAAGGTCTTGAATTTGATTTTTATCGAATTATTTATTCGATTTATATATTAATTATTTATTTCTTTCATTTTAAATGGATAATATGATAGATCAATAGTATTGTGAAATTTTTTTTTATATATAAATTAACTGCAACGGTGTAAAAATTAAATTCAACCTATCAATGACTGATAAAATTAAATGCAGCTCTTATTGTAAAAGACAAAGTAAAATTGAAAATTAAAGCGATTAAAAGTTCAGCAAATATTCGAGTATAAATAATGATATATGATTTATTTAGTTCGGCCAAAGGACTAAGCAATAAAGCAACTTAATTTTTTTTTAAGCTTATGGCGTCTTATAAGAGAGATATATATACATAATTGAGTTAAGTCAAAACATGAAAGCACTTTGATTTAATTAGGTTGGAACTTCCGTATTTGGTTGTACTTAATTGTAACGTACGTCATACAATATTATCTATAAGCTTTAATTATTATTATTTTTGGCTTAATTATTATATAAGCATTCCTATAAAAAATATATATATATTTACATATTATAAGCATTAATTATCTTTGTTGCAATATTCTGATGAAGTCTTTAGCATACAAAATCTAAAGAGACCAATTATTCATAAACAAAAAAGGTCTGGTATTAACAGCTCGATCGACCAATCAAGAATATATATATATAAAGGTCGGTCCACATTGATTTAAATAAAAAGAAAAAAAAATGATTTACGGAATTAGTAAAAGAGACCAATTAAGAATCACAAACCCTTTGAGGGTTTCAACAAGATTTTTAGAAAACTAAATCAAGTGGCACTTATTAAACAATACTAAGTCAATGGATGTACGTAGTTGAAACTAAAATTAGTGCCAGCAAATATCTTGTTCTAAATATAAATTAACATTTCAACACGCGTGTACGCGTATGTAATCTGTTATTAATCAAGTTAGAAAATTGATTCACAATTTAGCTGCGTTGAAAACTCACTCTTGCAATAAAAATAGAAAAAAAAATTCCGCAAATGAGACAAAATTAAAAGAATAAGTTAATTGTGCTTACAAATAAAAAGAAAAAACTGGAACTCTTTGGTCTGGTTTACTCTTTCCACAAAATTCATCTCACTTTTTGTTGTCCGATGAAATTTAACACGCACATCTGTAAATCATGAGAAATATATTTTTTAAACAATTGAATTGATCTTCGTCGACTCAAGAGATCAACTCAGCTCTTCCCTTAATAATAGTACAGATATTGAACTCATCATATTAAATGAACTCTAAATATAAATACCAAGTTGATGAGCATAATTTTTTTTATGGAAAATATGAACATAATTGGATGCTAATTAAATAGTGCCACCACCCAGTTTATTGCATATAAACTGATAAAGAGATTTTTATATAGGTCAGGTTCATGAAATTTTTTTTTAAATCAAAAGTATTATTATTTTACTGTAATCAGATAAAGAGAGAAAAAATTGTGATATAAACTGCACATGCATGTAGAGAGATGGTGGAAGATTATTACACCCACAGATTTTTATATTAAGATTAATTAACGCCACAACCATTAAAATATAAATTGTGGTCATTACAATCTAATGACGTTTTCTGCAACAGTGCATTAAAATATTGTATAATAGTCAATGATCTGTTAGATCATGCTTAAGAAATTGATTAGAATATATATATTATATAAATAACCAAGACAATTTCTTCTCTACTCTTTCCCAGTAGAAATTATATATTGTTTAAAAGAACTTCATCTGCAGATGCACATGTTGTAAAAAATTCAAATAAAAGTGCAAACGACAAAATATGATGGAAAGACTCACCCATAACACGCACACACAAATTTATAAGATTTGAGAGAAGAAGAAGAATCACTATTTTAATTTTTTTCTGATCGATTACTTACTTAATGTATCAATTTTTATATAGGCATTTCAAAAATAAAATTACTAATAGAATATAAGTTATTAAGCAAATAAACTAACTACTCATACAAGGAATAAACTAAACAAACCTACTAAAACTAAAATAACTAGTCTTACTTGGTTTGGGTTTATAATATTGCCTCTCTTAAACCAAGTTTTCAAGCTTGAGCATTCCCATCATCTACTTGAGCTTTAGAAATGTGTTTGTACTTTGTAAACATGTCAGCAACTTGATCTTTTTCTTTTTTTTCTTCTTCTTTTTCACATAATCTGTCTTTTGTTTGTACCCTTGGGCTACTAACCTCACTTTGAAATGATCCATCTTTCCACTAAACTTGTGTTTAGTCTTGTACACCCACTTGACACCAATTGTCTTCTTATCACTTGGAAGAGTAGTGGCCTCTTAAATGTTATTATTCTCAATTGCATGAATTTCTTAATCTATTAATTGCATAAACCCAACGATCATCACGTGTAGCTTCTTTATATGTTAAAGGATCATAGTCTACAAACAAAGAAAAATTTATCGTGTCTTCATCATTAACTGAATCAGTTTCATTAGTAACCATACAGTCCTAAAAACATGTAGGCAAACGACTTTGACGTTGTAGATAATTGGATGAATTTATAGGTGTAGGCAACAAGTTAGTAGGTTGCAAATTTTGTTCTTCAATTTCTCACTATACATCATCAATAACTAGTAATCTCAATAATTCTTTTCTTTCATTAAACCAATCCTAAACACCTTGCTTATCAAAAGTGATGTTGCGACTCACGATCATTTTGCTTGTTTTCAGATTATCATTATTGTAGCCAATAAAAATCTATTTTTCAACTTTATCATCAAGCTTCTTTCTCAATGCATCAGGAATTAACATGAGCATATACGACCAAACACCCTTAAGTGTCCAATGTTGGGCTTTCATTGAGTCTAAGCTTCATGCATAGTTTTCCATGAGCAATTTGTGTAGAGTACCTGTTCAAAATATATATAGCACAAGAAATAGCTTCTGCCCAAAAAAATTTAGACAAATTTCTATTATGTAACATGCATCTAACCATATCCATAACAGTACCGTTCTTCCTCTTTGCTACTCTTTTTTGTTGAGAAGTATACCTAACAGTCAATTAATGCTCAATCCCATGTTTTCTGAAGAAGTTATCACATATAGTGTATTCTGTGCCTCTATCAGTTCTCAAAATTTTAATAGAATACCCACTAGATTTTTCAACATATGCCAAAAAAATTTAAATCCATCACAAGCTTCAGATTTATTTTTCAGAAAACAAACCTATGCCTTCATACTGAAATCATCAATGAAAGTAACAAAACACTTATCTCCATTAAATGAAACATCCACTGAGCATAAATTTGGATACACAAGTCCAAGCGGTTTTCTAGCTCTCTAAGCTTTCCCTTTCGGAAAGACATCTCTATGCTTCTTCCCCAAAATACAAGACTCACAAACTCTATCTAGCATATCAATAAATGGCAAACTCAAAACCAAATTTTTATTAGCAAAAAGTTTTATACTACCAAAATTTAAGTTTCCAAGACGCATATGTCAACGCTAGCTAATTATCATCAACAACTACCGAACTAAAATAAGGTAAATTCTCACAATTAGTATAAAAAGGAAACATACAATTTTGAGTCATATTTATCTTTACTATTAGTCCTTGTTTGTCATCACTGATAGTGCAACCTTCCTTGTTGATGTACGCGTCATAGCATTTCTCTGCAAGTTGTCCAACACTCAAGAGATTTTGAAAAATACTTGGCACATAGAAAACCTTAGAAATAGAACTGAGAGATCCATCCTTAAACCGAATGCTAATGTTGCCTATTCTCATAACAAGTATTTTTTTAATATTGCCAAGAGTCACCTCAGAACGATAAGATCTAATTCTGAAAACATCTCATTTTTGCCACACATGTGATTAATTACTACAATTAGTGTTTGAACGATCCGTGACCTGTCAATCACACGAATTATAAACAGAAAGAAAAGAAGACAAGATTTACCTAAGTTCACCCAAGAATAGGGCTACGTCTTGCTAGAAGTTTCTTATTATCAACCTCACAAATCTCTCGTTACAATGCATGTTCAATACATAAAGAGTATTTATAAGCAACTTAAGACATCTTAATTAAGTTCTAATTAGGATTTTCGTTCTGCTGCAGAACTACGGCTATTCATGGGTCTAAATCCAAACCGCCAAGCAAAAAACTAGGCCAAACTCACCGGGGAGCGGGGCCCTCGTGTTCGTCTGGGGTTCTATAGATTTGGTCTCGTGAAGTATGTATCAACTCTAATAATGTTGTGAAAGGTGGTTTTTGGGCACATCCTGGGTGCACCCAGAGATGAGGCTGTGGAAAAACGCCCCAAGGCATATAAATTTAGGCGTTCCTTTATTAAGCGTACGCTTTTTGGGTCCAGGCGTACGCCCCAACCAAAAAAGAGTGTATTTTACGCCGAAGGTGTCAAGGCGTACGCCCAGTGGCTTATGGTAAATTACCCATCCCCAACAACATTTGCATCATCATTTGTCAAATTTCTCACAGTACACACCAATTCAAACCATCAAATTGAATATTCTCAGTAGATAAAAAAGATTAAGCATAAGGTAAAATCAAATAAAAAAGAGGAATGAAAGTTCTTATTTTTTTATATATAAGTCTTCAAGTTTATCCATGGAGTTGTACTGGTTGAGCTAGGGGGTTCAACAATGGTTGAGTTGCAACGGTGATGGAAATCGAGAGAGAAGAGTCTGTCGCCTGTGGTACTGATGAAACAGTGTTGTTAAAAAGGGGAAGAATGAGCTCGAGGTGGTTTACGATGGCAGATCTGCGAAGGAGGAGATGGTGTTGGCGGCACGGCTGTGCGCGCGAGAGAGGAAGAAAATATGGTGGTGCGACGACGATTAATTCCACCTGAGACCATGCTACTGCCTGCTGCTTTGTCGCGAAGAAGATGGAGCTTCTTCTTTTTTTTTACTGAAGGAGAGACGGACTCTGGTCTCTGACTCTAACTCTCTAAAAGAGAGTTTCACTTTATTCTTTTTTTTTTGTTTTTTCTTTCTCACTTCTTTTCTTTCTTTTAAAATTAAGAGATAAGACTGAATCTGACCTTATATTTTATTTCCCTTAAAAAACAATTCCCTAAACCATGGGCTCTTCATATAATCTTTATGTATCATGTGATTTGTAATAGTATTTTCAAAATTTGTCATAGGTAAGTGTAACATTTTGCAGTGTTTGTGATTATATGTGAGGTTTATGAAATAATTTGATAAATGTTTATTTTAAATTTTTAAAATATTAAAATTGATTGATAATTAAATTGATTTGTATTTATTTTTAGCATTTTTATTATTTAAATTATTTAATTAATATTATTTTATTTAAAATGCCTTAACTTTCCAAAGACTTACGCCTCAGTACTTTAGGGCTTACGCCTTGCCTTGTTGGGACAAAACACCTCGTCCAATGTCTTTGCCTCTGAAAACACTGGCTGCAACTAATATCCAAAAACCATTATTTTTCTCTTCTTTCTTTGTCTTATGACTCATCAACAACAAAGTTTCTGCATTATTATCACTATTGTCAGCAACTTTAGAATAATGCTTCCCATTTTTGTTCTTCTAAAGCAACACTTATATTGATAATGACCATATTTCTTACAGTTATGATATTGAATATGGGGTTTACACTTATTTTGGTAATGGTCATACCTTTTGCACTTGTGACACTGAATATTAGATTTGTTGCAATATTTTGATTTGAGTTTGTGGATTTTCCTTGTCCTTGGCTATGTTTGAAATTTTTTCATCTTCTACCTCTACTGCTTTGACCTATCTAACTTGATTCTGACTTATTCGACGACTCATCGTTTTCTTTCTTCAAACTCATTTGAGTTTGTAAAGCTTCTCAACTTTAGCCTTTGTTTTTGCATTCAAGCATTGCTCATGAAACTTTAAGGATCCTTGTAAATCATCAATGGTCATTGCATTGAGATATTTGGACTCCTTAATAGCCATTACAACATGCTCAAATCGCATCGTCAAGGCCCGAAGAATTTTTTCAACAACCTGCACATATTTGATATCTTTGCTTTTGGTTTTCATTTCATTAACAAGAATTTGTATGTGCATAAAATAATCAACAATGCTTTCATTATTTTTCATCTGATGAAGCTTAAATTATAGAGTCTGCAACTGCATCTTCTTCACCCTATCTATACCCTTGTAGGAATTAATTAAAATATCCCATGTTGCTTTTGCTAATTTAGACATACATAATTTTTTCAAAAACTAACAATTCTACAACTTAAAAAATATGATGTTAGACTTCTTTATTTTTCGCACTAGCTCGATTCAATTCTTGTTTTTATATTATTGTAATTTGTGTTTCATCCTCCGATTCAAGAATTCCATTTTGCACGACATCCAAAGCTTTTATTTAATCAAAGAAAATCTTCATCTTAATTTTGTACTTCTCAAAATCATTTTTTCATCAAACTTGAAAATATGGCATTCCACGATCATCAAACCCATTGTTGTTATTTTTTTCCTCACCTAACTTTGATATAAGATGTTAACACCAAGACATTATGGTGAAAGACTCACACTTAACACACAAAAATTTATGAGATTTGAAAGAAGAAGAATCATTATTTTAATTTTTATTGAATGATTACTCACCTATTTGTCAACATTTATATAAGTTTCTCAAAAAGTATAATGTGAATTACTAATAAAATAAACTAAATACAGCTACAAGAATAGACTAAACAAACCTATTAAAACTAAAATAACTAATCCTATTTAGTTTTGGTTTCTAACATATTAATTTCAATTTTTTCATAGGATGTTATTAACGCCAAGGTATGAGTTACTGCTGCTCCACTTAACCTTCCTCTCGTTTATCATTATGTCTTTATTTTTATTTTTTTATATCGGTGTGAATGAGGATCGAATTCAAATCTAAATAAAAGATTCAAAGTGATCGTTAAACTGACTACAGCCGTGTACCATTATGTCTGTCAATGGAAAATCATGACTAATTATATTGGCTTATTCACGCAACAATGAGAATCTAGAACAGTTCAAATCATAATTGAAAAAAAAAATTGTTAAATCTTGACAAGGGAAAAAAGCCCAGATGGTATATTGGGCTTCAAAGAGCTGCAAGCAGCCATTACTAGAAATTATTTGTAACATTCTGAGCTCAGAAATATTACAAAACACATATGCATTATGATTCATAGTTCTTTATATTTTAAATTCGATTAGTTTATCTTAAAGTATCTAATAAGATTTTCTAATCAAAATTTTGATCAAATTAAAATCAATGCACACGTGTTATTTATGCATACGTTTTTATAATTCAAAATGTTAATTGATCGAATTTAAAACGTAAACAAACATTAAAACGTGTAAAACACAAAGAATAACACGTTTTTTATTCTCCTCTTCTTTTTTATGATTTTTTTTATATGGAGAAATCATTGTTTTGAAACTTTATATCTTCATAGTTCCGCAGATTTATATATTAGTTATGCTGTTCGAAAAGATTTTCATTACTCTAATGTGTTCACAACATTGACAAGTAGTAATTTCCAAAAGCTTCTTACAGTTGGATTAACATATAGTGTAATATTCTTAATTTAATTATTTTCCACTTCCATTTTTTTAGAATCTACATATCCTTAACAACATCAAATAAAGCCCACGACCCTATTCTAATAATCCTGTCGATGCAGGGTAGAAAGCCATCTTGATGGTGCTTTTTCGGTGGATGGACAAGGATGTTTTTCCTTGGTTTCTTTCCATTCAAAAGAAGACAATCCTGTCCACAGGTAATATCATTCTATTCTATTATGACTTACAGAAAACCAGAAATTAATGCTTTAGCTCATGACATATTATCCGAGTAACCGAATCAGTAAAACATATAGAAAATCAGCGGACATAAAAAAACGTAAATTTATTAAGAAATACACTCACGTTGTCAGCTCATTTGCAACCCACTATGGACAGACAACTGAAAAGTCGATAAGCTTCCAATCAACAAGTTCCCCTCCATGAAACTTTTCGTAAAAGAAGATCAAATCGGAACATTTTATAGGAAAGATTCGAAGATAATCACTAAACCAAAAAAGTCCAGATTAATTTACAATCATTCCTTTGATGGTGAAGATGCTGCTCCAAAGGCTCTTCACTGGTTTAAGTTCTTTCTTTTTCGTAGTGGCGGTGGATGGTTCACAGCGCACAAGATCAAGCTACAGTGCCGGCGTACCTCATGAATATCATTGTTCATGAGAGGCACATCACGCCAGATCTAAAACGGGGTGGGTACTCGTGTAGCAGTAAAAGGGAGTCCTTCAATGTACATGGCTACTCAATTAGCAAATGAATTTCCCTTTCTATGAACAAAGCAGCTGGACAAAGCGACCACTGAGTTCATCTTGATTTGCAAAATGCAGTTAGAAACATATACATACACCAATATAATACATATACATGATATATAAATATATATAATATCACTCAAAAATATATACATTATAATTAAGTTTTAAAATTAGTTAAAACATATTTAAATCAATAAATTTATGACAAAAATTGTTGAAATTAACTGATCAATTCCCAATCATTACCTACACATCTTTATATACCATTTTGAATATTTTGATCGATTCAGTTATGATTCAAAGTAAACGAACCCACTCTCCGATTTTTCCAAGAAATTCAAAAATTCAGACCAACTAAATTAGTTGAATAACCAACTTAAACTAATCGATTTTTTTCAATGACAATCGAGTTTTTCAGTTGAAGGCAGCTATGCTTTTTCCTATTTATTTCTCTTATGAATGTTCAGAAGATTTTATTCTTTAGGTAATAGAAGAAAAACTTTCATTTAAGAGTTAAAAAGTGAGGAAACAAGAAAGAAGGCCATCCTTTGATGCAATACCCGTTTAACACAAACACATGGCATGCATCAATCCTTTTATCACATTGATCTTTCAACCTGTTTTCATCCTTTTATAACAAAACACTGAAAAACTTTGAAAAAAAAGAAAGCCAAAATTTTGTCGGAGGATCTCTTATAACAAGGCAAATAGAATACAAACAGTTAATCAAAAGGTCAGCTTTGCACAAAGTTTCAGAAGTCCTTGCATTGCCAACTACCTGCTCCACTCATAATCTCCTCCATATCTGGGATTGGTGTTATTCGTACGACTTGTGTCATCTGGTTTTATAGAATTAGCAAATGCATGCCAACCTAAAAGGTATGGCAAGATAAACTGCATAAAACAAGAGTCAAATATATGAATATGATAGAATGGGTTAGAATACTCACTAAATGGACAACTTATATTGACATAAGAAGCGACAGTTAAATGTTTAGAACATGCTGAAGAGCAATGAGCCGGTAACCCTAAAACCCACAACGGCACGGATAACTTATGATCCTAGCCCCTCTTTGTCCAGAAACTCAGCTACATTGTTATCAATGAGAGGAGTCATAACAATGAGTTAGCTCCACACTCCACACTCCTATACAAGCAATGCCCTAGCCAAAAGAAGTGGGACAAAAATTTGACTCACCCCGAAAATCTTTCTCAAATCTTTTTGACAGCAGTTAAGTACTTCAGTTTATCAAGTATTAAAGCATGCTCACATCGAATGAGACCCAAATTCCATTTGTTTACTTATACGATTAGCAGCCAGGTTTCTCTTCTCATTTTTTCTATGCATTGACCCAATCCAAAAGTTACCAGATAGCGTGGATAATGATGCAGCTGAGCTAAAAGAGATATCTCTCTTGTTTCAATTCTCTGATGCATCTAGCACCATAGATCATAAGTCGTAACATATCCCCTCCACCCAGCCACCCCACAGAGAGAGAGAGAGAGAGAGAGCCTACATTGAAAGCCGAGATGAGGACAGTGTACTCTGCTCTAGTAATAGGAATATAAATGCTCTCATCCAAGTTTAAAAGCTTGTTTTGAACACCTTCAATGAATGCCACAGAGAAAAAGCAAATGTTAGAGAAGTAAGATAACTTCACATTCCAAATAAGCCACATACGATAGATTAGATGTTAATGTGTTATGTGCACCAGTGTTTTAAAAAACCAAGTTGGGGCGCGCCCGGGTCTCGCCCACGGGCGAAATCCGGGAAAAACACCCGTGGGCGTGATTGTTGGGGCGTTTTTTTTTTTGTTGCAAACTCAAAACGACGTCGTTTTGGATCAGCTGATATCAGCCCATTTAACACCAAAACGACGCCGTTTTGGTCAGCCATTGCTAATTCTTCTTTCCTGCGGTGTGGCTCGAACTCATGACCTAGTGTGTCATAATCATAAACCTTACCATTGAGTTAGCACTACCGATCTAATATTATTGCACTTCATAAATATATAATACATGTTATCTAGTTTAATAATAATTACAAACTATTTAATTAATCACTTACAAATTACAACAATATAGAAATATAAGTTATGTTTTATATAATTTATATATAAATATATATTAATATTTATAAAATTATAATTATCAGACTATAGAGAGTTAGTAACGTATTAAATTTTGATAAAAATTAATTAATTAATTAAAAATTAAATTATTTTTATTTTACTATTCTAATTAATTAATTATTATTATTTTATTAAAAAGTCAAAGCACCCAAAAGATTCAAAAAACTTACCCGGATTTTCAATCTTTTAGATCAGAATTTTAAATTTTCAACATTTTGATTGGACGTCATTACAAATGGAACCACTATGTTGAATGAATACATATGCAACAAATAATAACGTACCTCTAATATCATATGTGATTAAAATTTTCATCAAATTGTTTGATATTTGTGTAAAAATATTTTGATAAATATTCATTCATAGGTCTTAAGTTAGTAAAGTTTATTGATAATTAATTAATTAATATTATTTCAAAATTTTAATATTTTTATAATTTAATTAATATTATTTTATCAAGACGCCCCAATGTTTCAAAAGGCTTACGGCCCAACGCCTCGGGGCTTACACCTCGCCTCATTGGGGCAAAACGCCTCGCCCAACGCCCTCGCCTCTGAAAACACTGATGTGCACAGAGGATAATACCATTAGCATGCGAATCTGTTACCTTCTGCGTCCATAAGGAAAATAATCGAATTACGGGTATGGAATTTTTAGGTGTAACGGAGTAAAGGAAGGTTAAATATTTCATAGTTAAAAATGTAATAATTACACCCCTCCCTGAACAGCTTGAACTCCTAAATTTCACTAATATATAATGCATGTGACATATCTGAAGAAAATAATACTTGATATATGTGTACTTTTATTAGGAAAAAAGTGGGAAAAACTTTAGACTAGCAGCAGGAATCTACCAGTAATATATTATCGGACCCAAGAAGATATATATGGAGACGTGCTACATCACATTCACGTATCATGGCATCAGAAAGCAAATAAAACTCTTGAAGTTAATGTTATTAGTTCAAGGGAAAGGAGGAGTACTGAGGTTAAAGAAGTGGCCGGTGCCATCTGGGAGTGGCTCTACCTTCAACACCTTCCTGACTTTACCTTCCTCGCTGCAAAATACTACAATTTTATTAGCATTTCTAGAAGTAGAACAGAAGACATATAATATACAAAATTTAACATTTTTTTGTTGATTGTATGGCATTGCAATGACTTGACACCAAGATTATTTTGACACTTAATGGTAGGAGGAAACATTATGAAATATATCAAACTTTTCAAGGTTTCTATGTCAAATAATCATGGTGTCAAATGGTTGGCTTAATGCATTTGGAAGGAAATCAACAATAAGATTGAGCTTATATTAAATGAAAGTTTTAAAATCAGTCGCTTCTAACACATTATGTGCAGTATGTATCATTGCTGGAATAGTGTGAACTACATTTATTGTTTAAAACATGTATAAACTAAATCTTAAATATTTCATGTAAACAATAGGTTAATATATCTTGGTGATGTAGGTATTGTTAATATTGACTAACATATGCTTATAAAAAAAATATTTTCTATACATATATAGTACGATTACGATGAAATAACAAATGGCAATACCCTTAACTGATTGGAAACAGAAGTAGATAATTTTCATTACACACAGAAAAAGAGGAAAACAAACAAACATTGAATTGTTTTAGAACCATATTATATCACATCAAACAGTAATATGAAGTATAGGCAATACTACATTTTATGGCCAATGCCAACATAATTTCTATGGCAGATCTTCTCTCTCTCCAGCTAAGATCTAATTCAGGTAATGCAGACGTCTTCCTACTACTCTACTATGAAAAATTACAGAGGCCTTGATGGATAATGCATGGAAAAGGAAATAAGGAGGTTTCAATTATGTAGTATATTTCGTAAAATATTATGGTGATATTTTAGGTTAGGAAATTAGGTACTTTATTTAGGGTTTTTAGGTGGTTTTCTCCATCTTTATGCCCTTAATCTCAAGATCATCAGTGTTATTGTGTTAGTAGTGTAAGGGTAGTCTTGTATATTTCCCTTGTTTTATATATATATATAAGTACCAGCCATTAGGCTGGTAACTCTTCCTTCTCACCTTAATCTCTTCTCTCTTAACCCTAACACACACATCCTAACAACATGGTATCGGAGCAGCCATAGGACCCTGACTAAATCTGACAAGGCTTCCTCCTTCTCTGACGACCTTTCTTTCCCAATCTTTCCTTCTTCTCTATTTTTTTTCCTCCTTTTTTTTCTAGCGAAGCTCTGTAACTCTCTACTTTTCTCCGGCATTACCAGTTTCCGGCATCGGTCCAGCGAACCAAGGCCAACCCCTGACTCGCACAACTCCGGCGATCATAACCCTGTTGTCGGCGATCTGTTCTGGCCCTGTACGGCGGTCCATTTCACCTGATCCGTTTTGTTTACAATTGACCTGTTTCTCTACCTATGTGGTTCTGGATCGGGTTTGACCCATTTCTCTGCCTTAGTTAGCACAGATTCATTGACCCGACCCGGATCTATGTGGTAAGTCAAAAAAAAAAATGTTCTCCTTATATGTGTAATGCTATTTCTGATCCTATATTTTTGGTTCTCATCATTGATGGTCCTGTAATGCACTTGTCTTCTTGTGTTATGGTATGTATGTTTGTTGAGCCAACTTGTCAAGTCTATTGTGTAGTTGCTGTGAGGTATGGATTCTAAGTCAAGTTATGGGTTGGCTCTTCCAATCACTACTCGTAAGTTAGATGGTACTAATTATGCTCAATGGGCTCCTGCCATTCAACTGTATTTTATTGGTAAGACAAAAAAGCTCATCTTCTTGTAGAGGCTCCTCTTGATGATACAAAGGGTCTGAATGTTAGTAAAATTTGAAGGCTTGATGATGCTAAGTTGATTGGTTTGTTGTGGAATTCTATGGAAGATTATTAATGTGTTCTCACGCTCGCACTTGCAAGAAAGTATGGGATTATCTTCGGTTCTTGTATTCCAATAATCTTACTCGGATGCATGACTTGTCTTTTGAGTTCTTTGGAGCCAAAATGGGTACTAAGACCCTTCGTGAGTATTTCACTAATGTACAACGGGTTTCTGAAGAATTATATTATGTGATGCCTTTTTCTACTTATCTTCAAGTCTTGCAAAATCAACGGGAACAAATGGTAGATCTTAATTTTTTGGCGCTTTTTCACATGAGTTTGACTCTATGAGATCTCAAATTTTGTCTAGTTCAGAACTTTCATCCCTTTCGGAGACTTACTCTCGCTTGTCACGTAATCTATCCTCTAGTGACACACCAATAGAGGTGGGAATTTTGACCCATGCCGGTTGGACCCGTTGGGTTCACCCGTTAAAATACTAGTATGAGTCTAGGATTATTAACCAGTCAAAAAGCGGGTATTTGTTACCCGAGCCCGTGAAATTACGGGTCTCATTGGGTTTGTCTGCGGGTTACCAGTACCAAATCTTACATATACCATATATTTTATTATTAGATGAGATGCTTAATATTTGCGATTTGTTGAATATTTGTAAACTTTAAGACATTTAGTCTGAAAGGAAATTTGATTCTCTAGGAAAATTTCAATTGGAAAGGAGTTCTAATTAGGATCTCAAATTAGTAATGAAAGTGTGTTAGGAAAAGTGCATGTCGTTCTTCTTTATAAGAAAATTAGTTTAGGTAGGAAAGTATAGCTTCATGGTGTTTTCAATGTCTTCATAAGAAAACTTCATGGTGTTTTCAACGTCTTTATAAGAAAGCTTCAGCTGATTCAATAATTTAGATATCTATAAGGAAAATATGTTGCTAACGAATGTGTGTAGTACTGAAAATATGAACTTATCATTTTATTTTGCTTTATTTAATATTAAGAATTTTTTAGTGAATCACCTGCACGTTCACCCAAGAAAAAGTGGGTTAGGTTTAGTGTAATAAAAGTTGACCTATTTAAAATCGGTTATTTTTACCCGTACGTGTTTGACCATTACCCACACCCGGCTTGGCCCAGCCATTATCCACCTCTACACACTAACATACGAACCTGTTTTAGTCACTCAGACGTGGCAGACTTGGCAGAGTGGTCATGGTGATTCTAGTGGTAATCGGGGTCGTGGTGGTGGGGATTTTGGTAATCGTGGTGGTAGAGAAGGTGGTGGTAGACCTAAGTGTACTCATTCTCCATGTGATGATCATACCCAAGAGACTTGTAATCAGTTGGTTGGACCTCATTGCACTCACTGTCACCAAGTTGGTCATACTTGTGATACTTGTTATAATTTGGTTGGAAAACTTTCGGTTGTAAATGTTGTAATCGCTAATGTGACTGAATCTGCTTCCACTTTTGTTCAGCCATAGTTGAGATCTATTTTCGAGTATGACTACGCACGGTTTTCTCGGTTCCTTCGCTTTGAGGCGATTGATACATCTCAATCGACTTCTAATTTCATTGCTTTCTTGGCCCAGAAAAGTACTCCTACATTTGTCTATCCTCTAGTTTCTCGTCTAGACCTTTGGTTATCAATTCTGCTGCTATTGGTCATTGGTCAAGTACCACTGATGTCTTTTCTAGTTTTTCTCTGTCATCTTCCCTTTATCTTCATTATTCAAAATTTAATTTATTATTTGAGTCAACTTACTAAATGTCTTAACTATTATATAACATTTCTTCCTGATTCTATTGTTATTCAGGATTCGAAGACACAAAAGATTATTGGTGGAGGGCATGAATCCAATGAGCTTTACCACTTTGATCCCATTCCTCAACCGGTTGCATGTCCTATTGTTGTGTCTCCTCTTCAACTCCATTGTCGCTTTGAGCATCTTTCCTTGGAGTATTTGAAGATTTTAGTACCTACTTTAAGTCATGTTAAGTCACTAGAATGTGAGTCTTATCAATTGGGAAAGCATCATCGTGTTTTTTTTTTTTGCTTTCCATGTTCATAAAAGAGTCTTTGGTCCCTTTAGGTTAGTTCACTCTGATGTTTGGAGACCTAATCGTGTGTCTTCAAACCTTGGCTTTAAGTACTTTGTCACTTTTGTGGATGATTATTCTAAACTCACTTAGCTTTATTTAATGAAAGATCGTTCTGAATTATTTTCCATATTTTGTTCCTATTTACCTTCTTCGTAGTGACAATGCCAGCGAGTATTTTTCTAATCCCTTTAGCACCTTCATGACTTCTTCTGGCATTATTCATGCTCTCACACCTCCCAACAAAATAGGGTTGCTGAGAAAGCATCGTCATTTGTTGGATGTTGCGCGTACTTTATTGTTTCATATGAATGTGCCTAAAGTTTTTTTGGGTGAAGCTATTCTTACAACGTGCCATTTAATTAATTGTATCATTCATCTGTTCTTGCTGGCAAGTCCCCCACTCTGTGTTGTTTCCACATGATCATCCTTTTCCTTTGCCTCCATGTATCTTTGGTTCTATCTACTTTGTTCATCAACTCAGTCCCGACATTGACAAACTTACTCCTCGCTCCATTAAGTGCGCTTTCATTGGCTTCTCGTACGCATAAAAAATATCATTGTTATAGTTCCATCCTTGAAGTGTTTCTTTATCTTTGTTGATTTCACCTTCTTTGAGTCCACCCCTTTTTACTTTGAAACTATAAGGGACTATAACGGTAAGTTTAATTTCCCAAAATATGAGAAGGTAACTATAGGCTTTCCAAAATCTCAAA
The DNA here is from genome assembly GCA_023935145.1 of Bretschneidera sinensis. Classification (NCBI taxonomy): domain Eukaryota; kingdom Viridiplantae; phylum Streptophyta; class Magnoliopsida; order Brassicales; family Akaniaceae; genus Bretschneidera; species Bretschneidera sinensis. The sequence continues at coordinate 105,306,740 of CM043701.1, read as the reverse complement.
AAGATTAACATAATTTTCCATTTACTTAAAGAAATCTCATTTATTTAATTCCTCAATCCTGGGTCAAAAGAAAAATCCATTCTCCAGGTTTTTATGTTTACTTGACATGTAGTTGAATGGAGTCTTTAAACATTTGATTTGAGATGGTGGAAGATAAAGATCTGAAAAAATGCACAATTCAATTTGACTTCGCATACAACATATTCAACAGCTCAGAATCACATCTTTCAAGTTACAGTAGAAAAATGTGAGTTATGAACAAGAAAGAGTCTATTAGTGATTCAAATCTTATCTCCACTCTCCATGTTGAGGTTTAGCATATGCATAATAGTTAGTACCTTTTCCCCTTAAAAGGATCATGAAAAAATTCACATGATTCTCTGTTGCCAAGGCTGACTAGAGTTCCAATTTCTGTCACTGATAACGAGAATACCTGGAGACATTTGATTTTCAACATAAATAAATAACCACAAACCAAAGCATCTCTCAGACCAAACCCAACAATGCATTTATCATGTTTCTACAAAGGAGTATAAACATATTAGCTCATCTCATGGATTATGGAGAATCACATTATATATGCATGTTTACATATGTTACTATGTACATACATATGCATATGATTTTCACAAATTTGTGCTTTCTTCCAACTGGAAAAGGCACACAACTTTAAGTTAGCTCAACATTTTGTATTAAATTTGTTAAGATTCACAGGCTTAAAATTTTATTCATTGCTCAAGCCTGTTGACAAGCTAGAACAATGGATCAAAAGTTTCTGTTGTTAGTCATTGGTGCGAAAGGGGAAAAGGCATTTACAAAAGCTACTTATGTATTTGCTTCCTTAATAGAGATGCCAATCAGCAGCTACCACTCAGCATGATGGAAAGATTACAGCAAAAAGACATACACTTCACCCAACCAGAGCCTAGAATAGAAAAGGAACAATTTAACAGGTATATTGTTTTAGTAAAACCTAAAAATTAAATTAATGCGGGTTAACTTAAATCCATATAGCAAATTATGTTTGGACCCTGAAGTTTTTTTTTTTTTTTAATTTGAAACTTTTTAACATCAGTTCAAAAGCTCAAAGGGTAGTACCAATTGTACATGTGAAGGTACAAAGGATAAGCCCCAAGGCTGGGAAAAAGAAAGCAAAGGCAAAGGACAGTAGAAACCCACATAGGACATCCAACTGAAAAACAACTGCCATAAATTCTACATCAAACACAAGGGAATCCTTTTCCAAACTGCACCATCCCTTTTCTTTCGCCGTCTGCCTTTCCAACAGGCAAGTAATTCTTGGTTTTGATAGGAACAAGCAAGAAATTCTGCCACCACTAGAAGAACAACCCAAGTAACCCTCATACTTCTAACAAGGAAAAATGTGAGCACGAGAATGCACACACATCGATTTACACTCCACTTCATAGCTGGGGTCTATAAACCCAAACATAGACCATATATCTATCTGGTGGTTCAACCATCCATACAATCAGCTACAAATTGTTGAAGTTTTACATGCTTATGAATTATAATGGGATCTATTCTGGAAGAAACAAAAAATAATGAAGGGGCTTTAAACCATAGGATTCTATAATGTGAATCAAGAGGTGAAAACTAAGCTTTTGTTTGTTTCTTCATCAAGTCCCAACCACTGAATAAGAACTTCAAAAGGTGGAAATCATGCTTTAGATTGAACATTCATGACCATGCCATGCCCTAAATGATCTCAAAATCTACTTAATTCCAAAAATATTCAGAAACTAAAACATAACAAAACATGCTCCAACTGTTCTACAATGCAAACTTCTTCAAAGACCAAAAAGGCATAGTCGCATAGATTACCTGCTTTCTGCTCCAATCATACTGCCGAACACCTGCCGCAGGAGCGAACTGTAGCAGAACAATACCTTCCTTGGTTAACTTGAATGCCCCGGACTGCACAACATACCAAACCATCAAAGAATTCTATAAAAAAAATTTGATATCCACTGGACACTGTAAAATTCAAGTGACATGCTCTTGCAATGAAGAAAATTAAGCTGGAATCGCACATACATCTAAGGACACAAACTCTGGAGCTCTCGGCTCCACTGTAAGAGCAGCCTTCCCTTTGTATATCGAATGGCCCACGAAAAACCTAGCCGGCAATCCTCCCACTGCACACACAAACCAAACACATAAGTTCGTGGTGACACTCAAATCAGAGAAACTTGGCCTGAGAAAAAGAGAAGCAAGGTAAACTGTAAGCATATGTTCCTTAAATGCTCGATATTTTTTACCAGTCCACTACAGATACGATGCTTAGTTTAAAATTTTTTTGTTGCCCCACCTATTTACCATCAAAATTACATAAAATTCAATGTTTTCCCCTCTGCTTGATTTACAAGAAAATAATGGAAAAAGAAAAGCAAGTAATACGGCAAATAGCTCTCATAAAGAGGAAAGCTCAAAGACTTAAGTCGTGCAAAAAAACTAAAAAGTCAAAATTTCAACTTTCTTTTAGCGTCTTGGAAGTTTTCCTAAGGAAACAAAGCATGAATTTTCATCTCTCCTTTTCCTGCCTCTTCATTTTCTCAGCAACCAAACAAACAAAAGGATAACAATCACTTACCTGCTGTTGCCGCAGCTGGAGGTTGTGAAGATAAAGAAGAAGAAGAAGAAGAGTCATTAAACCTCTGTTTCTCGTAGTAATCTGGGTGGCGGCATTTCACTGAGAGCTTCTTCTTCTCGTTCAAGGAGATGCCATAGATTTTGGGACTAAGACCATTGCTTGTTTTACTGGAGTTCAGTGAAGAGGGAGAATGAATATGGCTCAACTTAGGGTTTAGGGTTTTGTTATTCACTACCGCTGGAGGAGAAGATGGGAACTTTAGCTGCTGCAACATTTTGTTCTTTTCTTCTCTTCCCGGCTCTCGAGTCGGTTTTTTCAATTTTCACTAGCGATTACGCTTTGAGGGATTGCACTACCAGTGTCTGAGGCAGGATTCCCTGGATCCCGGTCCATGTTAACAAGGTGATAACTATTGACACGTGGACTCCTGGAATTATCATAAACCAACCAGATAAGAGGGAAAAAAAGTCGTGCCCGCTTGTCCCATTTGCAGCCACACAGAGAATTACACAAATGGGAGCGCAGAGGTTCAGATTTATAATTCGCAAATCTTTTAGTTTCAAAAGTTTGGATCGCTTATTCTGTTAGAAAATTTTCTTCTTTTCTCATGTGAAAAGAAATGTATTCAGTTTGTTCCGGTTTTCGAGTTTTTGTGCCCCAATGGAGGCACAAAAATGCGAGGTTTTTGATGGTTCTCCATTCAAAAGGAAAGATTAGCTTCATTCCTCGGGCCATTTCCCCCTCAACGAATGACGATTCAGTTTCAGTGCCTAAACAAAGCCAGGTATCTCCTTATCTCTCTCTAAGTTAATGCTTCATTCCTCGGGCCATTTTTTTATAAAACTTACAATGTCTTGTTTTGTGGTGATAGTTGGGTTATGATCCTTCAGAGGACTTATTTGGGGTAGATTTCAAGCCAAGGTATAAGATTCTTTTTATAATGTGTGTTGATGTTTTCTTCTTTGATTGTCATTTATTTGATGGCACTGAAATTTGGATTTGGTTCTCATATCTGGTTAACTTTTTTGAAACTTGGGACTGATTTGTGCCGACTGAGGGTTTGTTCCAATGCTAGAGAATGGCTTAAGTTTAATCTTTTCAATTTTATATGATGTTTCGATTTTACAAGAACAATAAACTCAATGGCAAACCAAAATCATTCTTTCAATTAGTAGAGCTATTTATTTACTATCCTCCAAAAGTAAAGGAAATGTAAATTTCAAAATTTTATCCCCTTTTATGGTCGTGGGCCTTGTGGCCAACTGGATAAATATAGATTAAACATTAATGGCTAGCTAGCCTCTACACACACGGTCAACTTCATTGTTGTAGCCATAGATACAAGCATCATGGAGTGTGAAGGATTTGACACTCTCTAACTCCAATCTTTGGAATTGTTGTTGCCATCTAAGGTTTTCACTTTGCTTCTGCAAAGGAGATATTTATTAATGGTATATTATAGTAATTGATCACAGTATAATTGTAAATGTTGTTTTTATTGACAAAGTGCTCTAATCAAGTTAATCTGATTGAATTCAGGAATACTACTTCTGGGACACCCAAACCAAGGTCCTGGTTTGGTCCAAACGGCCAGTATATCAGAGAGCTTCCCTGCCCTAGTTGCAGGGGGAGAGGTTATACTCCATGTACAGAGTGCGGAATAGAAAGATCCAGATTAGACTGTCCTAAATGTAACGGAAAGGTATGTGCTTTTGCAATTACAATGGTAATTCCATAAGAGTGACAGTATGACACAAGAAGAGTGGTTTGTACATTAGTTACTCTTTAAATTATGCGAGGTTGGCATCCTTGAAATTGGTACTTTCTTCGAAAGTTAAATGACTGCTGAAAACAATTAAGTGGCATTCAGATGGGCAGGTATAAAGAAAACTTAAATTGAAGATTAAACTTGGTCATTGTATACAAGATGTTCCACTTGATGATATATATTTAGAAGTTTGTCAATATATTTAGCATGATCTTTTTTCATTAAGTAATTTTTTGTGTTTAAATCACAGTACAACTTGTGAAAATTCTCATCCCTTCTATTATGGTTAACTATTGCCTTTCACAAGGAAATTAGATATGGCTGAATACATTAGTTTGTTTTCTGTTGTTCTGGACTCGCTTCATGAATATGGGCTTCTTGGATGCGGTTATTTGTATTGATTACGAAATACAATGACGTTCATCCACATAGATAACAGTGTTTTTCCTTAACATTTCACTTGTTTTTTTTCCCCTAAATCACATAACAGGGTATGATGACTTGCTTCCAGTGCTTGGGGGATTGCGTCATATGGGAAGAGTCAATTGACGAGCGACCGTGGGAGAAAGCCCGCTCAATGTAATATATTGATACCCGTTTTTTTTTTATCTTAAACACTTTCTATTTCACTAAATTCATGTTTTTCCACTCTGAGGGTCACCTGTGTCACCTAGGATATTTCATATATTCATCATCTCCCTCAGATGGTCAAAATGCAATTAGACATTCACCTACAAACTCATTTTTATTTTGATTATCCTTTATGGTAAATAATCATTTATTATCTAGTCTGAAAGATTATTCATTATGCATGCGAGAACAAACACAACTGAAATTTAATTGCTTTGTGTAAGACGCACACTGAAACCCTTTCTCTATAGTTTGAGTGTGTTCACCAGGTGTTATTTTATTTGTTATTCCTTTAATAAACATCTTGAAGGAAGTATTTTCACTGAGCGACGTTGAAGGTTTTACCGACCTTGGCTACTTTAAGATTTGAGTGTCTATCTGAAGAAAGGATTCTATGGACCACTCTCCACTAGACAAAATTCAAGCTGCATGAGAATCTAAACCTTCGTAAGTGTTACTTTCCATATTTATTCTTCAAGCCACAGTCCATGCTGCAGAAAATCTAGGACAGGAAGGAAAATTTATAAATTACTGAGCTTTTCCAGTAATTCTGAGTCTACTGTAACCATCGATTGCCCAGCGTTAACGACTTATTGTCATGGGTTATTCATCACATCAGCAGCTTCCTTGTGTTCTTTTCCTTTGTGTTAGTGTGCATTGTTATCCTTTTGTTAGAAATTTGCATAAACTAATAAAAAAATTGTATAATATAATAGAGTTGTTATGACAATCATCTAAATTGTATACTTGAGTTAGTGATTTCTGAATTTTCTTGCTTATGTCAAATATCAGTTGGATTGGCGTAACGTGATTGATTTTATCTATTTGTTTATTGCTTGCTTTTGTTCAGTTCTCCCCTCAGAGTGAAGGATGATGAAGAAGTAGACAATTTAGACATAAAGCTGGATGTTAAGAAAAAATCAAAGCGTGTATACCATTCGACACCTCCTGAAGTTGGACAGAAGATCAGCCGATCATTAAAAGTTAGTTGGCTGCTTTATCCTTACATAATATGTTTTTGTATGCTAAACATGGCATGATATCGCATACTAAATGCAAGTTTTTACGATAAATGGGTACATGCAATTGTAATCATACTTGTGCAATTGCCATCCTTTTATTTTTAAGCGAAGTTAGATGCACAGACTTGTTCATCACTCATCTGATAGCCGAAGTAATACATTTAACATACTAGAAGAAGTTATAGAATAACTGTATTGTTTTTCTGTTCGACTGTTCCTAGTGGATGCAATCTTTAATAGATGTGCAATTAAATAGTGTGCATAGATATCCTCTTGATTATCATCTTGATAAAATGGTGAGGAGTTATATTGGCCAAATCGTGAATTTAATCTTCTATGTTTAGTTGGATGATTGCAGAGTCTCAATGCCAAAACTGGACTTTTTAGTAAAAGAATGAAGATTATCCATCTCAATCCTACGCTTCATGCACAAAGAGTGGCTGCAATTAAGGTCTGGATATACAATTTATTATATTTTGCAACTTTTTAGTTTTAAGTTTGAACGTTCTTATGTTGTTACATTTTAATAAATGAACTTAGCATATCTTCTTTCAGTAATTTCTTTCTAAGTCTAAAAACTCAGATGTTTATGTGGAAGTTAATTGGAAAATGTCTGCTGTAATATATCAACTTTATGTGTAATCCAGAAAGCGAAAGGAAGTCCGGCAGCAAGGAAACATGCATCTGAAGCTTTGATAGCTTTCTTCAGTGATCCAGAAAATCGTCGCAAGCGGAGCATAGCCATGAAAGGTCAGCTCACGTCCATTAGAAGTTTACTGCTGACAGTCTTTTGTCAAGCTCGTAGGTTCTATTTCACTTTCATGAGCTTATTGATGATGTTAATTTCCTGTTCTCAATGTATTCTGAATTGCTTGTTGACATGTTTCTATTACGGTAGTTGGAAGGCATCTGTGATTTTGTTATAGAATTCATTTGAAACTTTTATACACAAAGTTAAAATTGTTTTCTTATAGACACCAAAAAATTGACTTCGGTATGTTGAGGTTTATTTATTATGGAAGTTTCTTGCTCAATAACTGTGAAACTGAGCATTAGTGTTGAAAAGCTCATTTCAGCTTACTAAGTAATCTCCTTAAATGTTTTAGGTAGCTTGACTGATACTTTATTTCTCTTTGTGATTCAGGAGTTAAATTTTACTGTAAAAACTGTGGACGTGAAGGCCATAGGAGACACTACTGCCCAGAACTCAAGGATAGTTCAATAGATAAGCGGTTTAGATGCCGATTATGTGGTGAAAAGGGCCATAACAGAAGAACCTGCCCCAACTCAAGGTTGACCAATCTTAAAAGAATTGTTGCAAGGCATCACCGCTGCAAAATATGTCGTGTAGGTGGCCATAATCGTAGGACATGCCCCCAAGCGACTGGGATCAAGTTAGGTAATTCAGGTGCTAAGGAAGGTTTGCTGGCCCCTGGAAGACGTATATATACCTGCAAATTGTGCGGAGAAAAGGGGCACAATATAAGAACATGTCCTGGTAGAAATGTAGAGCATTCAGACATCAATCCTCAATTTGAAGAAGGAAGTCAATGATTTTCTTGTAGATCGATGCATGTAAACAATAAGCATACTGGACTTGCTTTACTTTGTGGACCACTTTGAAGAAGGAAGCAAATGATTAGAATATTTCCTGAAAGAGACAGATGGGACTGCTAGTGGAGGCTGCGATGGTATCAGAAATATCAGGCGAAAAATACGTTAAACTTGAGGTGTCCGTTTAAGGGCATCCATTTGATCCTGTGTGTTTTCAGCATATGTAGTTAATTGATTGTGTATTTAATTTATACAAACAATTAACTGCTAATATTTAGCTTTCCTTTCCTTCCATTCCTTAGACTAGAAATTGCAGGTATTGTCTGATCGAATTTTAATCATTTTTGTTGTTTCTGCTCACGGATAACGTTAAATCAGGTGAAGGATGTAAATATAGTACTTTCTTCAAATTAATGGATGATGAGATAACAAGGAAAATAAGTTACATAAAAACCTAATTCATAACACAAATGCATAATTTCTAAAGCACTGTTTAAAATGTCTTCACAATAATCATATTATGATTCGGATGTCTTGGTTTAGTCACTTTGCATCCTCCATGTAAAAGATTCATATTTGATCTTCTTTTTGTAATAAAAAAATATGTTAACATAATGTAAATCTTTAACATACAATATTTACCCTAATTTTATCAATTTTTTTTGGAAGTTATATAGACAATTTTGGGTTTACGAGTTAACACTTGACACAACACGAATACGATTAAGATGTCAAATTCACTTATTTCTTATCGTAGGGATAAATTATAAAATTAAACCCCTCTCATTTGTTAACGATTAAAAGAGAAATGAAAATACTTAATGCTCTCATATATATAAACATTAAATGAAACAAATTGAAGTTGTTTATAACTCATTTTACTCTCGGGAAGAAAAGGGGAGAGATGGAGAGAGAAGAGTTGCAAATGACTCGAATTCATCCCGTTTGATGTTTATATATGAGGTTATTTAAGTATTTTTTACTTTTAGGGGTTAACAGATTTTGTTGGGTATCAAATGAGGTTTTAATAAATTTTCAAACAATAAAAAGATAAATGTTTTATAATTTATCCAAAATATACAAAAACAAATTTTTGACAGAGTAAAATTTAGGCTAAATGCTTATTTTTGTCTCACAATTGTTGACCACGTTTTTATTTTTATCATACATCTATTAATTGTATCAATTATATCCTTAAACTATTTTTAGGTTTTTCAATTCGTTTCTTTCGATGATTTAAAACTTTATATCTTATTGAAATTTCACTTTAACGTTAACTTAATGTTGAGGTGTTTTGATAAATTATATAGATAGCAAAATTTCCTCTAATTAAAATCTAAAATCCTTTTTCTCCTTTGTCCCCCTCTAAATTGAACAAAATTGAAAAATTTGTGATTGTCATCAAAATGTCATGGACATTACAAAAACCTAGGTGGAGATATAGGGTTTACATATTTGTTATTATCTCTTAATCCACCTTAAGATGGAGCTGAAGTGGAATTGCCATAAAATATCAAGCTTTTAATCTTCGAAAGAGACGAATTACGAAACTAAAGATAATTTAAAGATATAATTAGTATAATTGATAATTGTGTAATTGAGATATAATCTAATCAATAATTATAGGTTAAAAAAAAGATTTAACCTAAAATTTATATGAAATAGATAAAAAAATTAACTAGATCAAACTTAAGTTAGTGGTAAATTCCACCTATCAATTTGCAACATGTTAATAAGCTGTACATATTTTTTTACACTGATTATTAGTCCGATAAATAAACAATAACTATAAGTAACGTCGGATGATTGGCGATGGTATAGCTCAGTCTTACCCAAAAAAACAATTCGTCTAAACCGCATCTAAGGAGATTTCAGTTATATGTGACATGGTCAAAGGCGGTGGACAGCAAGAATAAACGACGCCGTGGGCTCTCTCCCACATCTAAACGCCATCGTTTCTAGGTCGGGTCCGAACCCACCAAACACTAGTAGAATTGTAGTATCTGTAGCAAACAAAAAGACCTACTCTTCTCCCATTCTCACTCTCGCATCTTCCGATCACAGCCATGGCTATGCAAACTGGAATCGGGTTCTCTAAGATCTTGATTTTAGCAGGAGCAGGTACTACCACTGGTTTGTCCAAGTCGATCATGTCAATACTTACAGACACACACGCTCATAATATGTATTCGTATATGTTTTGTGTCTACATATTGCTGTGTTTCTGGCTATTTTGATATTGACATTTGTTTGTTAAACCCACAGGATACACCAGTACGATCCTTCTTAAGAACGGAAAATTATCGGATTTGTTGGGTGAATTGCAGGTACCAATTCTAGTTTTTGGTACTAGTTAGTCTCTCAAATTTATGCCCCTTTCTTTTTTCAATTTTTATCTTTTCAACTTTGAGGTTTCATTTTATTGAAAACCAAACAGAGGATTACAGGCATGGATTTGGTAATCACTACCTTTATTTTTTTAATTGTAATTGACAGACGTTGGTGAAGGGATATGAGAAATCTGGAGAACGATCTGATGGCGATTCTGATATCTCTGATGTTGTGGCTGCTCAGGTAATAGGGACATACTATGTTATAAGTTGTTATACCTGATTTTTTTAGATGCTTTTCTGTGTTGATATATACATATTGGTATGCATTTTATTGTTTTGGGATCCTGTACAGGTGCGTCGGCTGGCAATGGAGGTTCGGCAACTTGCCTCGTCACGGCAGATAACTGTTTTGAATGGAAGTTCTGGCAGTATGTGCAAAATACAAAGCATTTTGTGATTTAGTTGTTTTGTGTTTGCTATTAACTTTTTTTTTGTTGAATTCTCAACTTTTCCAGGCAACTATACCTCGCTTTTAGTTCCAGCTGCTACCGTGGGGGCATTGGGTTATGGCTACATGTGGTGGAAGGTATAAAATGTTTCAATTAGTTCTTTCTATGTTTTCATTTATGGCGTTGAGGCACTTGCATTCACAATTTTAATATATTTCAAGTAACCCATTTTAACCTTATTAAGGAGAGAGAAAAAAAAATCTTGGTATTGCACAATCAGCAATTTTTCTGTCCGTTAATGTGCTTTGAGGGGACTAAATTCCTCACTTCCTTTTATGATCAGGGTATTTCACTCTTCGATCTTATGTATGTAACAAAGCGCAATATGGCAAATGCTGTTTCGAACTTGACAAAGCATCTGGAGCAAGTATCAGAGGCTCTTTCTGTAAGTTCTTATTTCTCTGATTGCTGTTTCTTATGCTATATTTTTGAAGTAAGTTCGTGTTTAAGAGGAGATAGCATTGTAGGACGATGGAAAAGATAATATAAGATCACATATATATGGATATATCATTTCAAAAAGATTGCCAGGTCTAAATCTCGCTTATCATTTTGTTGGAATGATTGCCTGTTTGTCATTGCTTTGTCATGGCTAGAAAATAATGGTACATATTGAACCTATAAGCCTCATCAACTTGTCCATAATGAACTTGGTGGGTGCTTGGTGCTATAGACTGGCACATTTGAACAATAGGTGAGATTTTTGAACTTGTTTTACCTTAATCATTGTTTTATCATCCTTTAAATTAAAGAAAGTTTCAGATTAGTTGATTTGAGGTGTATGAGCAAGCATGCAAGCAAGCTTTTGTATTATTCTCAACTAACTTCAAAAGAATGAAAGGGAATTAAGAAGGGATATAAATGAATGCGAGTTTCTAACCTACATAGAAGACTCAAATGAGGTCACTTGTGTTAAATGTTTGTATAACTTTAAAGGGGAAAAAGGCATGTATACCTCTCAGTGTTGAAGCTGCATTTAATGAGGCAGTGCAACTCTTCAATGTGTAATTACCTAGTTACTTCTTTAACTTGCATTTTACATTTTTTATTGGCATGTGTATGAGATATGTTTATTAACTTTTGATTGTCGTGATAATTTTGTTGGCTAGTTGGCAAAGAGGCATTTAACGCAACGAATCCAAAATTTGGATGATAAAATGGATAACCAAAAGGAGCTGTCGAAAGCAATTCAAGAAGATGTAAGAGAATAAGCTTTCCCCCTCTTTTTATTTAAATAATTTTGTAGAAAAAAAATTAGAAGGTGGTTCCACGTAAGAATAAGTAGATTCAGCACAATCAATATATGAGGTAATTATTGAGAACATAATCATATGCTTGATATGAGCATGGTGCAAACTTGTGGAACAGGTCTCTTTGGCTCGTGAGGATCTGTCTTCTATTGAAGGTGACTTATATGCATTGAATAAGATGGTTTCTGGTCTGGTGAGTTTTATTTCCTATTCTTTTAACTGCATATGAAGCACTGGTACACTGTGTTTTCATGCCAGTTTTTGGGGTTCTTTATGTCCTTGCTGTCTCTGTTTTTCAGTTTTCATGTTGGTTGAAGAGTGTGATTTATGTTACACGATCCACTCAATTTTGGCAGCAATTTCTGAAAAAACAAGAAAACATTAGCAAATCTGTTTTTCCATGAGGGTCTTCTTTCCTCTCTCCATGTTTTTAAAAATAGGGGAAAGAAAGCCGATAACATTAGATGGACTCTAAGTGATCTTTGACATCATTTTAATATTTATGCAATTCTCTTTTTTTTCACACTCATAAAAGACATGCAATTCTTTTTAAATTTTGTGATTTCTGTATAACTTCATGTAATTTTCCTTTTTTGCAGGATGGGAAGATAGATGTTTTGGAATACAAGCAGGTATGACTATTTTCATTTTTCCCTCTCATTCGGGTATAAGAAACCATATCTTAAGGGGGAAAATGTTCTGTTGTGGCAGCTTGGGTTATATGATTTTTGTTGTTTGCTATGACCATTAAAAAGTAAAGGAAAAATACGTATCTATTACCTACTATATGGAGTATGTATTATGGAAGCTTTAGAATAGAAGCCTTCAACTTCTGTCATGTGTCCCTTATTTTTTTCTCACAACATAGTTTTGTATTGGAAGTTGTGTGGGTTATATAAAAAAAAAAAACATTCTACATACTGTATGGAGACACAAAATAATAATTTCCAATATATGAAATGTTCAAAGTTAAAAAAAAGGGTGGTAAACGACTCTGCTAATAGATTGAATTCCAACACAATATTTTGGCACATATTTAAATATTAACTATTAAATGTGAATTTTAAACTGTATGTATATACAAGAGATATATCCTAGACATTTATTTCTTCTATTATTGTATCTTCCATTATACATATATAAATATATTTTTAATCATATATTTTCTTTTAATTAGACTGCTTCTTATATTCTTAACACTAACTATAGCAAAAATATTTTTTATTTTCTAAAGTTAGTTTAGTTATGCATACTATTGAGATTAACTCTTTAAGATTTTTCGACTAACAATAGGATTTTAAAACAAATAGTTTTAAAAAACAACACTTGTGCATTGCATGGGCTGCATGACTAGTATTTAGTTTAAAACAAATGATCCTATAGTTGCAACTTTGAATTTGTGAGTGAAAACTATCAGTAAATTAGTAAACTTGTTTGAATGAATGGGTTGGATGTTATTAACGTCATGTTGTGAATGCATCCTATGAGAGTCGTATTTTGTTTAAAGAAACTTGACAGCCCTTATGTCTCTTCCAATAAAAAAATAGTTCGCTGTCATATAACTGCCAACATATTTGCGTTCTTTGGATAATAACTTTGCTAAAAGTTTAAACTTACCATCATTCTAAATATCTTCATCGAAGTAATCATTAGTAGCCAGTAAATCTCAAATTAAGAACCAAATAAGGAATTTGTATTACAGTGAACTCTAGGCATGTTCTTTAGGACTCTGTTGGCCTCATATCCATATAGTGTTCCATGCGGCTCCACATATATTTGCTTTTCTTTTATTTGTGTATTACTGCATCAAAGATACTTGAAATATTTTTAGATACCAGCAACCAATTATTAATCCCTTGCTTCATGTCAATATGTTGGCATTAGTTTTAGCAAAGAAAGAAAAAGAAAACAAAGAATATAGATTTTGTTTGCATTAATGATAGATTGTGTTGTACTTTTTTCTTCGTAATAAGATTTGTTGGTTTTTAATAAGCTTTCTACATATCCTAAAATGGAGGATCCAAGTGTGATGTGGATGATAAGAGGAGAGGAGAAGAGAGTGGCACCGCAAGATGGTTTAGGTTCTTTTAAAGAAGAGAGAATCCCTTTCTCGTTAAAATGAAGGGTATTTATAGTCTGGTTCACATGTATGGGGCCAACTAACACGTTTAAGTTAGCCAATAGTAGCATGGATATGTATCTCACTAAGATTTAGTAATAGGTGATATATGGACCTGTGAGCAATAGGTGAGTCGGCCTTTTATAGTGTTGTGGTCTATGATCCGGTTCCTTCAACTAAGTGTACCTCTCTAGGCCCACCAAACCTCGTCCTCCTTATAACTCGCCTGACACGTCAGGTGTATGACGTGGCGTAGATGAAGCAGTGATGCCCAGACGGCACCTTTCAGAATTACGTGTAGGTAGTTGGTAAGATGTCAAATTTTTTTCTTTATTTGTGGGAAGTCATTTAGTAGACTTTGGTCTCCACTCTGCTGTGGATATGATTACTTTGTCATTCTATACTTTCATTAAATTCTTGGATTTCTTAGATGGCTTGATTATACAATCATTTGTTTTTTTTCCTTCGGGATCTCTCCTGTACTTGTGCACACTGCTGTTGTGATCCTTTTAGTGCCTCCCTCATCTCCCCCCCCGCCCCCCCCCCCCCCCCCCCCTCCAAAAAAAAAAAAGAACAAGAAAAAAATGTAATATTGCTAAATGTATGCATTATTTTGATTACTTAGAAAGATTGTAGCTAGAAAAAAATTCCTGTAGTGAAAGTTAAATGGTTAAGTTAGTTCTGTAAGGGTGGATCTACTAAAGAGCCATACTCTGGGAAACTGTGTTGAGTGCTTAAATTTCTTATTTGTGTTTCATCAGTCTTAAATATGCCGTGTGATGCGTGAAAGTAAAAGATTTTCTGACATGTTTCTTCTATCAATTTAGGGTTTTAAAATTAATGATTCACATTTCAATAACTTTTATCCGTTGGACTACTGCTTCTGTGTTCATTTTGTTTTTCCTTTCTGTTAAAAATTGTAGGTGCATTTTTTTCTTCATTGCCAAATTCTTTTCTTAGTTGCTTGATTCTTTTTATAGTGTGGCGAGAATGAATCACCGATTTTTTTATAGCTTGGAATCACCTATTTGTGTGCTCAAGTGTGTACTGACTTAATTCCCTGGTGACAGGATATTGCAAATATTGGTGTGTTGTACCTGTGTAACTTCATTGGTGGGAAGCAATTGGAAATGCCCGAAATTCTCTTGCAGGTTTGAATTCAGTTGTCACATCTCTAGAAACTTTTCCACTTTGATACTTGCTGATGTGACCATTTTTTTCTTGCAGGAGAAGCTTCAACTTTCTGGCAACTCTAAGGCTCGTAGTTTGCTTACACACGTAGAAACTCCAAGTTTGAAGGTGTCTTTTTAAATTTAAGAATTAAGTTTATCTTGTTTAGTTGTGTGCCCCCTCTCTCTCTCTCTCTCTCTGAACGGGGGCACTCACACAAACATACATACATATATTTATATATTTATTGCAGTATCGAAAAGTAATTGTTGTCTGCTCCCCTTGCTCCTGTAATTATTAGTGGTCCTGTTTCCTAAGCATCTTAAGAGTTAAGACAAAGATTTATTGAAAAGGAATTTATAATTAAAAAAAACTTTAGGCTATCAACATACTGCCATGTTATTCTTCAATTTATAAAGAAGCTAAGATCAAAATTTAACCAATTAGATCTTGCAAGACTAAGGCACTGTAGGGAATAAAGAGGACTTGCAAGCATAGGTCATCACTGAGGTGGTTGGAAAAAGGTTTATGTGCCTTTGAACCTTCTTTTTCATGTAATGTCTGTCTGTTAACTGAATACTTGTTGTAGCAGTGTACTGTGCAGTTAGATGACCGTGTTCTCTCTTTTCCTTTTGTGTTTCTGTGTGCACACATGCATGTGCTTGTTTCTGTGCAGATATCAACACTTTTAGGTCTATCAACTGTTCTGTTGTCTTAGCTGCTTCATCAAATGTTTCAACTTGTTTATATTTATTTGACGTTATTTGCTTCAGGGTCTAAAAGAGATTGCAGATACTTTATCTGAAGGTATCTGTCAGCCAGGAAGAGATGCTGGATTGCAAGATGGTATTCATTACTTAGATGAGAAGCCAAGGCATATATTGAGGTTCGAATTCTAACTCTTGTTTATCTGGAATTGCATTCATCAGTGGGAGTTTCTGCTTTTGCATGTACTTTGGGTAGTGTGGTACACAGTTTTCTCTAATTTAGACCTTACTTCAATTATTATTCTACCAATATGAATGGGCTTTAGCAATCATCATTTCATAATTCTGATTTTTTTTATGATGAGTAACCTCTGGCCATTTTTTTCCAGCTCAAAACGTAAGAACTAAAGAGGTGGAGTGAGGTTGGTCTAGATCCTATATTAAAGTCTTAACAGGCCAAGAAAAATTAAATATGAGAGAGAGAGAGAGAGAGAGAAATAAAATATTCAAGCCTTATCAATTTGTTTTACATTTTGATGCTTCATGCATGAACATGCTCATCAATTGCCTGATGGCTTGAGTACTCGCTCACTAAACTTCTTATGAATTCTATATGGATCATCTTAAAATGTGTATCTCTGTCTCCTCCATGTAATAGCTTGTGTCTCAATATTTGTATGTTGGAATTTATTAGGAGTTTATTTGCAGTTGATAAAATCAAGATGCAATATGAAAGATTAAAACTATTAAGAGTTGTGGTTAGAAATTTAATTTGTAGTCAACCCCAGCTGTCTCCACAATTTTGATTCTCCGATTGGCAAATTGCTATATTAAGCTCATGTTTTAAACTAGTATGTCATACCCTGATACCTCATGTCGAGATTGATTAGAAACACTTGTAATCGTCCAGGGGCATGTCTAATTACTTGTTCCATCTGAGTCACTGTCCTTGTGAAGTCTTTCCCCCCTCTTTTTTTTGTTTTGTTTTTATTTTTTATTTTTATAAAAGGTGAATTTTATTTATCCAGAGAAAAATAATACTTCAGCAGCTATGCTGCTACAAATCTATGACAATACATATCTTTTTTATTTATAAGTACAAATCTATACATTTCAAAAACAAACAACATGATTAAACTAACATACATCAACACACAACAAACAGAAGAAAACTAGCCAAGTAGCAGCTACCAAGCCCCAATTTCCTGCAACACTAACTGTGAGGGGAAGAGCATTAGTCCTTTGAATACTAAGAATTCTATCCCTAACATCAGCAACAATCTTGTCCAAAACAGAGTCGATACTTGAATGAACCTGCTGGTGCAGCCTTAATACCCTTATATTCCTTTCCCTCCAAATATGATACACACTAGCATTCCAGGCAAGTTTGACAATGGTAGCCATAATTGACTTCACTTTAATTTTTTTTACAACCCATAGAAGCTCATAATTCCAACTCCCTACAGGCTGCCTCTGAATCTCTACTTTGTGAATAATATGATCCCATATCTGCCTGGAAAAAGGACAAATCAAAGAATAGGTGAGATCTGGTCTTGGATGAACCATTACACATTAAGCAGTTGACATTGATGTTCATCCCCACCTTAACAAGCCTGGACTTAGTAGCTAGTCTATCTAGGGTGGCAAGCCAGTATATAAAGCTATGCCTAGGTATGTAACCTGTAAACCAGATAATAACATGCCAAATAATCTTTGTTTTCTTTGCTCTGATGTGCTGCCAAGTATCTTGAGTATTAAATTTTCCAAATTTGGAAGGCAGCAAAATCAATTTGTCATTCTTAGTTGCATCAGGAACAATAGTACCACATAAAGCACCTTGAATGTTGACTAGATCATCAGATCTTGCTGCTGGCCAGTGCCATTCATTCTCATTAATGACAACAGCCACCTTAGATTGTTCTTGCAAATTCGAGTCAGATAATACAGTGCCAAATAATCTTAGTTTTTTATGCTCTCCTTTTGATTCATTCTTCTAAAGCATAACGTCTATGCCATAGCAGCATTCATTCGGATATGGTTGCGTGTAGTGTCATGAAGTACAGTGATGTTTTTTTTCCCTTTCGGAATCAATAAATATTGAAGTTACTTGATCGTTGCTTGTTACAATTTGATATTTGCAGGAGTGCTTCAGCTAGGTGTTAGTTGTGATGCTCTCACAAGCGTTGATTGGCATTAGTTTTCAGCATGTTCAGTGGGAGTATGTAAGTGCGAAAACTCAGATAAGATGTTATTGAAAGGGAACCATTGGGTTGACGTTGCAGTTGCTTTTCTTCCGCTATATACTTGTTTGATTACTAGTTTTCTTTGATGTAGACTATGCACAGCATCTCTGCTGTCCCCTACTTTTCAATCTCCGCATTTATTTGATTACTAGTTTTCTTTGATGTAGACTATGCACAGCATCTCTGCTGTCTCCTACTTTTCAATCTCCGCATTTATGTATATTTCAATTGTTATGGAGTAAATACTGGTTTGCAAGTTGGTTCTGATGAACATGTTTATGTACCATTGAAAAATTAGGGTGCATAACTTATTTGGGTTGGGGTTAGTTTAGTCACAACAAAAAAACTAGGTCAAAAGATTATTTATTGGGTGCATAACTCGAGAGTGAAGGTGGTTTAGTAGATATGTAATGCTACTTAACCCATTATCTATTTTAAAAAAATTAGAAGTTAAAGCTTCCTTGGAAAGTAGCTAAAGTTTCCACGTAAGATCTAAAATCTATTAGCATGTGAATTGAGTCCCAATCTCTATGTTTGACAGGCCAAGAAAAGGCAAAGCTATTGGATTGAGTTTTTTCATATCGATCCGTTTATGTCAATTAGGCAATCATTTGTTATAAGCTCTTTTTTATTTACGGTGTCTTTTTTTCGGTTCTCAATTATATAGATCGTTGAGCATTTTACTGTGTCTTTGCTTTTTAGGTTTTATATTTTTACTAGCTTTTGACTCGTGTCATGCACAAGATACAATCATTCTATTATATTTTAATATAAAAAATTTAAATAAAAATTATGAATTTTATATTAATGATTTAATAATATATAATAAATAAATTTCATCATTTATTTAATTCTTATTCAAGTCAGTTAACAATAGTCTCTCAATTTTGTTTCAGTGTGTAATAAAAAAAATAGGACTTAATTTGATGAATGAAAAATTTAAAATAATCAATAGCTAATTAACATTTCACAACATAGATTTTTATTATATGCAAAGAAATATATTATCAACATCTCTGATCGACTTTCACACCTTAATCCAGATGAATCAAGATTATATTTGAAAATGTTTTTTTATATTTTATTTTGTGTGTTAAAATAGTGCCTAAATGAATATGAAAGTTTCAATTAGAGATTTGAAACAATGAAAAACCAAGAAACAACCAATTCTTTGTTTTCATATGGTTATGTTTGACATCAAAATCATCATTAACGATTCTTTTTAGTGATAGAAACAATATAAATATATAATTGTTTTATGAGATATAATCTAATAAAAAGATTATTTCTAAAATCTGAACAGTTTCTTAGATTTTTAATTTTTAAAAGTTAAAAATATAAATCAAATTTCCATCTATCGGTTATTAACTTTCTACTCTGATATTAAAATAAATGTCAAAATTGATGGTTATGCTTTCTTGGAAGACAATGCATCCATGAGCTGACATAATAAAGTTGGACTTTCCTTAGCATTATGAACGTGACATATTCAGGGACAGATGGTGTATCTTTTATTAAAATTATTTTTGTTTATTTTCAATTTATACATGATATAAAGTTTTATTTTATTATTAAATAATTTTTTTATACCATTTAAAAATAAAATAAAATCTTGTGTAATGTAACTCATTGTTCCTTTTGACCAACTTTTCATCACTATAAATTTCTAGGACGTAATACTTCGTTCATGGAAAAAAAACCCAAAAGACAAGTCTGAGTCAATTACTTGGTCTTATGCACGGTTGCCCAGTTGCACAAATTGGCTTTGTTTTATAATAACTTTTTTTTTTGACTCCAACAATATATTATAGTAACTTGAAGGAGCATAACATCAAAAAATAAATAAATACATAAAATTTGTTAGTAATTTTTTTTTTCACTCACAGCCTCCCTTAAATTGGCTCCACGCAGGGGGTCTTGCTGCCTTACATGCAGCAAGGTTTTCCGCCTCTTCACAATAGATGTTACGACCTATTTTTTTGTTTTCTTTTGAATTTCAGATTTATTTTTTTTTTGTATTTATGCCTTCACACATTCAGTTTTTTTCAAAAGAATTATTTTATTTAATATTAAATCCTTACTATATATATATTATTTTAATTTCATGTCATATTTATTAAATTATTTCTTTACTCATATTTTAAGAACATAAGTGTTACAAGTATAAATATGAGATTAACTCGATTAATTAAAAATATAATTTTGTTAACGTGATTTTAGGAGACAAATATTTATGAGAGATTTTAAAATTGTTATATATAGCTAAAAACATATTCTATTTAATTCGTTGCCTAGAATCATGTAACTACATAAATATATACATTAATTGTCTCCTAAATATATTTGTATTATATATAATTTTCTTATTACGAATATTAATTGCAAAACATTTTTTAGATTTTTTTAAAACATGACATATATATTTCTATTAATTACGATTTTTAATATCATTTTATTCTTTATCAGTATCAATTATATATATATATGACAATTAGCCAATTTTCTAGAATTGTGCAACTGCTTTATATTATATGGTGCTTGTGATTTTTTTTTTTTTGTGGAGAACCTTTTTATAACTAATTTGTAGAGTTTGTCTAGATATTATATTCGATGTACAAATGTAGAAGCCAATTTAAGTAAAATCTTCACTTTAACCGAATTAATAAGTTCTTATCTAAATATGCAACTGTACATATGAAAGGTTTTTTTTGAGACAGTGGAAGTTGAATGAGTATTATTCCGCGTCTCCATGTGAATCAGTTTTGAATTTGAATAACAATATTTAGAGATTAATATTAATTTGAACTCAAATGATTAATTTAATAAAATATTTTATTTATATCACTAAAAGATATGAGAATATCTTTTTAGATCTATGAGACTATGAGTCAATTATTATCAATAAAGCCACTTATATTGATGTTATCAATAAAGTTATTTGAGATTATCAGTTGAAAACTCCGTTATCAATAAATCTCAGTCAATTTTTGTGGGAGGGAGACATATAACTGATAGTAGCGAATATGTTTGCATGAAGGAAAAAACACCAGAAAAAAAGCTTTTTATTCAAAGTAGATCTTGAGAAGGCATTCGATGATATAGACAGTTTTTTTTTTTTTTGGATTACTTGATGCTAATTCAAATGGGATTTGGGGCAAAATGGAAACATTGGAAATTTTCCTACACCAAATCTATTGTCAATCGTCAGATGGAGAGAAAGGCAGCAAAAATGTCTCTTTCTCTTACTTTCCCTGAATGAGAACGAATTTATATACCGAATTTAGATAAAAAGCTTCGATCCAAACGAGTACAAAAAGCTAACAAAGTTCCACCAATGATTTGTCATCACCAAAACTCTTTGATATCAAGAAACAAATGCTACAGCACATTGTCGACTTGCTATAGTAAGTTTTAAAAATTAAAATGATAAATAATTATAAATCAAATTTCTATCTGTCGGTTATTAGCTATCTACTTGGATATTAAAATGAATGTCAAAATTGATGGTTATCCTTATTAATGCTTTCATGGAAAACAATGCTACCATGAGCTGACACGATAAAGTTAGACTTTTCTTAGCATTAACAACCTGACATATTCAGGGACAGATGGAGTATTTTTATCAGAATAATTTTTATGAATATGTGTTAACTAAATACGAAAGAAAACTGCTAGTTCGTTTTGACCAACTTTTCATAGCTATGATTTTCTAGAATGTAATACTTCATTCATGAAAAAAGAAACACCACAAAAGACAAGTCTGACTCGATTACTTGGTCTTATGCACGGTTGCCCAGTTGCACAAATTGGCTTTGTTTTATATGTAAAATATAGTAACTTTTTTTTTACTCCAACAATATATTATAGTAACTTGAAGCAGCATAACATCAAAAAAAAAATTTGTTAAACACACCCTTTGGATCCTTGAACACTCAATTTGATATTATGAATAATTTAGTTGTAATTGTTTGAAAATTTGAGTGATATTAACTACAATAATATAATAACTCGAAAGAACATAATATCGAAAAAGAATAAAAATGGTTAAACAAAGTCTTCGGACACTCAATTTGACATTTCAGATAATTTAATTAGTTGTAATTGTTTAAAAATTTGAATAGTATTACCATTCAAGCTTTCAAAGTGTCAAAAAATTGATGTTTAAAAGGTGTGTTTAAATAGTACTACTCATCAGAAATACTATGACAGTTTTATAACGATGATATTGAGGATTTGGATCCTTCCTATGTAATCAATGGGAGCATATGCAAGAAAATCTATGCATACGGTAGAAAATCTTGGTTGCAGCATGTGCAAATGGAGAGGGAGTACACCAAGTGCGATCTAACTGTCTTCAATTATTTTATTGAAATTTATGGGTGCATAAGTAAAAAAATTATATTTTAATTCATAAAATTTGCTCAATGTTTCAATTAACCTTAAAGATTTTAATTTATTTAGATCGATCTTTCACGTTTGACATTATATCAACTAAAGTGGTCAAAACATAAAAGATCGATCTAAACAATTAAAAATTAAAAGATTAACTAAAATATTAAACAAATCTAATATACTATAACATAGCTTTCCCAAAAAAAAAAAATAATAATAATAGAGTTCAACCTTAAGAAACATAATCAGATGGCTAAAGATTCTTTAAACCATCAACAAAAAGAGAAGAAAAAATCTGTATTTCATGTCTACTCAATGACAAACCAACTTCAACTCCTCCATTTCCATCTCTGCAATCCGACATAGAAATAGCTCCAGTCCTATCTATGGACACAACCTCTATCTTCTTAGGCCTTCCCCACCCGAAATCCGACCCGTAAAGCCCAAATCGAGTCGACCCGGCCACGGAAATCACCTGTGTTGTTCCTGGTTCAAAAGACAAGAATCCTGATAAACTTTCGTGTGATCTTTCAAGAAGTCCAATATCTAACCTTAAAATCATATCACTTATCTTCTCTGCAGCTATGACAACCCCATTTTCTTCCATAAAATCTCCTGCTTTTGCCAAATTCGTCTGTCCCATTATACAATTTCCAAAGTAGTTTAATGGAATCGGAGGGTCTAATCGGCTCCGATAATCAGCGCTGAACACAAAATATATGCTTCTGTTGTTGTCTCCACCTCTGGCCTTAACCATACAAACAAGCACATAAGCATATGCGAGAACAAAAGTTGACAAGTGAAGTATTGGTTTTGAATCCTCTCTTACGACCTTGTTTTGGAGTACCTTTTCTCTTAGTTTCTTGATATCTTCATGAGTCAACACGAACGTGGCTCGAAATAAGTTAGGATCAACTTCTAGAGCTGGTAACAACTTCAAGTTTCTCTTGTTTGGATCCTCTGAATCTGCACCTAACCACAAGTTCAAGAGCATCATGTCCAGCCCAAATACTGGATTCTTGATAACACCTCGGTCAAAAAAAGGAATTAGCTCTTGTGGTAAAGAAGGGTTCTCTTCTTCTTGTTTGCATATATAAGCCCATGCTTTTATGAACATGGTGAACGTTTGACCATCAAGTACGGCATGATGAGAAGTGATGCCGATGCAAAACCCTTGACCAGTAAAAAACGTTATTTGTAATGACAAAACTGATGCTTTATGATCAGATATCGATAACTCGGGTAACAAAGGGTGCAACTCTATAGCTTCACGAGTTCTATTACCAGAGAGGCGAGTGAAGTCTGCGGTGGACTCTGCGACAGTGAGAGAAACGGCATCGTTTGAGGCGTTATAGAGGATGGTGGGTTTTTCGTCACGTGAGTCCCACGTGAGGCTACCTGCGAGAGGGAGGTAATGGAGGAGAGTGAGGGAGAGAGAACGCTTTAGTTTGGGGAGGACGACTGAGTTAAAGAATTCGTGGGTTGGTTCGGTGAGTTGGTAAAAGATGACACGTTCGATGGGAGGAAACTTGAGCCAGTAAGTATCGAAAAAGGTGAGAGGGAGAGACAAATCTTTTGGTGAATCAGTGGAAGGACTGAGTCGGGTGATTTCAAGTATTTTCACCGAGTTGTTTGATGCCATGACCTAGATTGAGTTTTTAGCGTTGTATATGTAATGTAAATGCTTTGATTTCGTTGCTCAATATTTAAGAAACTTTATACATACAGATATATATATACTACTTACAATGATCTAAGTGGTTGATTGCTTAGAAAATAAAAAGGGAAAATCAAATACTTGTCCAAGTTCTGACCGGAGGCAGGTTCAAAAAAACGCATTTGCTGGTTGGTAACTTTATTTTATTTTATTTTTTATGTTTTCTTTTCGATTTTTTACTTCAACACTTTGCAAAAAAAAAAAGTAATTTAAACGAAATATTGAAGTCTATGATCGAAAAAGTTCTTGTCTAGTATAAATTCATGAAAGAGATATATGGTATAAGGGTCTATCTTATTATTGAATAACAAGAGAAAAGAAAAAAATATATATATTTTTTTCATCTAACGGTGAGATGCACTTTTATACTATGTATCTTTCATGGATTCGAACTAAAAAAGAATTTTTATAAAGCAAAGAAAAATATTATAACAGTAATAATAATTATTTTAAGTGAGATAGATTCTATCCCATGGGGTGTGTAACACCCGTATTTGTAAAGTAAGGGTAAAAAAGTACTTTAATAAATATAACATAGAGTTAAAATAATATATATATATATATATATATTAAATACAAAAATTCAAATTTTTATAAAGCCATTTTAAAAAAATTATGGTACATGAACGTCCAAAACAAGAAAGAAAAAAAAATATATGGAACATAGAACGTCCAGAAGCATAAGAAGGAAGTTTTGCATGCCTAACACATATTCATAACGTGGAGGCTTTATGGAAGAGTAAAAATGCTGAGAATGCTTGGTTTTTGGGCTGCCAATTCACGTGTTTCCTCTAACGTAATTTATACTTATACATACTGAATTTCAGTTAGTCTCTTTCAAATTACTCGTTTTCTTTAAACACTTTGAGACTCAAAGAAATGTTAAAAGATCAAAATTTTGAAGGGATTTACAGGAGAATTTTATAAAGAGTCACGAAAAGCTATCAGAAAAACAGAAGGTAATAACATAATGTTTATTTTTGAATTTTTAGCATACATAAAATTTCCTGAAATTCGAAGTAGGAATTTTCAAAGGGTGTGTGGTTTATGAAGAATTGAAGAATAAATAAGAAATTTAATATAAATATTATGTCAGGTGTTGACGATTAGCAACCGGGAGAAATTGCTGAAAGGGACGAAAAAGGCAAGGAGGTGATCCACGAGTAACTTTAAATGCTACGTGGTGAGTTAGATTTACTTTAAGTAATCTAAATAAAAATCAAATATCTAGTGATAATATTAAAATAAATTATTAGTTTATACTTTAATGGTAGATAAAAATTTGATTGATAGGTATGATATAAATATTGGACATGTAAAAAACTATTATGTGAAAGGAAATATTATTAGAATAATAAGTCGATTTAATAATGATGGTGATAAATAAAATTCTTGACGAGTTTTGGTTAATGAATTGATGTGATAAATGAAGAGAAGAAATTAGTGAAATTTATCAAGCAGAAATTTGAGGAAAGATAAGATGGCTAAATTTTAAATATTTTGAATTCATGTTGTTTTTATATTATTGTTCATATGCATATGTCATATCATTGTTCATATGCATGTATATAAAAGAAAAGAACCGAGAGGGGCCGGTCTAATTGAAAAACCGTGACAGTCGATATATGTTGGAAATAAAAAGGACACCATGATAGCCGGTATATGCTAGAAATAAATACTGTGACAGCCGAGATAAGCTGGAAAGAAAAGAATCGGGAAGGGGCCGATCTAAGATAATAAAAATATGTCGACATGTGGGAAGACGTTCCCTAATAATAATTCATGCATTGCATCTGTTTTAAATATTGATTGCATTATTGAAATGCCAATGTGTTGTGTGTTATTGTGAAATCATTTATAGATGAATGAGTCTCACAGAGAGACAATTATGGTGAGAAAGAAACCTAAAAGTATGATATGATAAGAACCATCTAAATGGTAGACTTTATGTTATGAACCTCATTACGAGGTAATTATGAGATAATTGATGGTCTTAAGGTGAACCAATAAATAAGAATAAAAGATTGATAGAGAATGAGACTTATGATATGTGTAGTGATAGTGGAATGTTAGTAACAAGTTATATGAGATATAAATGATTAAATATTGAAATACTATTTATACAGTTTGAGTACTTCTAGTAAATTTAATTCACTGAGCTTGTGAAGCTAATCCCTCATTGTACAATGATTTCAGGTAGCAGGCATGACAAATAGTTTGGTGAGTTGGGGTTCAGACGAAATCATTATCTGTAAGCCACGTACGTGTCAACATCCTCAGACAAATGAGAAAATGAAATAAAAAAAATTATTTGTAAATATTCGTACATATTACGTTGTGTAAAATGTTTAAGTTAATATCAAATTGATGTATCTCCCTTGTTGAGGGTTGAGGATTAATGTAAAAATTTCTATCGGTGTTATTTTATTGTTGCATATATGTGTCGTGCTGGGATTTTTAAAATGTGATGACATTATCTCAGGGGCGGCCAACCCGGGATAGATCGTTACAATTTTGGTATCAAAGCATTAGGTTTTATGATTCTGTAGACTGCATAAAAAGAAAGAAAGTGGAAGATTAAAATAAATTACATTTTAATGAATAGTCTGAGGACGACACATGGACGTGTTAGAGCTAGAGTTAGAGTTGTTGATTTGAGAAGGTGTGGTAGGCCCCCAATATTTTTGACAAGTTGAGGTTGAGTCTGAATCTGTGGTTCCTAGAAGGGAACGTGTTGACAGTATAGTTGACATTAGAAAAGGTGTGAGAGAATCTGAAGTTGAAAGAGAAGAGCTAAGATAAGCTCTTACACATGTTCTTGAGAAAATCAATATAACAGATGATAGAGTTGATAGCTTATAACATAGACTTGATGAACAGGCTAAAGCAGTGCCTGAGGTTGTTAATCCAGTAATAATAGACGTTTAAAAAGAGAGAAAAGTGAGTTTATGCATGAGATGCAGGGAGATTGTTAAGCTGAATGTCTTATAGTTTAAAGGATCTATGAATCCTTTTAAGCCTGAGTTTTGGAAAAAACATGTAGAGAGATTATTTGGTATTGTGCCAGTAACTGACACGCAGATGGTTGCCTTTGCTTCATTTGAGTTAGAAGGAGGTTTTCCTTGATCAATACTTTCCTTAGACCTTTAGAGCCCAACAAGATAGAGATTTTATTTATTTGGGGTAAACATATGAATTATGACTCACTATGATAAGAGATGGTGGCTTTGTCGAGGTTTGTACCGGAATGGTAGACCTAGAGGAGAAGAAGTGTAAGAGAACATAGATGAATTATGTTTTAAGATTTGATCAAAACTATCTTATATGAGGCATATTAATTATGTCAAGTTCGTGGATATATCATTTCAGATTAAGAGAGGTGTGATGGAGTTTAAGGGAAAGAGAAAGAGTGGTTAAAGAGGCTTAAACATGAAAGTTTTATATATAGTGGTAGTATGAGTGTACAAAGTGAGAGACCACCCCAGATGAGGTGTTCCTTGTTACAGGGAACTATAGTATGGAGTCAGAGGCAAACATGATCTATTGCTTGTGTAGCTCAGATTAATATTGGTGGGACCCTTAGATTTGAGAGATAGGTTATGCGAACTAGGAGTCATGGCAGAGGAAGTAAGTATGCCACCACGGGAAAATGGTAATCTGATGTAGGATTGAGAAACAGAAGTTTGTTATAGATATATTCAGATAAGTTATTTATCTCAGAATTTTCAAAATTTGAAGTGCTTTCTGGGAAGAGAAGGTGGACATATCAATGTTGGTTGATCTTGGTGCAACACATTCTTTTGCATCCAGTGTTCATATGAAGTCTATTGAAGTATGTATTAGCCCTTTGATGCAAAATATTTTTGTTAAAGTTCCCACTAGAGATAGAATGATAATTATAAATGTTTATAAGGGTTGTGTGATTCGTATCAGTGATAGAAATCTGAAGCTGATTTATTATCTTTGAATATGGTTAATTGTTTTAGAAAGAAGGTAATGTTCTAGATATGGACATGAGGAGTTTAATTTCAGAGAGAACATAAAATACTCTCGAATATCTTATTTTACTCTGACTACCAGTAAATAGTTGAAGAAGGGTTGTGAGAAGTATTTGGCATACATAATGGATTCTAAAAAGGAAAATAAGAAGTTAGAAGAAATTTTTGTAGTGAAAGATTTTCATGATGTGTTTCGTGAAGAGTTGTCCAGATTGTCTCCTAGTAAGGAGATTTAGTTTCCTATAGATGTGATTTTGAGTTCAACACATATATCTATAGCACCTGATAGAATGATGCCAGCTGAATTGAGAGAGTTGAATGTACCATTTTAAGAATTTTTGGATAAAAAATTTATCGGACCTAATGTATTTGGGGAGCCCCTGTGTTGTTCATGAAGGGGGAAGAGGGAACGATGAGATTGCGTATAGACTACAAATAATTGAATAAGAACAAATATCTTTTACCCAGGATAAATGAATTGTTTGAGCAGTGTAAGGAATGAGAGTGTTTTCTAAAATAAACCTGAGATCAGGTTATCACCAATTAAGAATAGAGAATGGAGACGTGCCTAAGACTGCTTTTAGGACATGTTATGGTCATAAGTTTCTTGTGATATCATTTGGATTGACTAATGCTCCAGAAACATTCAAGGACTTGATGAATAGAGTGTTTAAACTATATCTTAACAAGTTTATGGTTGTATTTGACATTCTGATATAATCTAAGAAGGAAGAACAACATGTGAATCATTAGACAATGTGTTGGAGATTCTGAGGAGAGAGAAATTATTTAGTTGAATGAAATAACTTTTTTGGAACATGTAGTATCAGGAAATGACATAACAGTTGATCCACAAAAGGTAGAGGCAATATTAAGTTGGGGGAGACCAACTAATGTGACTGAGATTATAATTTTCTTGGGGTTAGATGGTTATTATAGAAGATTCTTTTAGAATTTTTCTATTAGTGTAATACTGTTGAGTAGACTGACCAGAAAAGATGTGAGATTTGTATGGTAAGCGAAGTGTGAGAAAATTTTCCAATTACTAAAGGAGAAATTGACTACAGCTCCAGTATTGGTGTTTCCTTATGGTGATGAAGGATTTGTGGTGTAGAGTGATGCGTCACATCAATGATTGGGATATGTGTAACATAAGAAAGTTGTGGCCTATACTTCTAGGCAATTAAAGATTCATGATAGAAATTACCCTACTCATGACTTAGAGTTGGCTGCTATAGTGTTTACTTTAAAGATTGGAGATATCATCTGTATGGAGCCACTTATGAGATATTCATAGGTTATAAGAGTTCAACATACTTACTTGCCCAGAGATAGTTTAATTTGAGGCAAAGATGGTGGATGGAGTTGATTAGTGACTATGATTATACAATTCACTATCATTTAGAAAATGCGAAGGTGATAGCTGATGCATTGAGTAGAAAGTCTACAAGAAGGTTAACTGCTATTGGGAGTCCTGATATGAAATTGATGATAGATTTAAAAGAGATAAGAATAAAGTTGAATATCAACAATAGAGGATCATAGTTAACGAATATGGTTGTACAGTAATTCATAGTAAAATGCTTTAGAGATGCAAGGTAGAGATGAAGAGATAGAAAAGATTAAGTATTGAGTGCTTACTAAAAAGCAATATGAGTTAAAAAAATATGAAATGAGGGTATTTTGAACATGGAAATTGTGTTCCCAATAATGTGAAGTTGAGAAATGAGATAATGAGAGAGGCACATGATGATGTAGATTCGATGCAACCAAGTAACAAAAAGATGTATAGAGAATTGAGACAACATTTCTGGTGGTCATGATTGAAGAAGGATGTAGCTGAGATTGTGAGGTTGTATGGAGCACTATTAAGCATAGTGTCAAATAGAGATGCTAGATTTACATCTTGGTTTTGGAGAGGCTTTCAAAAAGCCATGGGTACAAAGTTGCAATTTAATATAATTTTTCATGCTCAGACAGAAAGGATTATTAGAATACTAGAAGATATCTTAAGGGCAAATGTGATGAGCTTTTCAGTAAGTTGGGATGTTTATATGCCATCGATTGAAATTGCTTACAATAATAAGTATCAAACTAGTATTGGGATGGCACTGATTGAGACATTATATGGTAGGAGATGTAGAACTCCTATATGTTGGGAAGAAATGGGAGAGAGAAATATATTTGGTCCATCAATTATTGAGCTAACAACTGAGATGATCAGATTGATTTGAGAGAACCGTAAAGCAGCACTAAGTAGACCGAATAGCTATGCTGATACTAAGAGAAGACCTCTTAAGTTTCAAGTAGGTGATTGGGTGTATTGAAAAATATCTCAATGAAAAGGTGTATTGAG
Organism: Bretschneidera sinensis; assembly: GCA_023935145.1. Classification (NCBI taxonomy): domain Eukaryota; kingdom Viridiplantae; phylum Streptophyta; class Magnoliopsida; order Brassicales; family Akaniaceae; genus Bretschneidera; species Bretschneidera sinensis. Next base: position 105,276,358 of record CM043701.1, on the reverse strand, counting down.
ATTTAAATAGGAAAGGAAAGCTGAGCCCGAGATTTGTGGAGCCATATAAGGTGATCGAGAGAATTGGACCAGTAGCATATAGTTTGGATTTGCCTCCAGAATTAAAGCAATTACATAATGTGTTTCATGCGTCACTGTTGAGAAAGTACTTACACGATGAATCCCATATTATCTCAAATCAAGCGATAGAATTTCAGGAAGATTTGACTTTTATGCAAGTACCGGTCAGAATCCTAGACAGAAAGGAACAAGTCTAGGGCAATAAAGTCATTCCTTTTGTTCAAGTATTATAGCAGAATAAAGATGTTGAAGAAGTCATGTGGGAACATGAAGCAAGAATGAAGAAAGATTACCTCCAACTTTTTCTTGAATTAGGTAAGGAAATTTCGGGGACGAAATTTTTGTAAGGTGAGTAGAATTGTAATACCCGTATTTGTAAAGCAATGGTAAAGAAGTATTTTAATAAATATGACATAGAGATAAAATAATATATTTAAATATTTAAATACGAAAAGTCGAATTTTTATAAAGCAATTTCAAAAAAAAATCTAGAACGTAAAATGTCCAAAAGCAGAAGAAGGAAGGAAGAAAAAAAAACACCAATTTAAGAAGGAAGTTTTGCATGCCTTCCACATAGCCAAAACGTGGAGGCTTCATAGAAGAGTAAAAATGCTGAGAATGCTTGGTTTTTGGGCTGCCAATTCATGTGTTTCCTCTATATATATTTAACGTAATTTATACTTATATGTACTGAATTTCAGTTAGTTTCCTTCAAATCACTCGTTTTTTTTAAACACTTGGGGACCCAAAGAAAGTTTGAAATAGCAAAATTTTAAAGAGGTTTACAGGGAAATTTTACAGAGAGTCACGAAAATGTATCAGAAAAACATAAGGTAATAACATAATGTCTATTTTTGAATTTTTAACATACATGAAATTTCCTGGAATTCAAAGTGGGAATTTTCAAAGGGTGTGGTTTATGAAGAATTGAAGAATAAATTAGAAATTTAATATTAATATGTGCTTAAATAGTCATATTTAAGCCACTTAATTTATGCTTGTTAGGTTATTTGTTTATCTATTTTAGTAGATTCTATTTCATTTTCGCGTTTTCTGTGTTTTTCATAGGTATTTGAAGAAAATAAGACATTTTGGAGCTTTAAGGAATAAAATGCAAAGATCTGTGCATCAGCAAGGTGCGTTCGAGCGCATCTCTCTTGTGATCGAGTGCACAGGCACACGAGCGCACACTCAGAAGGCTCAAGCGCACACTTGCGCTCAAGCGCAGCCCACATACGCTCGAGCGCACACACACCAGAGGCGGCAAAGCTAGATATGGAAAGAAGTCTCTGGACCTCAAATAGGAAATTAGGGTTTTGGGGCACCCTTAGAGCCCTATATATAGCCTTGTAAAACACAGAAAAGAGACTTTTGATTTACCTTTTGTTTTAGACTTGAAGTTGTAGGCTTGGAGAGGAATTGACGACTCGTCTCCCTAGTCTTCTTCGGGTTTTATTTTTCTGTTTTTGTTTAATTATGGTTATGGTGATTAGTTCAAGCATGTGTAACTAAACTCTTATAGGGCTCGATTGAAGCCCTAATTATGCTTTTCCACAAATGTATTTATTGATTACCTTTGTCTATTGTCATGTTATAATGCTTAACTTGATTAATACTTGTTTGTATTTAAATTCCTCATATGTGTGTATCTGATCAATGTATGCATGTGGTATGGATTAGTTACTTAGATCAATTTGGATGACCGAGTCCTGGGTCTAACAATAGTAACAAAAGATATCCACACCGGATTCTTGGGTTAATCAACATGAGAAACTGAGAGCGGACCAAGCCCTAGGTCTCATGTGGTTGTCGATCTCCACAGTTCTTATGCTCTCTTAAAGAACAACTCAGTATACACCCATGTTGAATCCCTTAAGAGAGAGAAGAGTTAGAGTATACACCATGCCTAACTCGTTGCTTAGGGAGATCAATAACCTAAGGTGTGGACCAAGCCCTTAGGTTGGCAACCATTAAGTATTTGTAGTAGGGCTAGAGCATTGGTACCTTACTTAGTGGGAAAGTGTAATTAGTGGTGGATATCATAGCCCTATGTTCTTATTATTATTAACTCACACTCAACATTTATTTCTCTTTTTTACTTTGAGAAACTAATTCTAAATCGAAATTTACCAATCCCTGTGGAAATAATCTCGCACTTGCACACTATGCTACCATTGACCTTGTGCACTTGCAAATAAAGCAAGTACGATTATTCGCTTATTTATTTAGGTGAATAAATGTCCAACAAGTTTTGGTGCCGTTGCTGGGGATTGCACTAAATTTCTTTCTAGAAATTATTTTCGTTTAGTTTAGTAATTTTTGATTTATTTTCTGTATTATTTCTACCAAATTTTAAGTTTATGTTTTTACTCCTATTTTTGTTTCATTAATACCCTAATCTAATTCCTTTTTGTTTCAGGCACACCAGGAGAACTTTCTGTGCCACTTGCGATCGAGCGCACCCTCCTGTGCGATCGAGCACAATTGAGGCAGAGAGTTACCCGAGCAGCAGCGTTTGACTGCTGCACTCAAGCAATTGTCACCGATTCATGCACAGGCTTCGATCCAAGCACCCAACATTCTTTCCCCTCGATACTGAGCTTGAGTGAACGATCCGACAAAGACTTAGAGACAACTCGAAAAAGGTAGAAGAAGAAATTGAGGAAAAAGTACCAATGGCGGAACAAATCCACAATCAGCAACCACCTGAGCGAAGGCCGATGAAGCAATCCTTCATCCCACGGAACTTTGATCAGCCATTGTGCATTGCATATCAACCTGAGGCAGAAGACAATTATTACATATCTCCGCAGATACTCAGTGCCTTGACTCATTTTAGGGGTACACCTGCTGAGGATCCACTCTTGCACCTTTGGGAATTCTTTGACCTCTGCAAGTTCCAGCACATCCAGAGCCTAAATCAAGAGGGAATCAGGTTAATTCTTTTCCCTTTTTCATTAAAAGATAAAGCTAAGTTGTGGTATAATTCATTGCCTGCAGATTCTATCCATACTTGGGAAGAACTATCCAGTAAGTTCCTAAGGAAATTTTTCCCAGCACAAAAGACAAGGCAGATGAGAAAGGAGATTCAATCTTTCCAACAGATAGATGGAGACCTTTTCTTTGAAGCATGGGGACACTTTAATGAGCTGCTTCTCAAATGTCCACATTATAACCTACCTCAAGATGAGCTGGTACTAGCTTTTTATGAAGGTCTAAATGACATGAATAAAGGTATTGCTGATTCAAGTTGTGGAGGTGTGTTGATAGAGAAGAGCAGTGAAGAAGCCATGGAGCTGTTTGAGGCATTGAGTGAGCACACCCAACAATTCTGATCCAGAGGGAGACAAAGAGTAAAGAGCAAGGGCATGTATGAAGTTAACTTAATTGGTGCTTAATTGGTGGAATTCTAATTCAGATAGCTGCTATAGAAAGGAAGCTAGATATGCTTGTAAAATCCATGACTGCTCAGAACACCAAACCAAGTCAACAAGCCACACAATGCCAAGTATGTGCTTTATGTTCTCAATTTGATCACACTTCTAAGACTTGCCATTCATATTCATCTACAGATCCCAAGCAAGTGAACTATGTGGGACCAAATAGTACATATACAGATACCTACAATCCTGGATGGCGAAACCACCCTAACCTTTCATGGAGTAACAATCAAAATGCCTTGAACCTTCAAGGGTAACAAAAGAACTTCCACCAAGCAGCCCAACCAGTTCAAGAGTCAAAGAAGAGTGACCTAGAGAGTATGGTAAGACAACTGATAACGTCACAAGAACAATTTATAACAGATGGAAGGCAAATTCAAACTGAGCAAAGACAAACAATTACAAAGCATGAGCAAAGCATCCAAAGACTGGAAGCACAAGTGAGTCAAATGACTAAGGAGCTAAGTGGACGAAGGCAAGGAGAATTTCCAACCCAAACAATGCCTAATCATAGAGGACATCAACAACTGAAGGCCATTACAACTCTCAGAAATGGTAAAATCATAGGAGTTAATGAGCCAGCACAAGCATCTCTAGCTAAGCCATCCACATTCAAGGTAAATGAAATGGAGAAGTGGAATGCACCTCCCTTCCCTCAAAGGTTAGTAAAGCCAAAGAAAGATAAATTGCTTGATATTTTTGAAACTTTGAGAAAAGTAGAAATTAACATTCCCTAATTAAATGCAATTAAACAAATTCCTGCTTATGCTAAGTTTTTAAAAGATTGTTGCACTAATAAAAGAAAGTTTCAGGAGCATGAAACAATGGCTCTAATTGAAGAGGTAAGTGCGGTATTGTTAAGAAAACTACCACCAAAGCTAAAAGATCCAGTTAGTTTTATCATTCCTTGCAGGATAGGTGACCAGTTTTTTGAGCGTGCACTATTGGATTTAGGAGCAAGTGTCAATTTGCTGCCATACACGGTAGTTGAAAAGCTAGGTTTGGGGGAGCTTCAACCAACCTCCATCATTTTGTAATTGGCAGACAAAAGTATCAAAAGACCAAGAGGTATTCTTGAGAATGTCTTAGTAAAGGTAGGTGAATTTATTTTACCTGCTGATTTTATTGTACTAGATATGGAAGAATCTCCTATGCTAATACCTCTACCCATCATCTTAGGAAGACCTTTTATGAAAACTACTGATACAATAATTAATGTGAAAAATGGTATTGTAAGTATGGAGGTAAATGGTGAGACAATAGAATTTAAGATATTTGATGCATTGAAATTACCCCAAGATGATCATGATGATGAATGTTTTAATGAATGTATGATGCAAAATGCTGTCAAGTAAACTTTTCAGATCCATCACACTGATCCATTGGAGGCCACCCTCACCTATAGCTTCACAAGTTCGGATGTTAAGCTAGAATATAAAGATATTACTAGCGACATCATTGAAGCTATGCACCTCCTTGAAGCCTCTCCAAAGCATCCAAGTAAGCTTACTCCTCCGTTTGAAACTCTTGCGCATACTAATACTATTTTCTCTCATCTATTGTCTAGGCACCAAACTTGTAATTGCTGCAGTTGCCAGTAAGAAATCAGACAGTCACGGTACATGGACACAGAGTCACACCACACTCTTAAATTATAGTGCAACTAAGAGATGAAGATTTAGCACTCCTGACTGTCCAGTATGCAGCAGCAACAAGAGCACGTGAGCCACATGCAGTGGACTTTAAGTACTCCCTGCCAAAAGACTAAATTTGAAGCTACTATAGAGAGCACTTGAGCAGTTTCGACTTTGATAAACATGTAGCTCAAACGCCTCTATTGAGATCAGTGGTACTGTGGCCACTGAGTATGAAATTTCTGCCATAAGTGCGATCGAGTGCACTTCACAATGAGATCGAGCGCACTCGTGGCAGACAGTCATGTGATAGTTTTAAACACATTTCCATGTTAAAGCCCCATACGCTCAATCGCACTCTCTCTCTTGGTCCATCGCACTCACAGTCACCTTAGCAAAAATCGCCCTCAAACTCTCACCCTCACCGCCCACACTCACCATCCTCCACTATCACATCCTCGATCGACTACCTCCCGCACCCGGTACCCCTTTGACTGCACCACCTGGAGACCAGCAGTGAGAGGATACCCCGTCTAGCTGAAGACATAAAACTTAACGCTTATGGGAGGCACCCCAAAGCATATCCTTTTCATTAGTATTTTTATTTTAATATTTATATTTATATTTAAATGTTTATTATTCATATTTCTTGTTTTTCGGCACAACGTTTATTTTTCTTTGTCAGGAACTTAGTGCGTGCATCCAGTTCAAGTTTAGGGGCGTGTACGAGCAATACAAGCAATCTAGTTCTTTATCTCCTGGGTCAGATCTTTTCATGCCACACACACATTGGGGACAATGTGCATATTAAGTTTGGGGTAGTAGGAGACACTGATACATGAACACACTAGGTCCCCGGTTTTTTTTTTTTAAAGAAAAGATAAATACATGCTCATTTTGTGTTAAAAATTTTGGTTGATTTAAAAATATGGCAAAACTTCATTAGTAAGCTTAAAATCTAGAACACATAGTTTTTAAATAGGAATTTTAAAAGTTTAGTACGTACCTCAAGGCACTTAAGAACTCACGAGTATGATTCAAATCTAACACAAACACATTAGCACGCATTTGCGTGGGGTATGACATATAATTCTTATGTATATATTTCTATGACCTAACTGTAATCGGATAGCTTGTTAGAAGAACACTATAGCATAAGAAAAACAAAGAAAAAAATGTACATCATGCAAAAAGAGAATAAAAAGCTTCTATTGATCATTAAAAAAACTTTCCACTGAGTAACTGGACCTCTTGCCTCAGTAAGCATTGAGTGTTCACGTCAAAAGGTGGGAATTAAGCATTTAATAATCAGAATAAAAAAAATTTCACTAAATAACTGGGCCTCTTGCCTCAGTAAGCAGTGAGTGTTCACGTCAAAAGGTGGGAATTTCACTTGGAAGCATTAAGACCTGTTAGTTCCGTAGCCTTTTTTACTCGAGATAGTAAGTCCTTAGGGGTATCTTTACACCTAATGCCCTAAAACCATCTGGTTTGGGAGTCATTGGCTAAACACTCGTTACAAAGGTCAATTAGAAAGCTTAATGGAACTCAAGATGGCAAAAATCTCATGATAAAAGAAAAAGAAAAGAAGCAAGCATTATGCCATTTTTGTTCTATTTAATAAGGAATTCGATGAAGGTTTGGACACCGAAATACTATACATTAAAATTATTTGGAAGCCCCATCTTCTATGTACTAATTCATCACACACAAATCAAACTTGCAATGCCTTAAGCCAACCTTAGGTAATTAACATGAGCTTTTAAAATCCTTATTCATTACAAAAATGTGTTTTTATTATAACCTTACTCATGAACGGTCATCATGGTTTTATGTGTAACCCGAATTTTTTAATATCATGAAGAATGAATTTATATTTAATTTTGTTTTGACATAGTCTTTCGTTTTGTATTGCTAAGGGACTAGCAATATGTAAGTTTGGTGGTGTGATAAATGCTTAAATAGTCATATTTAAGCCCCTTAATTTACGCTTGTTAGGCTCTTTGTTTATCTATTTTAGTAGATTCTATTTCATTTTCATGTTTTCTATGTTTTCATAGGTATTTGAAGAAAAGTAGACATTTTGGAGCTTTAAGGAATAAAATGCAAAGATCTATGCATCAGCAAGGTGCACTCGAGCGCACTTCTCTTATGATCGAGCGCACACTTGCGCTCAAGCGCAGCCCGCATACGCTCGAGCACACACACACCAGAGGCGGCAAAGCCAGATATGGAAAGAAGTCTCCGGACCTTAAATAGGAAATTAGGGTTTTGGGGCACCCTTAGAGCCCTATATATAGCCTTGTAAAACACAGAAAAGAGACTTTTGATTTACCTTTTGTTTTAGACTTGAAGTTATAGGCTTGGAGAGGAATTGACGACTCGTCTCCCTAGTCTTCTTCGGGTTTTATTTTTCCATTTTTGTTTAATTATGGTTATGGCGTTTAGTTCAAGCATGTGTAACTAAACTCTTATAGGGCTCGATTGAAGCCCTAATTATGTTTTTCCACAAATATATTCATTGATTACCTTTGTCTATTGCCATGCTATAATGTTTAACTTGATTAATGCCTGTTTGTATTTAAATTCCTCATATGTGTGTGTCTGATCAACGTATGCATATGGTATATACCATGCTTAACTCATTGCTTAGGGAGATCAATAGCCTAAGGTGTGGGTCAAGCCCTTAGGTTGGCAACCATTAAGTATTTGTAGTAGGGCTAGAGCATTGGTACCTTACTTAGTGGGAAAGTGTAATTAGTGGTGGATATCACAGCCCTACATCCTTATTATTATTAACTCACACTCAACATTTATTTCTCTTTTTACTTTGAGAAACTAATTCTAAATCGAATACCATTGACCTTGTGCACTTGCAAGTAAAACAAGTACGATTATTCACTTATTTATTTAGGTGAATAAACGTCTAACAAATATAAATATTATGTCAGGTGTTGACGATCAGCAACCAGGGGAAATTGCTGAGAGGAACGAAAAAGGCAAGGAGGTGATCCATATGTAGCTTTAAGTGCTACGTGGTGAATTAGATTTACTTTAACTAATCTAAATAAAAATCAAATATCTAGTGATAATATTAAAATAAATTATTAGCTTATGCTTTGGTAGTAGATAAAAATTTGATTGATAGGTATGATATAAATATTGGACATGTAGAAAATTATTATGTGAAAAGAAATATTATTAGAATAATAAGTCGATTTAATAATGATGGTGATAAATAAAATTCTTGATGAGTTTTGGTTAATGAATTGATGTGATAAATGAGGAGAAGAAATTAGTGAAATTTATCAAGCAGAAATTTGAGGAAAGACAAGATGACTAAATTTAAAATATTTTGAATTCATGTTGTTTTTATATTATTGTTCATATGCATATTTCGTATCATTGTTTATATTCATGTATATAAAAGAAAAGAACCGGGAGGGAGTCGGTCTAATTGAAAAACCGTGACAGCCGATATATGTGCTTAAAATAAAAGGGACACCGTGACAACCAGGATAAGCTGGAAAGAAAAGAACCGGGAAGGGGACGGTCTAATATAATAAAAACATGTCAACATGTGAAAAAGCGTTCCCTAATAATAATTCATGCATTGCATCTGTTTTAAATATTGATTGCATTATTGAAATGTTGATGTGTTGTGTGTTATTGTGAAATTATTTATAGATGAATGAGTCTCACAGAGAGACAATTATGGTGAAAAAGAAACTTAGAAGTATGATATGATAAGAACCATCTAAATGGTAGACTTTATGCTGTGAATCTCATTATGAGATAATTGATGGTCTTAAGATGAACCAATAAATAAGAATAAGAGATTGATAGAGAATGAGACTTATGATATGTGTAGTGATAGCGGAATGCTAGTATCAAGTTATATGAGATATAAATGATTAAATATTGAAATATTATTTATACAGTTTGAGTACTTCTAGTAAATTTAATTCACTGAGCTTGTGAAGCTCATCCCTCATTGTACAATGATTTTAGGTAGCAGGCATGACAAATAGTTTGGTGAGTTGGGGTTCAGAAAAAATCATTATCTGTAATCCATGTACGTGTCAACATCCTCAGACAAATGAGAAAATGAAATTAAAAAAAAAATTATTTGTAAATATTCATGCATATTACGTTGTGTAAAATATTTAAGTTAATATCAAATCGATGATCTCCCATGTTGAGGGTTGAGGGTTGAGGATTGATGTAAAAATTTATATCGGTGTTATTTTATTGTTGCATATATGTGTCGTGCTGAGATTTTCAAAATGTGATGACACCGTCTCAGGGGCAGCCAACCCGGTATGGGTCGTTACAAGGTGAGACAAAAAAATAGGAATTTAACTAATTTTATATCACTTTAATTTCATATGAATAATTATCCTTAATTTGGATGAGATTAAAATAATTCAATCCTATTTTAATTCCACCAACCAAACAAACCCTAAGAACTAGAAAACTTGAAAGGCTACGACAATCCGTTTAGCTAGAGGTAAAAATGGCTACAGGTTCGTGATTGTAATACGAGGTACTTTAAGAATCACTTCCAAGAGTCGAAGGGTATGAAGACTGAAAAATTCGTGTCTAGCACAGTATCATGGGAAATATATTGCACAATAGTTCATCTCTCCTTTTAATGAAAATAAAATATATTTTTTTTCTCTCTTCTAACACCATTTAAGGGTGAGATGGGAAAAATTCTTGACTAGCACATACATGGCATAAGGATCCATCTCACCCTTGAATAAAAATAAAATATTATTGTTTCTCTTTTCTCCTACCATTTAACGGTAAGATAGACTTTTATGTTATCTATCTCTCATGATATTATGTCAAGCAAAAATTTATCGTAAGATAAACTTTTGTACCACTAACTTCTACTTACAAAAAACCTAGATAGGTTCAATTTCGGCTTTATTAAAAGCAGGTGGTCTTGAATCAAAAAATAAACTACAGAGTTTATATATGATGGAATTTCATTAAAAGAGTTGTATGGTGGAGTTCCATCAGCTTCCATTCTTTATCCCGAATAAATTATTTTAATTAATAAAAAAACACATCATAAATAAAAAAATAAAAATTGAGATTTAATCATCTATTTATTTATTTATATTAATTAATCTAATGATTTATATTTTTTAAGGGTTTATTGCATGATAAATTTTTGAACATGAACCCATAACATTTAACTTATTTAACTATTAATTTGGTGGAAGGATTTTTGAAATATGAATTAGTAGCAATCAACTTCTTGAATCTATTTTCGACGAAAAATTTAACTAAGTGAAGAACTTAAAGGAGAATTCCACTAGTTCAATAATTTGTCTATGTCTAATTTTTAGAACAAACATTTCCCGTACAATAATAATCAAATAGAAAAATTTTCATTTATTGTATTTTCGTTAAGTTTTTCATCAAAAAAAAAATGTAAATAGTTGATTACTACTGATTAATAATTTAAAAACTTCGTATACCAAATTAATATTTCAAAAGGTTAAATATTTCATATTTGAACAATTTTTTTCCTCCTTCATTCTCCACATAGAAAGATAATCCTGATGCGACGTCATAGTCATAGTTCGTTTTAGCCGACTCTTCATCGCTAATTTGTAAAACGTAAATCATTTAATACTTCAAGAAAAAATCCCAAAAGAATAGTCTGGTCGTAATTACTAGAAGGTCGACTTATGGTTGCCCAGTTGCATAAATTGACTTTTTTTTTATATATATTTACTCAAAAGAAAAATAGACAAAAGAAAAAAAGAAAAATAGAGAGACTAATTAGCACTACAATTGGCTGCACCTTCCTGGAGACATAGACAATGTCAAAAGTCGTACACTACAGTAAAACGGCTGGCCCCATGATATTAGAAACCTTCAGGCTACAAAGTATTGTTACAAGTTGCTTTATTCCATGGCTACAATGAGCTTTGGCTACATGACAAGCACAACCAGTGAACAAACGGATGTCACACAATGACCTTCTATTTTCCAGGGATTATGATGCATATCCATCACAGGCAATCAAGCAACTTTTGGCGCAGAGTTTACATTCCAAGAAAGCTCCTTAACAATGCAAATGGAATGCCTAGGAAGAGCACCATCGCGGTTTCATGCAGTGAAAATGTTGTTACTAAGTAGATATAACTATATAAGTCAAACTCAACGATAACATTGATTTGTTTTATTAGTAAAACACATGCAACACCACTCAAACCCGAATCCTTTAATGCCTTGAGCCAAGGCTTTCTTGGCATCGGCAACACTGAAATTAGGAGCCATGGCCTAAGAGGAAGTTCATACATTAGAATTATAATCTTGGCTACCAGTTGTTGCGACTCCCTTCGATTTAAATGATCTGTCACTACCAATTGTCTGTTCATATACATAAACAGCTCCCAAACTGTCAACTGCATTTTACAAGGATCTTTCCAGTTTTCTCTATACTCCAATATTGCAGCAAGACATCTCCAATGTCCAAAGCTGTGAAACGACTATAATTCATATTGTCTAGCTCCAGAGTATAGATAATTGAACAACCAGTACAGATTGGTTTAATTGATATTTTTTGTGATTTATAGAAGTAAAAAATTAACTGGCTAGTCCTTGCCTTTTTTGAACAAGATTTAAAAATAGATGAAAGACTTGGCTCCTCTCCCCTATACCAAACCCCTTATGAGCTGTCAAGATTCCACTTCTCCCAGACACAATCAAAGACATCGTATTAAGGAAGTGTTCTCTGCAATCTATACATTTGTTCAACTTCAGCAGCACCCTGAAGCGAATTGAGAAATCTTCAGGTAAAAGCTAAACAAACTGCACATAAATACAAACACTTCAAGGGATAGTACCATTAGAAGGGCAAAACAGCAAAGCAGCACACAATCTTGGTCTTGCTCCTCTTCTTGGTCTGCTATAAGACCAACATAGCATGCAACAACTTTCAAACTCTAGCACACCCCAGAATCCCCAGATCAGGTGCAGTAAAGGATCATGGTGAGTACATTGTCAATTCATAATGGTTTATTTGTGTCATGCATATTTCTCTTAGCCAACACCACCAGTCAAGATGACTATACTGAAGTAACTAGTTTTAGTTTCAAATAAGATGCATATGGTTCACAGAACTCAATTGCATTAAACCCTATTATTCCACTTCCATAATCCTTTCCTATGTTTGTAAGTTCATCTTCACCCAAAAATCACACTGCAAAATTGAGTTAAATGCCTTTTCAGTAGCAGACAAATAAAATACAAAACTAGAGGTTCTGGTTACCTTCTTAATTAGCATTCTTAAGAGTTTCTCTTCAGTACCTAGGAGAGGATAACTTCTTGCTTACAGATGGCACCACTAGAACCAAGGAAGGTTTTCCAATGAACAGAAGGGCAGCTTTAGAAGCAATCTTGAACGCGCGGCTCGATGACATGCAATGAAAAATTTAACCCGACTTGCTTTAATCCATTTGAAAATTTTGAAGATATTAAAATAGGATTGAGTAGGGCAGTAACCAAATTCTAGTTCCCTTTCAAATTCTTTATCAGAAAACAAACATCTAAAGACGATATTTCATCTCCCTAGCATATTTCGTTCACCAAATTACTCAACTCTCTCTATAATTAATTAATACTTCACCAGCATTTCACAACCAATGATAATATCTCATCTCTCTAACATATTTCATACCTTCTAGGACAACAGATGAGGCTTGGAAATGACTCTACTTAACATTTTTATCACCACCATGAGGACACGAGTACTGCGTAATCAACTTTCACAAATTAGTGACACTGTCTACAAGTTCAGCATGATTATGCACGCACTTTAGTGATTAGATGATGCTGGATCTTCTCAACAATTCTGAAAAACATACCCTTTTCAAAGTCCCATTATATTCCAAAACCCAAATATTCTGCAAGTAAAAGAGAGCAAGATAGAAGATTAACTTAGCCCAGCTAAGTGAGGTTATATAGTTCAGAGGAATAACGGGAGAAACAAAAATTTGCAAACCCCTAAAAGCAGTGTAGCACGAGTGAATAACAAAGACAAGACTACAAAAAAGCCAATCAGATCTGCACACTCGTAGTAAACAGTGCAAATTGCCTAACAATCTTTGTGTTTTATCTATAATGCTTTAAGTACATAAATAAACCATTCCTTTTGATGCCAAAAAAAACAGTGCAAATTAATCCACGGCTTAAATTCATCGAAATATGAAAATAAGAAAAAGCATACAGTAACACAGAATTGAAAACAGAGATCCAACATAAAAACACTATTCGAATTGCAAATCACTAAAATCCCATCATGTAAACTACAAATCTAGCAGTACCAAGAGACAAAATCCCAACACACTCAGATCTGTAAAGCATATCAAGCACCAAAACATGTAATGCATAGACTAAAAAACCAGAGATTGTATATATAGAAATCATCACTAACAACAAAAACAAAGAAGTGAAATGCCTACCTGTGAGAGAATGAGAAGAGGGGAGTGCTACTGAAGAAAATGGACCCTTCAAGAACGCTTTCAGTCCAAAACAGGCGATTGACAGAGAGAGATATAAAGTGAGACGAGAGAGAGAATAATGGATAAGTCACCTCTACTGGCTGATTGAGGACAGTAAAGCAACCATGACGGTCACTGGTGGTCAAAAGTGGTCCTGCGGTATTGCAGTGGTTGTGTGCTAGGGCGCACAGTTCACAGACAGAGAGGGGCAAGAAGGGACAGTCGAGCGAAAGGCAAAAAAGAGGTGACTATCCCCCACATCCCTGAGACTGAAGAAGTATGAGAACCGTTGGTGTTCTTCAGACTGGAAGTTCCAATCATCATCAGAGTCAGTCCATTCATGATTTGGAATACTCCATACTAAAGGGGGCTTTCTTGCTCCGGAGAAAAGCCCCTTTTGAAATCATGAGGGGAACGACTCCATTAAGGGAATATAAGATTAACGGGAATGAAATATTACTATGTAGCAAGATTCTATAAGAGTGTTGCTATAAGTCCAAGGAACATTTCCACGGCTTTATATACCATATTACAAAAGGAGTTGCACCTATATGATCCAGTCCATTTAGTCATCTATGATCCTAGTAACTTATTAAAAATTTGTACTGAAATATAAAGAGAAACCAATCTAGTCATTCAACAGTAAAGTAACAAGCGATAAGCAAACAGATCAAACATGGTACTAGAAGTCCTTATAGGTACCATTACTGAAATGAAGATCAATCGTGTGCTGTACTGATGTTGTAAACCAGCTTCTTTGCAGGAAAATTTGGAAACAAACATTCAGCAATCACAAAATCCATATATTGATCATATGCATTGCTAAGAAAGATTCGCCATATGCAAAGCACCGAAAGCAGGAAGCACAGATAACTAAGTAACTAATTATCATTGACAAAAGAGCAGTTAGAATGGTACAAAATATCCCTTGGTTCCTTCTCGCAGCCATCAGCCAGAGTTCCACGTCAACTGACAACGTTAGCTGAAAAGGAGGAAGAGGATAAAGAGGAGGAAACCAACCAACTCTGTTGAAGATCTTCCATAAAAAGAAAAATGAAGCTAGTTCCAGAAAGAGAGAACTCTAACTAAACAATACCACCAATCTACATGTTAGTGCATTGGTGGATCACATATAAGTATAGAATACACATACTGCATAAACCAAACAGCTGATTTAAGATGGCAATATAGTTACCGAAAATTAAAAATATTTCAAGTTTTCATGCTGCGAAAGAAAATATACCCTTGAAACAAACATTTATCGCAAATCAGGAAACAACAATCACACAAACATTCTCAATTGATATGCCAAGAAATCTTAAAACTTCCCATTAGCAGATAATCATCATGAAAATTAGCAATTCCAAATAAGTAAAGGACATCAATTACCACTTTAGGATGGCAGAATTTCCATAATCAGACTCTAGATTGTCATATTCTTATCGAGGAGAAAATTCAGTTCCTTAACTAAGCAGTAAGAAAAGATAATTTCAGCTACTAAAACACCAAATCATAGAAAAATGACTCGAAGCCCAAGTGTCTTTCAAAATGCTGGATTTCTTAATGGGCAAAAACAGTGTCATTACGCCTAGGAGGTCTATCAGGAATTGTTCCAGGCTTGAATTTTGATGCTTCATGTTTTGCCAGTTCAGGAGGCACAGGACTATTACTCTGAATAAGCATTTGCTTGAGATCATAAAAGACATCAGTATCTTGGAAAGTCAAGAATGTTGTCGCCACACCACTCTTTCCGGCACGACCTGTTCGCCCAATACGATGCGTGTACATTTCTATATTATTAGGCATGTCAAAGTTAATGACATGAGCCACATCAGGTATATCAATCCCACGCCCTGCAACATCTGTGGCAACAAGAACATTGTATCTCTTGGTTCGGAAACCTTCTAGGCTAAATTCTCTCTGTTCTTGTGACTTTCCACCATGCAAAGTTGTCACCCGATAGCCAGCCTTATCCAGATTCTTGGCAACATAATCCGCATTCTTCTTGGTGTTAACAAACACCATGGCAGTCTTATCCCCAAGATCATCAAGCAATCTCTGTAACCTGTAAAATTTCTCCGATTCCTTCACCATCATGACATGTTGGGATATCAAGTCAGTAGCCTTTCCAGCAGTGCCAATATTGACCACGACAGGATTTCTCAAGTACTTTCTAGCAAGACGCTCCACAGCCGGAGGCATGGTAGCACTGAACATATAAGTGGTTCTGTAAATCTTCTTCTCATCAAGCTCTTCATCTTCATTCTCTGGTTTAAAATTACTGGAAGGCATGGCATCCAATACACCTACAACCTGTGGCTCAAAACCCATATCTATCATGCGATCAGCCTCATCAAGAACAACATAATTGCACTGGTTCAACACAGCATAACGCCTTTCCAAGCAATCAATCAAACGACCTGGGGTGGCTATCACAATCTCACACCCTTGTCTGATCTTAAACCCTTGCTCCTCAATGGACTGTCCACCAACAATGGAAACCACCTTGATGCCCAAGTAATGCGCAAACTTGACAGTCTCATCCTCAATCTGCTGTGCGAGCTCGCGAGTAGGTGCCATGACAACAGCATATGGCCCTTCAGCCTCATTCTCTTCACTTATGGGGGGCAGTCTAGAAATGTAAGACAACATAGGCAAAACAAAAGCAGCAGTCTTACCGGAACCAGTCTCAGCAATCCCAATGACGTCGCGCTGTTGCAGCCCAAGGGGAATAGCAGCCATCTGAATAGGCGAGGGCTTCTTGTACCCTGCTCTCTCCACAGCCTTCAACAACTCAGAACTGAGCTTACTCTCATCCCAGCTCCTCATAGGGCGAGGAATCTTCGAGCCCTTGTAGGAAATGTTGAAGTCTTCCCTGAAAATTCTCCAATCCCTTTCCGTCATCTCTTCGAGCTTCTTCTCGCTCCAGTGCCTATCAACCCTCATGTCGAAAGTATCGTACATATCGGCGGCCTCTTCTTTCAACCTTTGGGCGACGGCCTCCTCAGGCTTCTCCTCCACGCCATCCTTCTTCCGAATCTCCTCTCGCATCTCCTTCTCGTTCTTGGCCGCGAGCTTCTTCTGCTCCCTACGGTCCATGCCAGCACGAAACCCTCGCCCAAACAAGAGCTGGGCCTCGTGAGGATTTTGATAGAGAGCATTCATGTCCCGCGAGGTATCCTCGGTGTTCTCCCAATCAAATGAGAACCGGAACTTTTCACTAGGTTTGATAACCCTCTTCTTAGGTTTCTTCGAACCCAGATACTGCTCTTTGATGGAATCCAACTCCTTCTCGCGCTCTCGCTCCGCTAGTTTCTCCGAACGAGCCCGGTCCCGAGCCTTGGCCTCCTCCTCGCGCTCACGCTCGCGGTTTCGCCGCTCGGCATCGCGTTCCCGGTCTCGGCGGTCCCTGTCGCGGTCGCGATCGCGATCGCGATCTCTATCCCGATCCCTGTCGCGGTCTCGGCGATCGGAATCAGAGGAGGGGCGGCTGAGTTGCTCAAGTTGTCGCTTCTGCTGGGAAACTTCTTCTTGACGGCGTTGGAGGGCCAATTGTTCGCGCTGGGCTTTGGTTAAGAAGACGGGTTTAATCGACTTGTTGGTACTGAGGCTGGTTGTGGTTATCTCATCGATTGGGCGCTTCATATCTTCAAGAAGACGGCTACTTTCGAAGAGAATCAAAAGGATCGCTTGGTTAGTTGCAGGAGGGGTAAATTAGAACTGAAAGTTGAGATGCAAATTCGCAATTACAATTTCCATAAACGAAACTTCTTCGGTAGGCGGTGCTGCTGGATACTACTTGTAGAATGTGTATATTCGGGTCGGATACCTCAGCAATCAAATATGTTTAGACTAGGGAATTTGTAATAAATAAATTTTGTGAAACTTATTTGTACTAGCATATTTGAGATAATTCGTTTTAAATTTTATTAAAATTATTAGGATTTACAAATAAATTTCATATAAAAGAATTATGTTAATTAAAATCTCCATCATTTTTTTCTTCTCTTTTCTCCATCTTTTTTAAATTTTTTATTTATTTCAAATATTTTAAATATAAAAATTTAATTAAATTTTATAAATTAATAAAAAATTAAACATTAATTAATTTCATTTTCAATTCATTTGAAAATATAATCCACACTTTTCTCAAGCCCACTCTTATCAAACTCACAAATATATAAGGTATGTAGAAGTTAATTAATTAAATCACAAAAAATATATAAAGTTGAGTTTTAAGTTTTAACAAATCAATTGTATTGTTAACAAGACTTTGGTTTAATGGTAAAAAAAAATTAAAATTAGATTGAAGATTTGGATCTACAAGGCTTTAGATTAACTCTTATGTATGTGTAAGTTATTTATTCAATTTATGAGTAAATTAAAATATTGTTAAAGAAAATTTATTTATAATTTAAGAAAAATATAAAGAAAATTTCACAAAATATATACTTGTAAACATTTCTTGTAATATCGTTAATATTTATGTTTTCATACGAAAATATTAAAATAAATTATCAAAATAATCATTATTAAAAATTATATTTTAGTAAATTGATATTAAGTTTAATTATTATAATGACAAATTTAATAATACTGATATTATCTTATCAAAGGGAAGTTTCCAACCCAAAAAAAATTGTTAAATAATTGTTTTTAATCATTTATCACTACCAACAAGTAGTCTCCCGTCACCACAATTTTTTTTTTTTTAAATGAAAGCCCTAAATGAATCAAAATTTTTAATGAAGAAATGTTGAAGAAAGAGGGAACGGGATAAGGAGAAAAATAAAAATAGTTTATAGTGTTTTGTTCTCGGTTGGTTTTGAAAGTTGAAAAACAATAAAATTTATATTTTTATTTATAAATATTTTAATTATCTTTTTGTTTTTAATTATTCAAACTTGGGAATTATTGTCGAACACAATTTTTTTAATATTTTTCCAAACTTTTAACGAGAGTATCTTGAAATTGTTGTTGGATATTTTCAATTAAAAGAAAACATTGTTGACTGAACAAAGGAGAAAGTTTTTTGTCAAAACTTGAAATGAAATTTGAGAAGTCCCAACGGATTGGCCATGGAGTCAATCGATTGGTCAACTAAAAAAATCATATTTTTCAATTAGAGGTAAAATCCGATCGATTAGGTTTTCGATTTATCACGATGTTGTTAATGTTTTTACAATAATTTGGTGGATAAAATTACTGTTAATGCAAGGGTTGTATCTGTTCAGAATAGACAAAAAAAAAATCTTTGAGAATATAACTGTCATAATTATACATACAACTATTTTAATTTTAATTTTTCTTGTTCTAATAAAAAAATATATAAATTTACATAAATCTTTTAAAGTAAACCTTCAAATTTTATTATCTACAGAAATGGTTAAATTATATCTTGAAAATAAATAGTTGTAAACTCGGGAACAAACTCCTTACGAGATCGATTATCACCTTAAAAAAAGTGACCTCCATAAACCATGCACATTTCCTCTTATCTTTTGCTTTTAAACTAACAATTATTGGTAAAAACACCTCATTAATATTTTTATTTTTAAAAAAACGAAAAGCATTTTTGGATTTGGATGGGAGCAAGTGTCTCCGGAGACCCTTGGCCACTTGCTATTCACAAAACATAAAAGCTTAGGCTATGTTTGGAAATAATTTTGAAAATTGTTTTTAGTTTTTGAAAATTGAAAAAAGTTTTAAAAAATTCTTTTTTTTATTTGGAAAACAGTTTTCAAAAGCAATTTTCTAAATTAGTTTTCAAAAATTATTTTTTGAAAACTCCAAATTGGTGTTTTCTAACATAATTTTCGAAAAATAGTCTTAAAATCAGTATTCACTTCTCTGTTTTATTCTTCCTTCATGGTATATAAAAATATTAAAATATTAAAATTTTGAAATTAAAATAATATTAATTATTCTTAAATATTTGGTAAATTTGAAAAATAAAATTAATATAGATTTTAAATTTAAACTCAAAACTAAAAATAATTACAAAGTGTATCAAAACAGTTTTCAAAATAAGATTATCCAAACAGTATTTCATTATTTTCTGTTTTGGAAACAGTTTTCGAGTTACAGTTATCTAAACATATTTTCTTCAAAGAACTATTTTCAGTTTTCATTTTCTAAAACAGTTTTCGAAAACTGAAAACAGAAAACTGTTACTCAAATATACCCTTTTAGTTTTGAGAAATTATTAAGTGTTTTTTATTCTATTCAGTGTTTCCATTCGTTCATTTGTAATATGAGAAACTTCAATGATAATTTCAAGAAACTTGTTGTTTATGTTAACTTAAAATATGTCCATATAAGTGTTAAAGTTTATGAACAAACTTAATTACATAAACTAGCCAAGCTCGAGGTGAACAAGCATGAACACCTTCAAATTTATACAAGTAAACTGAGCTTGAACAAGGTTTTCAGTGCTCAATTAAAGCACGATCATGTTCGAACTCATTAAATAAAAATTTTATTACACAAACCCCAAAAAAAAGCACTGCTTGGCTCGAACTTGACTTGTTTACACCATAGGTAAATTATATTTATTGTAAAATAGAGAAAATACATGGTTGAGGTTGTTATAATTGGAAATGCATGAAGTAACTAAGACAACCTTAAAATATAAGAGAAATTACAAAAACACTTTTATAGCTTTGTGTAAATTATAAATGTGTCATTTTATATTAAAAGTATACTGATACATATTTAAACCTCATCATGGTTATTCAAAATTGGTAAAAAAATATCTTATAATAATCACTTATCAAGAATTAAATATCGACAAATTAAAATACTCTCTTTATATAATTTTTATTTAAGAAAATTTTTGACCATTTAAACTAACCATAGTTAAAGTTTAGAGAGGTATTATATGCTTTTTAATATATATCAAAGATATAAGTATAATTTGCATTAAACTATACGGTTGATTTTTATAAAGATGAGTTTTGTAATTACCTAAAACCAAAATCCATGGGCGTTAACAACACACTAACGAGATTCATAGAAAATGGAGTCTACATTTGAGAAGTTTGATTCACCATTTAACTTAATTTGCTTTTAAGTTAACTTAAATGATAAACCAAACATGACTATCAATTATGAACAAATTATTTTTTCCCGATTTGGCTTCCATCGTTAAAATAAGTGTAATGCTATATAAACCGTATAAATAGACCAATCGAAGGAACAACACTATTATAAAAACACTGCACTTAAGTTTCTTACTTTTAGCCAGTAAGGTCTCTTATAAAAACAGCTGCAATATTGTTAGTCAATGGAAAGCATGCGTGATTAACGCACCATTCCAAAGAGACTGCCCTGTTCTATTATTGTACAATGGCAACCCATTTTGCTCCCTTGACTCTAAAGCAGGTAACAAGTCCCTGTTGGAAGGAACAATTAGCGGAACGTTGCCAAATTCATTGAAAAAGAGCTCTCCGAGTTCATTGTTGTTGCTTATCAATTCAAGGTTTTTGTTGTCATTCTCTTCAGCATCTTCTTCAGTTGTACTTAAATTCTTCTCCACCAGATCTTTAAATACTGAAGATCTAAGGAGGAGACCGAGTGCAGTTGGGGAAGATGACCTTGTGCAAGGACTAAAATTCGGTTCCTTTCTTTGGATAATAATGTCTTGTTTATTATTAGAAGTGTTTAATCCCTCTACTGCAAAAGGATTGTTGTTGAAGATGGATAGATTTGCTGTTGTTTGCTCTCTCGGAATGCAATTTGAGGGAGATTTCGCGGGCTGAGAATCTGCGGTTGGTATTGGTTCCTGAGAAGTAAGGGGAGGGTTGGCTCCTGGTTTTAGCCATCTAGTGTATGTGCTCAGGTCGAAGTTGGTTACTGCACTGATCCCTCTGTATTCAATTGCTGCAATATCATAGGCATGAGCTGCCTCCTCTTGGGTACCTACAATTTCATCTAACAAATCTATTAAGCTAGCTATTTGATTTTAACAAAAATACCATGAAATAAACCTGCCAATTTTATTCTTATTGTTCCATTAACTTGCATCGTGTTGTGAAATTATTACTAATCCTTAGCAACTCAAGTTATTTGGTTTGATCTTGTTAGGCACCATTTGTCCTAGATTCCAAGAAACAAAAGGGAGGCCAAACACCAAAAGAAAAAAAAAAATTTATGAAGAAAATCATAAGTTGAAAAACAAATTATAAAAAGCTGAAATTTGTGCAAAATTTTCGACAGTTGAAGCTGCAGCTAGGCTAAACTATTTCAAGAATCAGATCAAGTTGATTGTTGATTTGATTTTTTTGCAAGTTCAATAACACTAATTAGATGAAATATATACAAGGTTCAAAGGGTGGAATCTCACTGTAAGTGCCAAGGTAAAGATACTTGTTTCCAAACACTCTTCCTATTCTTGCTTCCCACCTCCCATTATGGTGGTGCCTGCAGTATATTTACATATTCAATATTAGCATAAGCTCTTTCCAATTCAAGCCAACATAGTGAAAATATCAGATACTACCAAGGTGTAAGAAGTGTTGATTACCTTGCAACTCCTCTGTACCTGGATATTCCCCTGGAGAAACCACTGCTTCTCCTATATACCAAGAAAGAAAAAATATATATATTAAAATTATGTTGCAAAGCTTGTAAAAGTAGATATTGTACTGGGGATTACCTCCTTAACGAGGCCAAGTATTCCTCCTTTGTTACAGTTTTCATTATCTCAATTTCTTTCTCATAATCGGATACCTGCAAAAACATTATATGGGTGTGTTTGACAATAGATTAGATTCCAATTGGTCTCAAAACAATTAAAAAAGCTTCAAGAATAACAAAATTGTATGATAAATTTATACCGGAAAGTTTATGAAAGTTGACGTTCCCCAGTACTTTAGAGCAGCCAAATCATATGCTCTTGCAGCAGATTCTTCTTCATCATATGCTCCTGATAAATAATCATGAAATTATCAGTTCCTGTATTTTGTTTTGTTTTTAAAATTGAAAATTGATTTCAATCAATGATTGAAGTACTCACCAAGATAAACTGCTCCATGCCAGTGTTCGTATGCAAAGATGTCAGCAGATGACCAAGAACAAACAGTGTCATAAGCAATCAGGCTTAACATGAAAGAAAAAAAAAATTATCTATGGGGAACTGGCTCAGCTTAACTACCTTGTTTTCCTTTCTTCCTTTGTGTTGAATTCCAGGAATCCTTATCCCATAAATGAGCTTCATACCTTCCAGTCCATCGATGTCTATAGAGTAGGCACAATTATTCTATCAGCTTCATTTTCTCAATAAAGCAAAAACTATATCGAAAGGGAAACTAATTATAAAAAAAAGCCATAACAAAATGAATAAAAATTATATGATCAAACCTGCTAACACCCCGAAATCTTGAGCTTCTCTTGACAGTGATGGTAGGACTAATTTGATTAGCCTGTCCCTGCTGCTGCTGTTGCTCACCTTGTTGATTGTTACAGCTTAATGGAACTGCTGAGGAATCTCGTCGCCTTCTCTTAACACGCTTTGTCTCCATGATTTCACCCTCCAATACACTGAATAGGCGTCTTCGTGGACTAATTGATTCAGATTTTGCCGCTACGATTTCCATTTCGCCTTGTGATTCTCAGTGGGCAAACAGCAGCTAGCTAGCTAGAGACAATAGATGTCGATTAACTGCTTGATGATGAGAAAATGAATGTTCGTGTTAATTTATATATAGTATATACCACTATACTAGGTGTTAAAACTTGTTCTTTTACTCTCTTTTTTTGTTTGTTACAACGACAAAGGGCTATCGATGATCACCATATTGTTTCGGACAAAATTTTTTTCAAGTGTTTACACTAAAATATAGATCCAGCCAAGCAGGAATCAAACTTCTCCTGCACGTAAGAGATTTCTACAGTCAGAACTGACTCAACTAATTTTTTCAGTTTCTCCGATACAAATTATGGCAAGCCATTTTGAAAATCAAAAGAGTTTTAACTGTTTTGAGGTTCGCATTCATTTTCTGAGTCACGTAATTTTCCAAAAAATAAAAAGAATATGCTTGCAGGAAAATCAAGCAAACAAGAATAACACCACAGTTGCCCTGATACCTTAACCATCGTTTCTTACACCCGCTTATTTTAACAGTGGCGCTAATAACACATCATTTTTTACGCCAGATACAAGAATGGGCCATCGCCCACCTTTCAAAGTAATTAAAAAATAAATAACTTTTCTACATAAAGGGTAATCCTGGTGCAACCACATAGATCTCAAGGGTAATCTCTATCACACATTCGATGTATTAAAAAAAATAAACTTAACGAAATAACAAGATTGTGTGAAGTTAAAAGTCGATGTTTGCATTATTCAAAGATTATCTTATCCTGAGACTAGCCTAATTTGGCTTATTCTGAGTGAGAAATTAAAAAAATGCGTTGAGATTTTTGTTTTCTGGGAAAAATAGATGCATACACGAACCTGTCAAGGGCGCAATTACATGACAAAATTGTATGTGGACGATTACTGTTTTTATTATAGCTTATGCTTAGGTTTCTTCGTCAAATTAATGAGTTCATGTCAACAATGTGTTAGATTCCAATTGACCTATTGAGATGTTGTGTGGGCATGCAGGAGGGGAGTTTGATTCGGCCACGGAGCCCTTAATGGCGGTATTTCCAATAAAGTTCAAGATTAAAATTATTCTTTCACACTGTGTATTGATGCTAATGTGAAGTTGATTATGTCGAATATTCATTAACATTGTGTTTACACATGGCTCATTCTCTAATTATTACGGGATAGATTAATTAGGAATGGATTTGAGTCGAATCGAGTTTAAATGAATTTCGAGCCAAATTCTAAGTTATTCAAACTCAACTCGATAAATTATTCAAGTTTAAGTTTCAGGCTCGATGCTCGATCTCGATCGAGTTGAGTTTTGATCGAATTCAAACTCGAATAGTTCGATTATTTTTTATGGTAGACGTGAAACTCGAAAATTCCTTCTTGCTTTTGTTCTGTGCTTTTTTTCTCTCTATTTTTTTTTCTTTTTTTGACAATGAATTTCATACTTTCTACTCTTCCTTCTATTTGGGTCTTTGTGTTCGATTTTTGGATTATTGTTGGGTCCTAATTTTAGGGTTTCATGTGAACCTATCAAAAAAAGGGTTTCATGTGAAATTGTGAATGTGATTTTTTTTATAAGTTGTGTTATTCTTCAATTGTAATTGCATGGATTTTACTCTTCTTCTTCATGTTTGTTGCATCGATTTGTGTGTTTTTTGTTCGATTTATATTGAGTATTGATTTTAGCGTGTTCATTGTCAAATACCGAATGCAATTTTTTTTAATATTTTGTTCTTCTTCGACTGTAATGGAAAGGATTTTGCATTTCTTCTTCATGCTACAACCTCAATTTGTGTCTTTTTTGTTTGATTTTTGTTGGGAATTGATTTTAGGGTCTTCATGTTCAATTTAAATTTATGTTTCTCTATGGTTTTGTTATTGAGTTCTCTGCTTGATTTCATTGTTAATATCTTGAGTTCTTCGTGATACTGATTTTGTTGGGTACTTTATTTGATTGTTAACATTTTAGGATGTTCATTGTTAATTTTTGTTGCGTATAGCCTATATACTAATGCCCATAAGCTAGTCTTTCTCACATGAGCTTGAGTTTGATTATGCTTCAGGGTGCAATATAGCTCTAAAACACAAGTACTCATGAGTTGATCCCTTGCATTTGTTTTCTTTACTGCTCCTTTGCTGATGTCTTGTATATGTTATGGTTTTGACACTTGTTTGTGCTCTTATTATGACATAAATGTTTCGTTTGCTACTCATTTGCTAGTCTTGTAAATGGTTTGCTTTTGGTACCTACTTGTATTGTCATTACGACATAAATGCTTCATTTGCTACTCACTTCTTGTTGTCTTGTAAAATGTTTTGGTTTTAGCACTTGTGCTCCCATTATGACATAGATGCTTCATTTGCTAATGTTTTGTAAATGTTTTGGTTTTGTCCCTTACTTGTGCTCCCATTAAGACATAGATGCTTCATTTGCTAATATCTTGTAAATGTTTTGGTTTTGACACTTGTTTGCACTCCCATTAAGACATAGATGCTTTATTTGCTACTCATTTGCTAATGTCTTGTAAATGTTTTGGTTTTAGCTCTTTCTTATGATCTATTATGGTATATATGCTTCCTTTGCTACTCATTTCCATTGATGGATTTACAAAATGGAATTATAATTGAGACAATATTTAGTTTATTCTTGCTATAAAAGAATTATATGAAGAATTTTTTTCTTTTTTTTGTTCAATGAAGATTCATAGGTCCCATGGACTACATAATGAAGAGTAATCATTTTCTATTTTTATTGTGAATACAGTTTAAATTCTGATCTTTGTTGAGATGATATGTGACTACTAACTAAACTAGTTGACACTCACTTCACTTCTAATCTGCATCAAGTACTATTTTCGTGGTATATAGACTAAAGATAAAACAAAACAAAGAACGCTGTGAGAACCCTAATCTTGTTAACGACCGCTATTGTCTTGATACAAAAACAGTACGGTTGAAACACATAAACCCTGCCCTACAATTTGACTTGTACATCTAAGATTTATATTTTGGTCCCACATCATCCAATAAGAATGGTAATAAAAACAAGAACACAAGGGGAAAGAGCATGAAATAAATGATTTTTTGCCTTCCAATGATAACAAAATATGCATTACCTCTTTCACGATCAATGACTTTTCTTGTAAAATTTTACAGTACCAGAGCAATGTATTTTGTAGATGCTTCCACAAGTTATTACAACATAAATACAGCGTACAATGTTACAGCTCCTTCCTAGGTCCATCACCATCTTCCCCACTTCGATATCAGCTAAACTTGTTATAACTGCTCCCCATAGAGGCCTTTCCTTCATCAACTAACCCGTCTATGTCAGCTAAAAAATGGCGCAAGTAACTTTATTTTGAGATTCAAAAGCACCCCACCATAAAGAAGTATACTAAACTGGTCTAGTGTTCTTCAACTTAATTTCTATATGAATTATGAGACCTTCACGGCGGACAATTCTATAGTGGACTTTATGTACCTTAAGATACAAATGATATCATTATCATTATGGTTATACTAAGATGCTTCCCAGACCTTATAGTCCCTTCCTTCAATGGCTGAAGACCATCTTTGGGGTCCACTTGGAGGTTCACAATGACCCGGTCCAATCTTCACTGCAACTTTTTCATCAATGATAGCCACATATATATCCCGTTCTGCCTTAGTAATTTTAACCTAAAACGGGCAATTAAACAAATGAAGTTAATGTTTTGACTTTGGCCATCTGAAACAATAGCCTCCGTGTCCTTTGAATCATAAACCAGAACCATGCATTTAATTGGTGACGT
Source organism: Bretschneidera sinensis (assembly GCA_023935145.1). Classification (NCBI taxonomy): domain Eukaryota; kingdom Viridiplantae; phylum Streptophyta; class Magnoliopsida; order Brassicales; family Akaniaceae; genus Bretschneidera; species Bretschneidera sinensis. Next base: position 105,249,301 of record CM043701.1, on the reverse strand, counting down.
AAAAGACGAGAACAAAATTCAATTAGAATGACGCAGGCTATGTTGTTTTGGTTCCAAATACTGATCAACCAAGCAAGACAGTTGATTTAGGATCAGTTAAGTGGGTGATTACCAATGCTTTGGATCCAAATAATGAAGAATCTGAAATCTAAATTTTATTTTACATATATTTGCCCAAATTTTCTTTCTTTTCTTATATCAAAAGCCCTTTGGACTGTTTTAGTTATGCTTATTATGCAAAAGAATATCAGAAACTAAGCTATTTTTCTTTGGAAAATTTTGCACGTACATTTTAATATATGAAGCTAATGCTGTGATACTTACAGTGCTACGACAATGGATTTTGTTTCGGTTTCTGACAGAGATCAGAGCTGCAATTTCAGATCGATAATGAGCAAAGAGGTGATCATAGAACACTGCTGGTGTTCCTGGATGAGTCAAAATGTAAGCATATCCTTGCATTTCCTTTCCACAAGGAAATCTCCAATGACCCTTCACCAAAAAATAGAAGGAAAAATATACAAGTTTTGTAATACTCTTACAACATTAAAATGTGACAACAGCAGCATAGAAAGGTCAAAATCAGTTTTTCTCCCTCCTAGAAGTTCTAGGGGCCCTTTTGCACTCTCACCAAAGGCACAGTCATAGAAAAGCCCACTTTAGCAGGTAATTAATTGTTTTATAAAAAATTAAAATGGGAAAGGATCTTGTATCCAGAGGACACCATATTTAGCACTGGGTCCCCTGAAAGTCTCCTGAAACTAAAAGAGAACTTCTAACCTACAGGACCAAGTTGAGTAAAAAAAAAAAAATAGCCGTAACATATCAGTTAAACATCATTTCACTAGTATTAGTCTAATGAATTTTTTACTTCGCATATGGTATAGCTTTTTTTAATTACTTCGGTCCAGGACAAGAGAAAGAGAAGATAATGACAGATATAATGCATAAATCATATGTAAAGTACAAACCTGGGTAGAACCAGTGTCATGATTCTCAATAAATGTAACAGCGCGAGAAGGCCACCATCCAACAACCCCAGGAGGCTTGCTGTTCTGATCTGATAATCTCCAATATTCACATCTTTCCAGTGCCTACATGAAATCAGTCTGTTCTGTGAATATAATATCCTACACCTCATCATTGCAGAAAAAAAATGAAAAAAAATGAAGGAAAAATGTCCAATGAAGAACAAAGTAGCCAGATTAAAAGAATACTGCAAGGCAATAATTATTCTCTTTCTGCTTGTCACTCGTCTGAACATGTATGCCATCACTAGTGGCTTGAAAGATCAGACTAGCCATATTTACCGCTTCTTATATCTTTTCAAAGGGGACACTAAAAAGAAATCAAGATATTTCAAACTTAAATGCATTTTATCACTATTCGGAATTAGTCTAAGTGTTTCCCAAAATACTTCCAAAAAAATATTCAAATCCAGAAATTAGAAGTGGTTAAATGAAATGACTAAGTTACAAAAAGACTAACTGAATAAAAAAAACCCAAGAAAGGTTTCTTGATTTGTAATGGCCATCAGAAATTCTGGCAAGGTGCTTAATAAAACTGTGTTATCACTGATTCATATGCAGTTCCACTTCCATGAGAACAACCATGAAGACTGAGAAATTAGAAGTGCACTTTTGTTTGTTTCAGCTTATTTCACAATAAGCAGCACTTTAAGCACTCATTTACCCAAACACTATATCAGCTTTAAGCATCATCAATTAAAGCACATGATAATATTGAATCGAAAAATAAGCAAAACCAAATGATTATATAGTTTCACTCACCTAACACAAGGTTGGAGATACATAAATGCAAAAGGAGAAGAAAAAAAAATACAATTCCTTGTGAATAAATATCCAAACACTTGATGCAACAAATAAAATCATCTAAATTGAATGCTCACCGCATGAAGAATTCCTTTCGTTGTGACATCAAATGCACCAGCAGTTCCACTGGTTGCATTGATCCAGTCAATAATTCTCTGTCGATGCGCATCTTGATTGTGATCCATTTCACCATATGTGTAACCGAGGGAATCCCAATACTCACCTACAGCAAAGTAAGGTTTGCTTGCATCCAAGTAGTCCTTGACATAACCACCCCAAAATCCTCTAACAAAATCAAGCCTCCATCCATCATATCCAATTTCTTTTCTGCAGGTAACACAATACCCGCAAAACATTACAATTTCCAATATGATATTATTCAGAGAAACAGAAATGAAAAATGTAGCAGAAAAGTTAAAATATTGACTCTTCAACATCTCTCATGAAAACCTTTGAGCTCAACAAAAATCCATGAATACTCTCATGAAAACATCAGAACATGGTGCTAATTCTACAAGAATTGGTTTTGACATTGACTCTTAAACATCTCTCAGAAAAATTTAGATACACCCCTTGGAAGTACCAGTCTGAAGCACTTAGCTTATTATTGTGCAATAATTTAAGCATGTCCTGTTGTTTAGTGATCTAAAAGAAAAACGAAATGGAGCCCCACCATTACATAAAAGAGAATGACATGTGCAGGATGGACATTTTAGCATACTTCAATCAACACTATGGTGGTTGATCAACAGGATGGTAGATGATTACAGTAATCTTATATACCATCTCTAGGTCTATGTTGGTCGTAAGGATGAGCATCAAGCACCGTAGTTCTAGTTTTCCAGCATTTTGAAAATTAATATCATGACTATTGGTGCGAAAATAAAAAAACAGAAGTATCTCTCCAATGAAGAGAGAGAGTCAGCTCCAATATGTTGATCTACTAAGGAATTATCAGGATATTCTGCTAATACCATATCAAAAGGAAATGCACAGGGGCCCAAGAATAAAAAATAAAATAAAAAGAGAAAGAGAAAGAGACAGAAACAGAGATACTAAACGGAAATCAAACTCTAAAAAAAATCATTAGAAACAAAAGGAAATGTCCAGAATATTAACCTCAGCCAGAATAACCATTCTTTGAGATCCTTCCTCACAAACTCTTGTGAATGATCAATATTTGGAGCAGCATGGAAATTATCTCCACTACTCTTGTTGCCCCTACCCTGTATGACAGAAACAATGGTGCTTTATACATTCCAGAACATCAATACAGTATAGGCATTTATATCTCGATCTAGAAAATTATACGTCTCTAATTCAGAAATGGAAAAGAATTTGTAAAACTAACTTTTATTTTCAGCACAAAACAATTGATATCCACAGGTTTTAGATCATATAAGCACAGAAGATGCTCAAACAGAGAGAGGAATCCAGATGGACAAGCTTGTTACCTACTACAATCAAAACTGTGAGTCAACCAAACAAGATTTGGTCCCTCTTGCTGCATTCATCAGGTTCTAAATATAACTTACAAGCTTGCAAATAGGGTAAAAATATATTTTCTGGTCCAGATACGTGCACTCGCATGCATGCACCTCAAACTCAAACACATACAAAGCACATTCATTAAATGAAGTTGCTGTTGCTACCATTGCTTACCAACCTTAGCAACATTTGCTGCAGCAACTTTAACCTCTACTGCTAGCACTATTGTTCTGCTGCTGCTACCAGAAAAAGATACAATTAACTAAGAACAGACCAAGCAGATCTATAGTTCTACTATTTCAAGATAAAATACTTCTTGCATATGCGAGTTTCCTTGATAATTTTTGCCAACAACTATTTTTTTAGGGACTCAGATATATATTTTGTCTGAATGATATCACATATAAAGTTCCTTTATATAAAAAAAAGTTAAGGTTACTTTGCATAGACAGTAATAAATTATGGTGAAGTTCCTACATTGATGTTGGGTTCAAGGAGTTCCATCAATTAAATCAGAAACTTTACTCCTTTGTAATGTTTTCATACCAGAATCAGAATGCATTACATGGTCTCTTAACAGGCTAAATTATGACTTTACTCCTAGTACTTTGGGAGTTGTGTTATTTTACTCCTTAAACTTCCATTTGCTTCAGTCTAATACATGAACTTTCAAAATCATCCAAATCAAACCATTTTGTGGAGATTCTGTCAATCATTTAATGGAAATCCATGTATAGGTCACATAGGACGCTAGATATACAAGTTCTTCACCCCATTTCTCATCAGATACGTAGTGTCTATGTGGATTTCTATTAAATGATTGACTGAATTTTCACCGTAATGGTTTGATTTGGATGATTTTGGAAGTCCATGTATTAAATTGAATGAAACAATTGTGAGTTTAAGAGTAAAATTATCCTACGCCCAAAGTACAGGAAGTAAATTCATAATTTAGCCTCTCGTAACATGCCCATTCTCGAAATGAAGTTCGTGGCTTTGCATGTTATCCACATACTAGTTGGTCACAAACTACAGAATTACATGCACACGTGCACATGAAAGAAACTACACAAGAGATCTCTTTATATGTTGTCATATGCATGGACAGATTTGCAGACTTACATAACATTCTGCCCCTAAAAATAAAGGACCAGTACCAAACACCAAGATTATGAGTTCAAACTTTAAGAGAGAAACTCGTACATGCCAAATTATCTTGAACTGCACTTTATTGTGCATTGTAAACAAAATGACATTTAAAAGTTGAAATATTACCAAACACTTCAAGAGATTAAATGCATTTACAAGTGTATTAATGTTTCATAACATAAAACTTCTCATCTACTGTTTAACAACATATATACATAGACACAAGCACATATATGGAAAATTGGAGTTCAAATAAGTACACTTCACAAGTTACGATGTTTTATACATGAATTCACAATGTGTTGTTCATCTAAAGGTCTATATCTCCAGTGTTTCGTTTTTAAGTATACTACAAGACGTTGATGTGCAAGTAAAACCATACAGTAGTCTTTCAGAACTATACTATGATGTGCCACCAAATTCCATGGGGGATTCTAATTCATTTATCTTAAGAAATATATTTTGTCTGCACAATATCACATGTAAAAATCCTTATATCAAAAAAGTTAAGGTTACTTTGCATAGACAGTAATAAATTATGGGGAAGTTCCTACATCGACATTGGGTTCAAGAAGTTCCATCAATTAAATCAGAAACTTTACTCCTTTGTAATATTTCCATACCAAAATCATGATCTCTTAAAATTTCCATTCTCAAAATGAAGTTCACGGTTTTACATGTTATCCACATACTAGCTGATCATAAATTACAGTATTACATGCACACATGCACATAAAAAAAATAGAAGAGATGTCTCTTTGTATGTTGTCATATGAATGCACAGATTTGCACACATACATAACCTTCTACCCCTAAAAATTTAGGACCAGCGCCAAACATCAAGATTAGGAGTTCAAACTTTTAGAGAGAAACTCCTTCATGCCAAATCATCTTTGTTGCAAAAGGAAGATTCAGTCATAATATTACCGAATATTATGAGTTTTATTAGCTGTATTCTTATTTCTGTAAATAGCTCTTTAGTCAACTCTGTAATTAATTAGGACAGCTAGCCATTTTAGTTAGTTTCCTTATTTTGTACTTGTATTCTCTTATATAAAGAAAATCTGTGTAAACCATTTAATAGCGAATAATACAGAGAAAAATTATTCCATTTTCTGTCTTTCATTCAAATTCACATGGTATCAGAGCTACCCTAAAGCCCTAGAATTTTTTTTTTCCTGCTCAATCCAGCCATGTCTGACATCTCCTCTGAGTCAACTCTACCCTTCACAAATCTTGCAACCCACCCTACAATTCAAAACCCTAGTACCTATTCTCACTCTGTCCAAATAACTACAATCTGTCTTAATGGGAACAACTTCTTACAATGGTCCCAATCAGTTCGGATGTACATCAGAGGATGGAGAAAAATTGGGTATTTAACAGGAGAAAAGAAGGAACCAACCTCGGAGGATCCAGCGTATGCGACCTGGGATGCAGAATTTTCAATGGTAATGACCTGGCTCGTTAATTCGATGGATGAGGACATTAGTTCCAATTATATGTGTTATTCTACGGCTAAAGAACTCTGGGACAACGTTAATCAGATGTATTCTGATTTGAGAAATCAATCTCAAATTTATGAATTGACTCTGAAACAAGACGAAGACTCGGTCACCAAGTATTTCAATTCATTGAAGCGGCTGTGGCAGGACTTGGATTTGTTCAATGATTATGAATGGAAATCCACTGAAAATGCTAGTTATTATAAACGAACTGTGAAGACTTATCGCATTTACAAATTCTTTGCCGGACTAAAAGTGGAGTTTGATGAAGTTAGGGGAAGGGTCATTGGCAGGACTCTACTTCCTCCACTCGGTGAAATGTTTGCTGAAGTTCGAAGAGAAGAAAGCTGCAGACACGTAATGTTGGGGAAGAAGATCACCAGCAGGGCCATTGAAGGTTCTGCCCTTGTTACCGAATCTGCTGCTAATAAGGCAGCCAATTTTCAGCACAAAACTAAAGAGAAACCTTTGGTCTGGTGCGATTTTTGTAACAAACCACACCATACTCGAGATACTTGCTGAAAAATTCATGAAAAACCAGCAAATTGGAAAAGCAACAAGCCTGGTGACAAAAATAAACGTGTGATTCCCACTGCTAATGAAACTGAGTCAAGTCCCTTCAACAAGGAGCAAATGAATCATCTTCTAAAACTACTAAAATCCAATTCCTCATCTAGTATTCTTAGTGTCTCTCTTGCACAAACAGGTAGTGCTTTTAATGCCCATTCTTGTTCAAATTTTGCTCTATGGATAATCGATTCTGGAGCCTCTGATCATATGACCAGCCTTTTAAATCTTTTTAGCACTTATTCACCATGTTCTGGCCTTGAAAAAATTAGAATTGCAGATGAAAGTTTTTCACCTATTGCCAGGAAAGGTTTGATTAAATTATCTAAGAATATAGATCTTAAATCTGTTCTTCATGTTCCTAAACTAGCCTGTAACCTTTTGTCTGTGAATAAACTAGCCAAAGAATCTAATTGTCGTGTTGTTTTCTATGATGCTTATTGTGAATTTCAGGACTGAAACTCGGGGAAGAAGATTGGCAGTGCTAAGATGGAAGGTGGGCTTTACTACTTTAATTATGATTTCTCCGATAATAAAAAGGCTCAGAGCCTTAGCAGTGTTAGTTTTAATTTTGTTTATGAACAAATAATGTTTTAAGACTAGGACATCCTAACTTCTCATATCTTCGACATTTGTTTCCCACTTTATTTAAGGGTTTGATTATTCATCATTTTACTGTGAAAGTTGTTGCTTATCAAAGAGTCATCGTAACACTTATTTACTAAAACCTTATACTTATTCAAAACCTTTTTATTTAATACATAGTAATGTTTGGAGACCTTCAAGAATTACTACTATCTCTAAAAAAATGGTTTGTTACCTTTATAGATGATCATACCCATTTATGTTGGGTTTATCTGATGAATGAAAAATCTGAGGTTGAAAACTTTTTAAGGATTTTTACACAATGGTTGAAACACAAAGTCAAACAAAAATTAGCATTCTTTATACTGATAATGGAACCGAGTATTTTAAAGGACTTTTGGGAAATTTTTTAAAAGAAAAAGGTATACATCATCAATCAACTTGTATGGATACTCCTCAACAGAATGGGATTGCTGAAAGAAAAAATAGGAATTTGCTTGAAGTAGCTCGTGCTATAATGTTTTCAATGAATGTTCCAAAATATTTTTGGGGAGAAGCGGTTTTAACAGCATCTTTCTTGATTAACAGAATTCCTATAAGGGTTCTAAAATTCAGCACACCATTAGAATGTTTCAAAAAATGCTTTCCCTTATCAAGAATGTACTCGGATTTGCCTCTAAAAGTGTTTGGATGCACTGTGTTTGTTCATATACCTAATAATACTCGGTCAAAACTTGATCCTCGAGCTGAAAAATGTGTTTTCATTGGGTATACAGCCAATAAAAAGGGATATAAATGCTATAATCCCCAAACAAGAAAAATTTATGTGAGTATGGATGTCTCGTTCTTTGAAAATAAACCATACTTTCACAAAAATTGTCTTCAGGGGGAGAATGAGGTGAATGAAGAAAATTTTTAGGATTTATTCCCTACTCCTTTACCAAATGTGATTTTGACTACTATACCACATTCTTTTCTTCCCACTGCCATTCTAGAAACTCAAAATGAGGAACAATCTGAACCTGAGGAACAAAGTGATAAAATCAATGAAAACAATGAAGGGAGTCCTAGTTAGATAGTGCCAAACATTACTGTATCTAAACCAGGGGGAGAATCACTACAACAAAATCCTGAGTTTATGGTTTATACTCGAAAAATGATTCATAAAAGGAGTCAAAGTCAGCTTATTCCTCATGGAAATGATCGATCTCAACCTTCGGGAACCGGACCTCCAAATATCACAGGTAAGTCTTTCCTTAACTCATCTTCAGTTCCTGTTACCACTCCTAGCAAAGAACCATCAGATCTTGATTTTCCAATAGCCATTAGGAAAGGAATCCGAGCTTGCAAAAAAAATCCTAAATATCCCATTACCAACTATCTTTCCTATGCAAAACTTTCTTATACCCATAGGGCATTTACTTCCAAAATCTCACACTTGTTTGTTCCGAGAAACATTAAGGAAGCTCTAGATGATCCGAATTGGAAATTAGCAGTGACAGAAGAGATGAATGCTCTTAGACGAAGTGGTACTTGGGAGATAGTTAATTTACTTAAGGAGAAGAAAACAGTTGGCTGCAAGTGGGTCTTTACAGTGAAGTGTAAAGCTGATGGTAGCATAGAGAGATACAAGGCTAGACTAGTTGCAAAAGGGTTCAGTCAGACATATGGGATCGATTATCAGGAAATTTTTGCCCCTGTAGCCAAGATAAACTTAATCAGAATCTTGTTATCTTTGGCTGTGAATTTCAACTGACCCTTACACTAGTTAGATGTTAAAAATGCTTTTTTAAATGGAGATCTTCAGGAAGAGGTCTTTATGAGCCTACCACTCGGGTTTGAGAGAAAGTTAGGACCAAACAAAGTTTATAAACTAAAAAAGTCGTTATATGGTCTCAAACAATCCCTTAGAGCCTGGTTTGAGAGATTTGGGAAAGCTGTAAAGAGTTGTGGCCACTGTCAAAGCCAAGCTGACCATACTATGTTTTGCAAACATAGTAAAGAAGGCAAAATTGCAATCTTAATTGTCTATGTGGATGATATAGTCTTGACAGGCGATGACAATGAAGAATTGGAGAGATTAAAAAAGAGACTTGCAGTTGACTTCGAGATCAAGGATTTGGGTGCTTTGAAATACTTTCTTAGGATGGAGTTTACTAGATCCAAAGAAGGTATACTTGTGAATCAACGTAAATACGTTCTCGATCTACTTGAAAAAACAGGTCTACTAGGATGTAGACCAGCCGAGACACCGAATGAACCCAATCTTAAGCTACAGCTTACTAAAACTGAAGAAAAAGTTGTGAAGAGAAAGCAGTATCAAAGACTTGTTAGAAGACTAATCTACTTGTCACATACATGTCTAGATATCACATTCGTAGTTAGTATGGTTATCCAGTTCATGCATTCACCAGGACAAGAACACTTTGATACAGTCTATAGAATTCTCATATACATGAAGGGAACTCCAGGGAAAGGTTTAATGTTCAAGAACTGTGGGCATTTGCAAGTTGAAGCCTATACTGATGCAGATTGGGCTGGGAGTGCCATTGATAGACGATCAACTTTTGGCTACTGCACGTTTGTTGGAGGCAACCTTGTTACTTGGCGAAGTAAAAAGCAGAATGTGGTAGCAAGAAGTAGTGCAGAGGCTAAGTTTAGATCAGTTGCTAATGGGATTTGTGAAGAGTTGTGGATAAATAGACTGTTAGAAGAACTGAAGATCTCTAGCACGTTACCTATGAAATTATACTGTGGCAATAAAGTTTCTATTTCAATAGCTCATAATCCAATACTTTATGATAGAATAAAGCATGTGGAGGTTGACAAACATTTCATCAAGGAAAAGATCGAAAACGGTGTGATCTGCATGCCATACATTCCTACTACTGAACAAATTGCAGATGTGTTCATAAAGGGACTTCCTACAAGACAGTTCGATAAAATCATTGGCAAGCTAACTATAGAAGATATCTTTAAACCAGCTTGAGGGAGAGTGTTGAAAAGGAAAGATTCGGTCATAATATTACCTTATATTATGAGTTTTATTAGCTGTATTCTTATTTCTGTAAATAGTTCTTTAGTCAACTCTGTAATTAATTAGGACAGCTAGCCATTTAATAGCGAATAATACAAAGAAAAATTATTTCATTTTCTGTCTTTCGTTCAAATTCACAATCTTGAACCGCACTTTGTAGTGCTTTGTAAACAAAATGACATTTAAAAGGTGAAATGTTACCAAACACTTCGAGAGATTAAATGCCTATACAAGTGTGTTAATGTTTCATAACATAAAAACTTCCCATCTACTGTTTAACATCTATGTTGCTCCGACTCGGTTATGTGTGTGTGTCCGAGTTTTTTTAAGTGTTAAACTCATCTATTTTTTGTAATGTTATGTAAGTTTTAGTTTGATTTGGAGTGTCGATAGAAAAAGTCCATATTTGGAGTGTTATGTCCGATATGGGTACAAAAAGGTAAAATGAAGAGTCCAATGAACCATGTTTAACATATATACATAGACACTGGCACATATATGGAATATTGGAGTTCAGATAAGTACTCTTCACAAGTTATGATGTTTTATACATGAATTCACAATGTGTTGTTCATCTTAAGGTTTGTTTCTCCTGTGTTTTGTTTTTTGGTATACTACAAGACATTGATGTCCAAGTAAAACCATACACTAGTCTTTCAGAACTATATTATGATGTGCCACCAAATTCCAGAGGGGATTCTACTTTGTGTATCTTCTTAAACATTACATACACAAAATTCCATTGACATGAAGTTTCAGGGTTTTTTAGATATCAAAATACGAAAATAGTATGATTTTCTAAGAAAATACCTAAAGCAATATTCGGTTTTTAAATTTCTTTTCTCAATATTACGGAACCTTCAAACAATAATCTAATAGTGTTAGGAACAAAGTATTTAAAATTAGTACTTCATACAGACTACCATCAATTAATCAATCTGAGTAAGTCTCCAAGCATCAAATGCACCTAAAGTAGATAAGATTATTGCATGTCATACAACGCAATCAAGATGCAATGCATATCAGCAGAAACAACGTTTTCCATATAAGAATACTGTTATATGAGAAATGCATTGTAATTTAGGAATGATAAACTTCAGGAATGACGGGAAAAATACCTGAAAGTTAGGATCATCTGCAGCAACAGCCCTATCATCCCAATTCAGATGGCCACCAAAAATATTCCAGACACCATTTTGATTCTGAGAATTTGCACAGCGATGATTCAAGACAACATCTCCAAGAACTCTAATACCGACTTCATGAAGTCTCTTCACAAGATCCTTTAGCTCATCCATAGTTCCGTATCTAATATATACCACAATACAAATGCTTTCTTTTTACTGATCACTAATATAATTACAATAAGTTAAATAAAAGACAGTACGAGATATTTCAGGCCATGGCCAATCTAAAATAATTCAATAAGATCTACCATCATCTAACAAATGATATAATGGTCCAAATTAAGAATGTTTGATACCAATAATCAATAGGAGGCGTACAACAAGCAAGCAAATATCCAAACTGTTGGGGAAATTACGCAGATTTCCCTATAAACCAGATTAGTGAGTGCGAAATAACAGCGAAAATAACACACACAAAAATTTGATAACGGAGTTCGGCCAAATGTGCCTACGTCTTCGGACCTGCTGCAGATCGTTTTTACTGAAGAGAGAAAATATACAAAGTGTTTACAACACTTACAACTCACAACCCACACCCAATTGTATTTTTCCCTTAGGCTTTTCTCTCAAGCTCTCTCTAATTCATTACACACCGGTATTTCTTTTTCAGAGCTAACACCAATTTATAGGCACAGAAACGCGGCACTGATTGTATGAGAAGGTTGAAAATACAACTGAGCATTAATAAGAGTTGTTGCTGCATTAATGAGAGTTGTTGCTGCATTTACAACTCTCATTATTCAAGTCCAAGGCTGCGGCTACATCACATAGGTTGTTGTCCTTTTTTGCTTTACCTTTAACAATCTCCCACTTGAAGACTGATTTCAATCTGTCTTCACACCTCCATCAATGCAGCAGATCTTTCCGCTCATGTTACTCTTGCAGGCCAACTGAAGTTGAACACAACTTCAATTTGTCGATAGCCACCGTCTTTGTTAACATATCTGCTGGATTCTTGCTTCCTTGGATCTTCTCTAGTATTAACACCTCATCTTCAAATAAAGATCTGATAAAATGGTAACGAAGTCCAATATGCTTGGTTCTGGAATGAAATGCTGAATTCTTTGCCAAGTGTATCGTACTCTGACTATCGCTATGCATAACATTCTTCTCATGTTTGAATCCCAGCTCAGTTAATAAACCTTGAATCCATATCATCTCTTTATTGGCTTCAGTCACTACTACATACTCAGCTTCTGTAGTGGATAGAGTGACAATCTTCTGTAACTGCGACATCCAACTAACAGTTGTAGCTCCAATAGTGAATATATAACCGGTAGTGCTTCTTCGGTGATCAACTTCACCTCCAAAATCTGCGTCTACGTAGCCTTATACTTTTAACTCACCCTTACTAAAGTATAAACACTTCTTTGTGGTGCTTTGTAGATACCTCAAAATCCACTTTACTGCTTCCCATTGAGCTTTCCCTGGATTTGACATAAACCTGCTAACAACTCCCACTACATGGCCAATGTCTGGTCTCGTACAGACCATTGCGTACATCAAACTCCTAATGGCTGAGGCATAAGAAACCTTAGCCATGAAATCTTTCTCTTCCTCTGTCTAAGGGGACTGGTGCTTAGATATGCGAAAGTGACTTACCAATGGTGTGCATACTGGCTTGGCGTTGCCCATGTTGAATCTCTGCAAAACAAGGTTGATGTACTCTGCCTGAGATAACAGCAAAATCCCTCTTTGCTTATCTCTTATGATTTGCATTCCAAGAATCTTCTTTGCTGGACCCAAGTCCTTCATGTCAAACTCCTTTGACAATTGCTGCTTCAACCTTCTGATATCATCCATATCTGAACCTGCTACTAACATATCATCGACATAAAGTAGTAAAATGATATAACTGGATCGATATCTTTTGAAGTAGCAACAGTGGTCGGCGTTGCACTTATGGAAACCTTCCTTGTACATGAAACTGTCAAACTTTTTGTACCACTGTCTTGGGGCTTGTTTCAGGCCATACAAACTCTTCTTAAGTCTGCATACCATGTTCTCCTTTCCTCTTTCTGAGAAACCTTCTGGCCGGTGCATGTATATCTCATCATCCAAGTCTCCGTGAAGAAATGCGGTCTTCACGTCTAACTGTTCAAGATAAAGATCTTCAACGGCAACAATGCTCAACACTGATCTGATAGTATTGAGCTTCACAACGGGAGCAAAAATGTCGGTGTAGTCAATTCCTTCCTTCTGTTGGAATCCTTTGACAACTAATCGGGCTTTGTATCTCTTAGAACCATCATGTTCCTCTTTCACTCAGTACACCCATTTGTTGTGAAGTGCCTTCTTCCCCATGGGTAACTCAGCTAGTTCCCATTTCTGGTTGGAGATCAGAGAATTCATCTCGTCTTTCATGGCAAGCTCCCACTCGCTAGCATCTCCAGTCTGACTAACTTCATCATAGCATTCAGGCTCCCCTCCATCAGTCAGCAGCAAATAATTCATGTATCTCCTGTTTGGCACATGAGGCCGAGAAGACCTTCTCAATACAAGAGTTGGAGTAGGAGGCT